>JAQFVV010006211.1:12614367-13214367 GCA_028023455.1 Epiperipatus broadwayi | reverse complement strand
AAAATAAATATTAAGTATTAATTAAAAGAGATTGATTTACTCATTGTTGCATACATTTATATACATATAAAAATTGCAAGAATAAACATATGTATATATATATGAAAGTATAATTATTTGGCCAGTTTCTTCTGACAAATCAATATTTTAAAATGTGATTAAATATTCAAGCAAACATTTTTTTTTGTTTAATATAAAAAAAATTTTTTTCCAAATAATATTTCAAATATAAATTTTGATTGCTCAAATATGGATGTAATTAATGCAGAAGCTATTGAAAACCTTCAGCAAGCTATATGTATACTAACTGTCAATAAACAAAAAATACAGAATGAACCCACCTGTACTTTAGTTTGGATTGTGTATAAGCATTCAATATATTGACATATTAACATGCAGATCGTGATTTATATATATATTAATATAATTTTACGAGAACTATAAACTATTCTAAAATCACTATAAGTAATGAGAAGGAAGGGCTGAGATTCGCATTTAGCAATCTCTAAATATTAAATTAATTTTCATTTAATCGATTGAATAAGTAGGTCCATTCTGTACTTCTTTCTTATTGATTATTAGTTTACATATAAGTTGCTAAGAATTTTCAGTAGCTTCCATATTAATTATATCTATCAAAATTTACATGTATATCTATTAACTGAGATTAATTTAGAATTCAAAGGTTATTGAATATGAGACTCCACCTTTCTCTCTGATTAATTATAGTGATTTCGTAATAGCTTTTAGTTAATTTGAAATTACATTAATATATGTAAATTATGCTCTGCATGCTAATATATCAATAAATTGAATGTTTATATACAATCCAAACTAAAGTACAGGTGAGTTCTTTTTCTACCTTTTGTTTATTTATGGTTAGTTTTCATATTGCTTGCTGGGGATTTTTCAATAGCTTCTGTATTAATTACATCTCCATTTGACCTATCAAAATTCAAGATTAATTTAATATTTAGAAGTTGTTAAATATGAGGTTCAGCCTTTCCCTCTGATTAGTTATAGTGATTTGAAAATAACTTATAATTGTTCTGAAATTATGTTAATTTAGATTAAACACATTCTTCATGTTAATATGTCAATAAATTGAATGCTTACACATGATCCAAGCTAAAGTACAGGTGGGTCCATTCTGTATTTTTTTGTTTATTGACAATTAGTTTACATATATCTTGCTGAGTTTTCAGTAGCTTTCATATTAATTATAAACAATATTTTAATATAATGTAAAAAAATAGTTTTTTTCTTAAAATAATGTGTTAATATAATATAAAAATTTAATATTCACAGCAATACTTATTTCAACCCATCAATGAATTTCTTTTAATAATTTTGAATTTTAATAAAAATGTCCATATATACTATATATTGTATCACTTACATGTGTCAGATGATGTTTTTTGGCTATTTTTGAAATTCAAAATGGCGTAGATCATGTACTAAATTTGCACCCAAGAAGGTGTGTAGTGTGCACAGCTTTTTCCATAGATTTGTATAGAAAAAAATATTGTGAAAAGGAAGTGTGTTAAAAGACAAATTGTAGTGTTCTTTAGAATCTAACTATACTGTATATCCAGCAATTAATTTTGTAAGTATTTTTACATTTATAATTTTGATTTTTCTTGTTTAAGTGGTTACTTTGAATGCAAACTTTAATTTTGGCTATGGTCATGGAACAGATTACCTATAAATCCCCACATATCAATGTAAGCTAGAAAGAATCATTGATGTAGCAAATAGCATTCTAGAATCAATTAATTCATTTTATTTGACTCTGCTGCATTTATGTGAATACATATTATGTAAAGTTAATTTTAAATGCCATGTTTTTAAATCCATGTTTATTTCAAACAAAATTTTAGAAAATATATTATCATCATCATTGTCAACCATTATCAATCCATTGCAGGATGAAGGTTTCTCCAAGTTCAGTCCATCTTCTGTAATCTCTAGCCTCTATTCTCCACATCACCTCTGTACACTTTCTTATTTCATCCATCCACATGTGGTCTCTTTTTGGGCCTTTTACAATCTCTTGGAATCCAGTTTAAGGTTTCAATTGACCATCTATTATCATCATTTCTAGCAATATGTCCAGTTCAACTCCACTTCAGTCTTTTAATTCTTTCAATGATGTCAGTAAAATCTGTTTGTTCTTTTACCTATATATTGCATTTTCGATCTCTTCTTGTTATTCCCAACATACATCTCTCCATACTTCTTTAAGTGGTCTGAATTCTCTGTATTGCTCTTCTATTAAGTATCCAAGTCCCAGATCCATAAGTAATAACTGGTAAAATAAATTTATTAAAAACCTTCCTTTTCAAACACATAGGCATATTTCCTTTTAGTATCAAGTTATTTCTACCAAAAGCACTCCAATTAAGTTTAATTCTATGATTAATTTCATCCATTATGTTTCCATCCACAGTAATAATCTGACCAAGGTATTTGTAGTTCTTAACTTCTTTAACTTATAATCAATCTTTATTTTCATCTTTTGAGAAAACTCATTGAACATTATTTTAGTCTTTTTAACATTTACCTTTAGTCGTACTTTCTTACTTACATCTGATAATTCCTGAAAAATTTTCTGAAGCTTGAAAGCATTATTTGCAAAAACAACTACATCCCATATGCAAAATCTAAATGACTTAAAGAATCTGCAATTACTGTAGGTTCCTATTTTAATTCACAAAATACTTCTTGCAGCACTGTTGTGAAAAATTTTGGAGGTATGGAGTCACCCTGTCTTACACCCTTTTCAATGTTAACATTCCTAGTATCACTATGTAATTATAAAAATTTGCTTGTCTGCATTTTGATTATATTTATATTTTAATTATATTGTCTAAATACAGAAAATAACTCAATAATCTTAAATTATTTAGATCGTTACAATTATGCACTTTATTTCTATTTCCTCTTTTTAACCTTTTAAATGCTCTCTTTTTCTTTTTCCTGCTGGTATTCAATTAAAAAGATTATATATTAATTTTCTAAATTTGAATGGCAATTGTTTTCATTTTATCACTTATTTCCTCTTACTCTTCTATTTCTAAACTATTTCTATTGTTACATTTCAATTGAAACACATAATTGAAGAAACGTAAATGATCATTTATGCATTTTCCCATTGTTTACAACCATTTGTTTGAAGTTAAATGCAACATCAAAAATAATTTCTAGAAATATAAGTGTGTGGATATATATACTCAAATGTATGCATATTTTTTTAGCAAGCTTTTAATCACAACATTAATCTTTGATATTAGATTAGAAAGTGTACACATTTTATTTAATCTTTAGATATAGACTTCAAATTCAATAAAGAATTATATATACAGTTTCATTTTCACATTATTATTTTTGTTTGGCTTGTTTTTTATTTTTTTTATTAGCCTACTTTCTTTATGATTTCTTGTATTAATTCCTATTTTCAATTTATTTTCACTATTAGCCTTCTGTTATTTATATTTTTTAATTATCCTAAATTTTTCTCTGTTATCCTTTTTACATTCATCAATTATTTAATTATTTTTTTATTCTTTTTAAAGGTAATCTTAATTCGATTTTAATCAATGTATGGACAAAAGTAAAAGATATCCGTAAAGAAACGTTTATTGTTTGTGTCAAGAATTGAGTTATAATTAACTGTGTATATATATAATGAAGAGGTTACTATAACAACAGACAAAATACTGTTATGCTATAGAATGAAGAGACAAGTATAAATACAAAATAAATGTCTTTTTAGTTTGTATTTTGTTTTACTTTTTATAATTATTTGTTACCTTTTTCTCGACTTTTTTCTGTTTATTGTTGGCATATTTTAAGATAATGTCGTATCAGTAATTTTTTAACTTATGCCCGTAGTGTAATACATATTTCTATAATCTTTTGTAATGGATACAATAACGTTTAATTCTAAAAATGTAGCATTTTACTGAATTCCTATTTTTATAAATATTGCAGCATAAAGCATTATAAATATGTTTTTTCATAACATTTTTTTTAAAGCGTTCAAATAGAATACGTACATTTTTTTTTTTTTTTAGTTTTATAAATATAGTTTAATTTTTATAGAAGATAATACGGTATAGTGTTTTCTATTAATTTTCTGTTTCATATATTAAGAAGAGGAATGCCCGACCGCTAGCTATTTGTTTTTAATATCATCTCAAGTGTGAAATAGAAGCATTATTTTATTTACTAAAACAAATGTGTTTTTTAATAGCAAGTGTAGCATTGCACTATTTTTAAATAATTAAATTATTTCATTGTTTCTGAAATTACAATAAAAAACTGACTAGTCTCATAAATTTTGCTATAAAACTTTTAACACTTTATTGTTCTATTCATATATTTTTATATCTTTCAAATTTATAATAAAAATACATTTTAAATAGTGATGCATAATAAATAATGATTGCAAACTTCATAATATAATCTTTGTTCATTGTGATTGGTTCTGAAAAAATAATATGGTTGATGGATTCTTTAGGGTAGGGACCAAATTCCCAGAGAGATAATGTTATTAGCTTTAATTGAAATCATAGCACAACAAAAGTATATTGCTACTTTTATGTATTGATATTAATTATACTTAATATATGTATGAGTATTAATAAATATGAATTATAAAATTTCTTTTAAAACATTAGCTGTATATTAATGCAACATTTTTCAAATGAAAAATAGAACCACTTTCACTTGTTACCTAGATTTTATATGGATCACAGATTAAATAATAATATTTAGTAGTATAAAACCACAACTTATTTGAGTTGACTTAAAATTTAAATTCTTATGGTAGAGTTAATCTGTACCTATACTAATAATATTGAGAACAAACAACCAAATATCAAATATGTAAATATCAAATTATTTAGCATTAAATAATGTATAATAAATAGGACTGATAAATTTCCTCTTAAAGCACTAGCTTTATATTAATACAACATTCTTTAGTATGAAAATAATACATTTAGCAAATGAAATATGAATTTTCTTGCAGCTCAAGATTGGGTAAAAGATTAGGCAATGAGATTTATTAGAATGAATGTCACTTGAGTGAAGATGTAACATAGCAAGTCATAGTTAATTAATACTCATTTTAAAAAATTAAAAAATAATGATGATGAAATATTATCTAGCCATTTTTTGGGCCCTATAATTTTTTTATCTTCAAATTTCAAATTAAATTGAGAAAGAGGATTTTTTTTTTTAATGTAATGAAGATTTGACCATATTTTCCAGAAATTTTACTTTGTAAAACTAAAAATGGCTTCTTTTCTTAGTTGCAGTATGCACATTCAAATGAAGTTATGAAATGTTTATTATTTTAAAACAAGAAGTATGTTTTTTTAATTTTCCTCTACTGTTGTTAAAATTAAAAATCTGTTTTGGAACATAATTATTATCAATAATCAAAAGTTTCTTTTACTTGGATAAATTTTCTATAAATTTTTAATGGTGTTATTTCTTAAAATTTTTACAATTTCAAATGTTGCCTTTACTTTCAATAAATCACTCTTTTTTTTTTTTTATTTGCACAAATTTTTCAACATCCTTGATTTTATTTTTAAATTATAAATTTAACATTTTCTAATTTAGAAGATTTAGATGACTAATCAAATGCATTAATATATCTTTTTACAAGTATATAACATTATGGGAATGAAAATAGTTATCATATTTTTAAATCACTTTGCTACCCCCCCCCCCCCCGCCTTTGTGAGTTACCATATAAAGCCTCAATTTCTTTGTCATCCAATGACTCAATCATTATGTGAAAACATGATGAGGGAAAAATTTTTAGAACAGTATAATATGCGTTTTAGAATATATTAAATAAGTTATAAACTATACTTTAATTTCAAAAATAAAGATATCTATATTAACAGAATTAATTATGTGCCTACTCTTTAAGAAATAACTGTTTGAAAGAATTTTGCAGGTACAATATTGTTTTAAATTATATTTTAAAATAACTATAAATATTTTCATTGATGGATAGAGAATCAGTCATGATTCTCTATCTATTAAGAATATGTGCCTTGTATAAATAATCATCTCAGAAGATATGGACAAAATTTGGCAGAATAATATTTTTCTGAGTTATACATTACCTTAGAATGATATGAAACATATAAATTACACCTTCAACTGCATAAAATTGAATCATTATTCATCTGCATCAAACACCAGTCATAATGATTTATGTTTTCATAAGTATTTTTTTCATATGTATCTTTTTTCTTCTCCTGTATATATATATGATAATATTCGTATATAGTTACTATTAATACAGTTTATTTTATTTAAAACAAAAGAATAAGAGAATCTTGGACAATGTATTAAGATAGTAGACATTGTGCAAAGAATTGATTACAGAAAGAAAAGTTCCTAAAAAGTAAATGTGTTGCGAAGAAATTATATAAATCTTAACAGCAAACAAAAAATAAATTATCCTTCATTTTATGCTCTGTATCCAATAAGAAACTTATTTTAATATTATTTTTCCAAGATTTTATTTTTTAACTAAATTGCAATTATTTTTTATATTATTTCTATTCACAAATTATTGCTTTAATGTTTTATAAAGTTTATTATTTAGTGATCTTTACCATTAAAACCCCCCTCTTTTTATGGGTGTATATAAATTTGGAAGTTAAATTCTCTCAGGAAAATGGGCTTGCTGATTTAAAAGTATCATCTATATGCAACAATCTTTGCTTAATTCAATAAAAAGATTATTGAGATTTTTTTTTATTGCATTCTTTTTTATTTTTATATATTTCAATTAAATTATTTATATGTATTGCTGTTTTTTTACCAAATTTTTTGTATGGAAATAAAATATGAATCTCATACCAACACAATAACTTTATGATTGCTCTGTATATGATAGGAGAGTCTTAAGATCCAGTAGTGTGCTTGCTTGATGTGTTATTACTGAATCTACCATATTTTTTCTATTTTATATGTCTTTTTATGTAAAAAATTTGTGACAGCAATCATCATCAAAACATTTTTTAATGCTGAGATAAGATGTCATTAAAAGCAATATGGCTTCACCAAGAAAAAAATATTTGATAAATTAAATTAAAGATAAAATTGGAATGTATGTAAATTAAATAAAGTAAAATACGATTCATTTATGAAATTCTTTTTAATATCATCATAATAGAATTACAAAGTCATTTAAAGCAATATGTCTTCCCTTAGTAAAATGAATATTCAGATTCTTACCAAAAAAAAAAAAGTTTCATTATTAAAACGTTGATCTAAAAATAAAGTACATCAAAAATAAATTTAAAAATGTATATTATGATAGCTAAAATATATTGTTTTTTACATAGTTTATTTTTATTTTACTGATTTTAGAATAATAATAATATGAAGCATAGATCTTTTCAAGCAATATTTATATCATATATAGAAAGAAATCTCAATTTATATAAATAAATAAAAAATTAAAATTTTTTAGCCATTATGTAATTATATATAAATATATGATTATATAATACATAAAGTGTATCAAAAATGCTTTGTTTACTTCCTTGTTTTTTACTTTAAGAAATTGAATTTGAATGAGTTGTTGATATCATTATTATTTAAAACAGGCAAAACTCTCCATACAGTATTGCCACTCAGTGCAAGCCAGAGTAATCAATGGATGCCAGAAGGCTTGTGCATAAAATCCCCATCTAGTGTCTACTCATCCAATATCTCCAGACTAGTTTCTGGCTTGTGGCCTTCATCAGTGAGGAGCCTTGGATGGAGAGTTTTGCCCGTTTTAATAACAGTTATAAGCAAGCATAAGAAATGGGGATCATGTGATCATTATTATTTCAGGATTAAAATTGTCTTTTTAAAAAAATGCAGTAAGTCTATTGCACTTCTTAATAAACAATTTATATTATATTTGAACATAGTTTACTGCTTTTGATTAATAATTTGCTTAGTAAAATGTTTATTCTTCATTATCATTGATACTCAATTTTCAACCTTTTTTAAATATATATTCAAAGATTATGGTTTGTTTTAAAATTTAATAACAATTCGAATATTTTGCCAAAATAAAGTGTTATAATTTTTTTTAAGGCAAATTTTTTTATTTATGACCACTTTTAGGATCACTTTTGAGGGACAAGATAAAGGTGTATTGTAAAACCACATTTTGATTACCCATTGGATCTGTGAAATAAATAAATAGTAAGACTTCCTAAAAAGGTCTTGTAAAGCTAGCTTGAGCCTGGTTTTCATAGGAGAAGAAGTCTCTCTTCTTATCGATATTAAAAAAAATTAACTCCAAGAGTTTTTTTTTTATTATAAAAAGATACATCATTGATTATTTTCATTAGAGAGTTATAATTAAATATAGAACTCAATAAAAATGTACAATTAATCAAACTGTTGAAATCTTTCTGAAAGAAAAGTTTGCTGCAGAAGTTAAATAACAGTGTTGCAATATGTAAAAAGACAGTCTAAAGGATTAATCTATTACATATTTGAGCATATTTTTGGTTTCCAGATAGTTTGTATAGCCATTATAAAATTTACTCATAACTCTTTACTTTATCTTTCTTTTTTTATTTGGAGAAATGCACCTAATAGTGCAATTTATGTCCTATATATCATTTTTGTACATAAAAAAAAGATCAATCTATTAGTTGATATTTTTAATAAGTATTATTTGCTTTACTATAAAAAGTATTTTGGATAGCAAATAATTTATGAAATTTGTATGGATAGAGGCAAATTTAATCGGGTTAAAATTACTTATGGTACTAGAAGTTTTTCTTTATATATATATATATTGGAACTATCAAATTATTGCAAAGTTGGAATGAGAACATAGTGGTTTAGATCTCTTGATAAATTGGAAAGCTTTCTTTAAAAAAAATCCTGTATGACTCACTATATAAAAATTTTATTAAATAATATACTTCTTTAAAAAAATACTTGTCTATAAATATATGAAAATTTGTCCCCCTCCCTCTTAATGTCTTCTGGGTTTGGTATTGTAAATAAAAAAGAATATCTGGTGCGCCAGAATGAGAATGTGAAATTACTTGGCTGAATTGTGGGTAACTATCTTTCACTAATAATGGTATTAGCAGAGTAAGTATTGTTGAAATTAGGGCTTTCAACTAAGAAATATACTTGTGTTTCACTCTTTTTATGGCATAACTAGCATATGTTTTTTTTTTGTGTAGTGCCTTCTGTATCTGTAAAAGTGTAAGGTTGGGATGACCTCTAGGTTTAGTTCAATAATAAAATAAAATTTGAATTCTAATGACCAGATCTTGAATTTTTTAGTAAGTAGTCATCATTATCATCATCATCATTACTACTACTACTACTACTACTACTACTACTACTACTACTACTACTACTACTACTACTACTACTGCTGCTGCTGCTACGTTTCAATAAAGGCTTTATTGATCTCAATGGTTTACATAAATTTACATCTAGAAAATTTGAAATTTAACATACAATGAATAATATTAGGGTAAACACATATAAATGAATTTAGTGGTTACACTTTGTGGTTAATGGACTATAACAATATAAAAAATAAAAAAGCAAAAATAATCAGAGTTCTAAAGTTTGAGGAGCTTATTTAGTTTTGTCCGCATGTCACTTTGAATGTTAGTTGTATGATAGTTTTCTTTGCAGCATTCACAGCATTGATGGTTGTTTTAACAATGAACATGTTGCTGCATATAAGTGGGGGTTGGTTATTATTTTATCTCTATTTCGAATGTGTAGCAGGGTGTCATCTGGTGTTATTGCCAATTAAGAAAGTACATCGGGTGCACCAGTACACATATAGAACAAATGTGGCTGCCCTAATGCTAGGTATTGATCCTCACTGAAAAGCAGCTATTATGTGATTAATGATTGTACCAGTTTTTCTGTAGGTGTTACACATCATCTGTTGTGTTTGGTTAAGTGCTACACATTGATAAATAAAGTGGTCCAGTGTCTCTTCTGCTTGATGGCAGAGTCCACAGAAGGTGTCAATAGACATATACATTCTTTTATGATAAAGAAAGTGGGTTGTTGGCAAGGCAATGAGATTGATTTTCATGATAAAATCAAAGTATTTGGGCTCTAAAGCCCATTTTTTATATTCCTTGAGTAGTCTCTTGTTGTTAATTCCTAGCATAGGTTGTATAACATTAGTATCTGCTTCTCTGTTTATTAAACCATAAATATCCCAGTATGAATACTTATGCAAAAACTGTTCTGGAATCTTGTCTGTGGTTTTGCATTGGTATATA
Source organism: Epiperipatus broadwayi (assembly GCA_028023455.1). Classification (NCBI taxonomy): domain Eukaryota; kingdom Metazoa; phylum Onychophora; class Udeonychophora; order Euonychophora; family Peripatidae; genus Epiperipatus; species Epiperipatus broadwayi. The sequence continues at coordinate 13,204,051 of JAQFVV010006211.1, read as the reverse complement.
ATGTTGGTAAAAAAGAAACCTTTTGGAGGTGGTCTATCTGTTGGAGTAACTTCTAGCAAGTGGTTAATTTTTGGGTATTTGGCAAGTATTGTGATTATTGAGTTCCTTAACTTTTGTAGATGAAAAATATTGATGTTGTGCAAGCCAAGTCCATTTTTTATTAGGGGTTGGCTAAGTTTTTTTGTGGAAATTGCTACTGTTTTTCTGGTCCAAAGTAGTTTATTATATATGGTTTTAATTTTTGAAATGAACCCCTTTGGGAATGAAATAACCGGTACATAGTAAGTTATTTTGTTTGTGATAAGCTGGTTAATTAACTGTACTTTGGAATATAGTGAAAGATATGCCTTGGACAAGGAGTTTATAATTTTTGTGGCTTCTTCTTTAAGTTTATTTTGGATGTGGCATCTCATTCCTGTAATTCCCATATGAAATGGGAACCCAAGGAAAGAGTTTGGTTTTGATTTGTAAATTGATGTACATGGTTTACCAATGTATAGTGACCAGGCTGTGGTTTTTGCCGGATTAAATGTTAATTCATATTTTTGTGAATATTCTTGTAATATCTTTTGGACTTGCGGTATTTGTTTTTTTGATGTTAGGGATATGGTAACATCATCCATATAGGCAATGCATGTAGTGCGCTGTGTTGTGTCTGGTATCTCGATCCGAGTAAATGCATTTTGTATGCTTTTAATAAGGGGATTGATGTAAAATATAAACAATAGTGAACTAAGAGGGGGGATCTTGGGATATAGATTTGGTGGGTGTGAAAGATGGTGAGTTTCTTCCATTTAAAGTTATTTGGATCTCTCTGTTCAGAAGCAGGTTAGCAATTATATATATATGTGTTCTAGGAATTTCTGTGTCTTTTAGCATTTTTAGATGGGTGTATATATTGACTGAGTCAAATTCAGCTTCTATGTCAAGCTGCATGACAATGGGTTCGTATTTTTTCCACTGTTTTACTGTGGCTAGAATTGCTTTGAAGAATAAGGCTGCTTCTGTTGTTGAAGAGTTTTTCTTTGCATACTGTGCTTCGGAGATAAGTGGCATTATATATGGTTCAATTTCATCTTTAATAAATTTTCTCCATAATTTTGATCAGCAAAGGTCCCATAGATATTGGTCTGAGGTCTGTAATAGGTGGGATAATTGCTTTCTTTTTATTATAGGGTACTATGGCTATTGGATAGATACCCTCCATGGGTTGAATTTGTTGTGCTAGATGGTTTGCTAACTGACACAAATATTCTGTTGTGAATTTACTTAGATGCTTTAATACAAACAATGGGACTCCAGGACTACCTGGATGGCAAGCGTTTCGAATAGTATTTAGTATTGTTGTGAATAGATATTTTGTGAATGGGGTTTTTGTCTCTGGTGGGCCAAACAGATTATGTGGTATTTTATATGGTTGTTTTTCTTGTAATTTCTTTTTAAAATATTCAAAAATTGGCATAATCATATTGTGACTTGCATATGTTCCACTATTTGTATATAGTGCCATTGGCACTTTTACATCTGGTTGGTTCCCCAGCGCCCATCTTATATAATCTCTTGTCCAAGTGTGTGGCCTGGTTAGGCATACCTTGCTTTTCTTTATCTTCAGATAGCTTTTGAGTTCATCGCATGCTTTATTGTATGCATGTGTAAGCTTGAATATATACTGCTGGGTGCAGTGCGATGGGTAAATCATGATTATTCTCTGGTGTAACTGATCTGCCAGAGACAAAAGTCTTGATGCTGGAGGTTGTTTTTTTGTTATATGGTTGATGTTAAAGGACAACATTCCCATAAATGCTAGATATTTCTGGACCGGGTTCAAAGTCATATCTTTGATTTTGTTTAGCATTATGTAGGTCTCAGAGAACAGAAATTCAGGGGTTGTTTCTGCATGTAAAACTCTTATTGTTCTTGTAAGTGGAAAGGGTGATATTTGAATTTGGGCACAGTCAATTGTGACTATTTGAGCTGAATGATCGGAAAAAGTTGAGGGAGTTAGTTTTATTTCAATAAGGTGGTGAAGCATTGGAGAATAAAAGCACAGATCAATAAATGAAGAGAAGCGATTATTGTGGAAAGAGATGGCATCATCTGGCAAAAAACCTTGGCCACTCATTAGTGGTATGTTTATTCCGTGAAGCCAACGTTGGGTAAATTCCTGATATTTTAAATTAAAATCTCCAATTAAGATGGTTGGGTTTGAAGTTGTAGCTAACCTTGAATTGGTATCAATTTTTTTATCCTGTAAAGGCATATATACAAAAACCAGATTTATTGTTATGCTTTTTTGGTTGAAGGTTGCAGTTAATAATAATAATAATAATAATAATAATAATAATAATAATAATAATAATAATAATAATAATAATTATTATTATTATTATTATTATTATTATTATTATTCAACATAGATAGAGAGAAGAAAGATTAGAGAGTATGCTTCTTAATAATAATAATAATAATAATAATAATAATAATAATAATAATTATTATTATTATTATTATTATTATTATTATTATTATTATTATTATTATTATTATTATTATTATTATTCAACATAGAGAGAAGAAAGATTAGAGAGTATGCTTCTTAATAATTGTATTTATTTTTTTGATTAGCTATAGGAAAGGTTGGGAATGTTAAATAGCAAAGTAAATAAGATTTTCCAGTAAACAGTTTATCTGTTAGGATGAAATAAAGATTTTTATATATGGAAAAATTACTTCATATGATTAGATAAAATTTAACTTATTTGCACATTAAATGTGGCCCTAAATCATTTTATCCTAATGAGGCTTTTATATATTTTAGTGAAATTGAAGCAACTTCTTGCCTCATAGTAAATTTCAATTCAAAGAATGTATTTTATTAATAAAAAAACTTTAGTAAATGTTATCAATGGGTAGTAGTAAATGATTCAAATAGTTATTAGTAAATTGAACAAGGACATTTTTGAAAAAATAAGCAAGTTTTGTCAAGTGAATTGATTGTATTTTCAGTTTTAGTTTGAGTTTTTTCTTTGTATTTATAGGTGCATTTTTATGTTACTCAGAACAGAAATCTTACAAAAGAGTTGGGATTTCTTTTAAAATGTTGAGTGTGAAATTGTTCTGTATGAATGACTTTCCATGTTGAACTTCATCTTATCTTTGCTTGAATAGTTCATTGATGATTTTTAATAATGTTGATATCCCTTGTTTTTTTGAAATTATAAAATCTATGGCCTTATTCATGGATTTAACACAGGAAATATTTGCTTTTATAGTGGATATTTTTATTTCTAATAATTTTTTCCTATCATTTTAAGCAAAGGTTTGATGTAAATAGTGAAGAGCCTTACGAGATTATATAAAATGATCTGTTCATTAAGTGTAATATACATTTCTTAATTTGACAACAGGTTTGTGATTAATTATATTAAAGATCTGATTACTATTGTGTCTGCTAATATGTTAATAAGAAGTTCAATTATGATCAAGTCAAATCTAACTATTTATTTTAAATTTCTGATTATATCAATAAATGTTTTAAAAAATATAGCTTGACCTATAGCAACGACCTTTTCAGTAAATTGCCTTATTGACAACAATGATAATATGTAGGTTTTGACATGTATTTGATCACTGATTTTAACAGAAAACATAAAGTAGACCCATGAATATAGGCTTCCAATAATTAATGCAGATTTTTTCTATTCCTTTTCAATAAATGGGACCAGGGATAATATATATGTATGTGATAAAATTTGTTTGCTAGAAAGTTGGTTAAATTAGATAAGTACTTTGTAATAAATTTATTTAAATGCCCATTTATAAAGCAAAATATTTTGTGTATTCCTGGATGATAAGAGTTTGGCATTTATACAATTTATTATGTAATAAAATGTTTTGTCTTCTACATTTCAAGAAAGTATGGAGAAGCGTTCAATTTTTTTCTTATTGTAGTTTGGTTTTTAAATAGATGCAGAGTTATAACATGTAACCAGAGATGATTTTTACTTGTATTCTTATGCTATGTAAGCATGGATTACTCAGACCTGAACCAGTGCCCAGATTCAAATAGACTCTTCTTTTTTTTATTGCCATACATTTTCTAAGTACCTTACAGGCTTGCTAATATCCTTTTTTTTCATATTAATTTTGTGAATCCTCTTATGTAGTTCATCCACAAGAGCTAAAGATTTGAGGGTGGTGTGGTCCTTGTTATTCAGTCAATTGTTTGTGATATTATATTAATAAAGGCAATCCATGTTTGTAGTGGTTCATTTTTACATCTCAAAGTTTATAAAGAAAAATATAAATTTTTGATAATAATTACTCTGGTATATGATTTGAAAGGAGTTCTCTAATTTTTTGTCTTGTGAACATTAAGGGTTTGTATATAAAGTCATATTTTAATGAAAAAATAATTGTATAATAATCTGATAGTGGTAATTTTTTTAATGGCAAGATGATCAAAAAATATAAGTTAATGATAAGTTCTTGCCATTATTAAAAGATCGTTTGGGAGAGATAGTGCTCTCCACTCATAAAAGATATAGTTAGCATGTGTAATCATTGTAACAAATTTTTAAATGATATATTAAATTTACCAAGCAAGATGTGTGGGTGTGAAGAAGTTGAAGTTTTAGAACTTAAAATTTGGAGTATTCTTATGGTACAAGGTGATGATTGGTATTTGTGCATCTATGTTTATTATTTTGATTCAGCTGGAAAAACAGATTTTACTTTCACAAATCCTGTACCTGCTGAAGATAAGAATAATAATCAGGAGAAAACTGAAAATCCTTGATTACTGAGGTAGTTCAATGGATCAATTTGTGATCCACTACAAATCTTTGTTTCTAGTAATCCAAATAAATGAAGCTAAATTATCTTGAGTCATTTCACTAGTCAGTAGTTTTTCTCTGCATTGTTTAATTTTCTGATATTAAATATTCCTATATTTTAATAAACAACAATATATGTAAAAAAAAAAAAAAAAAAAGTATTATTCTATATGTAATGACTAAACTATTTACATTAATATCTGTTATCTATAGCCTGGCAAAATAGTAAATCAGAGATAATAATGTTCTTCATCCTATGAGAACTCACAAGACTTATCACTAGTTATACATTTTCAATAGTGAATGGTTCTTTATCTGAAGTATCTTCAGCTTCAATATCTGTTGAGCTAATGTTGGGCTTCTTTATTATTTTTTTTTTTTTACAGTCTGGATTCTGTGATATGTCATCTTTGCTCATCCAGATATATGTTTAGCAGGTATTTTCATCTCAAAACCTATATGGGATGTCTTGCATTGGTGGTCGAGAGGTCAGCGCAACTGCCTTGCACTTGCAGGCAGTTGCCCAGGTTGTGGCTTCACATCCCGGCCAATGCTATGACACTTTTAAAAAAAACCTATATGAGATAGAGAAATAACTAATGAGTCTATAATATACAATATCTTGTGGAAATTTTATTTGATAATATTGCTTGAGTGGGGTTTTGATTCTGGTTGGATTTTTTTTTTTAATTTCTTGCTGAAATAAATGAATCTCTTGCAATTCTCTCACCATTTTTTGATTGCTATCCCAAGTGTTCTAATCTTCAGTTTTTGCACTGTTAAATATGCTAATGCTAGTAGTACATTTTGTAATTGCATTACTTGTTGCTTGCAGAATATGTTTTGTTGTCATCACCAGTATCCTTCCATACTGATGAGAATAGGTTGCTCTCATATTAGAATGTTCATATTTGAGTTTTAGATACTCATAATATGTCCTTGTTGTTTACAATGAAGATATTGCAATTTAAGTCTTTAAACTGTTAAGTCTGGAAATATTTAGACTTATAGTCTTGTTTAGTCAGATTTTAAACTGATAATTGTTGCTATAGGCAGTACTGGAGGGTCTTTTACATATGTGGATTAAAATATAACTCCAACTCAAAAGATTCCATTGATTTGTTAAAATCATTAATGTTATAATTCAAATGACTTTTTTTTATCAAACCATTTATAAACTTTTTTTTTATGCCATTTATTAATGCATATTTAGCCAGAGTTTTAATTTTGTTCCTTATTACAAAATTCAATTATGGTATAACGAAGATTTGGATGACTGCAATGCATAATATTGATTTCCACATCATTTGTGCTTACTGTTTCATATAACAAATCTTTTGGAAATATATAAAGTGCACAGTTTAAATCCATGATCATTAAGACAGTAAATCTCAATAAAAAGATGTTTAAATGACATAAATAAAACTCTTATTATGGTGCATTAAATCTCTCTATTGTTTTTCTTAGCTTTCTTCAGCCCAGGCCTCTGAAAATATTTTTTAATTTTTTTTTTACTTTTATCACCTGAGATAATTCTGTTGATGTTTCAATAGCTTTAACATATGTATATGATATATCTTTACATGTGGCATTCAAAGATTCTCTCATATTTAATTTGAACACTGTATAAGAATAAATTCATTGGCTGTGGAGCTTTCTGATATATATAAATATTTCTTTTGAATCTTCAATCGTTTAAGAATAAAACAATTTGTTTTTAGTTTGATCCAATTTATGAAAAAAAAAAAATGTATTCTATCAAATTCAGCATATTTCAACTAGTTAGTGCATGCATATTTTATTATTATTATCATCGCTATTATTAACAAGAATCTTTGGAAGAGAAAATAATTAAAGCAATAGATCAAAATAAGTTTTGAATTATGATTATTTAAAATTTTTGTGTTTACATAAGTATAAGGAGATTCTCTATTTTAAAGTGTTACAATGTTATTAACAAAATAAATTGATATAGTAAACGAAATGCGTGTATATATATAGAATTAAATGGAATAAAATTAATGTTAGTTCTTTTTTTTTTGGCAAGTGTGAATTTACAATGATTATGAGGGGGGGAGGCATGTTGAGATCCTAAAATTTCACAAATTCAAACAGGTTATGACTTAGTGATTTTGGACTCATCATAATCTATCTACCTAACTTGAATATTTTGAAAGAATGAATCTATTTAATGAAATCGTACATTAAAATGTTTTTTAAATTTAGCACTACTAATTACAAATTAAGTGAAATTGGAAAAAAGAATAATATATTAGTTTTCATTTGTTTTTAATACATAAAATATTGATTATGATTCGTAGAGAAAATTTAGAGACTTTTAAATATAAATTCAAATTTATTTTGAGTTTGGCAGAATTTGAGTTTATAGGGAAGAGGGGGGAAGGGTCAAAAATTTCACAAATGAAACCAATGATTTTGGCTCATAGTTTACCTGCAAAACTTTAAATACTGAAAAGAATGAAGATATTTTATATAAAATCTTATATTAAAATATTTTTAAATTTAGCACTACTAGCTTACAAATGAAATGAAATTGTAAAAAGAAATACTATATTAGTTTTCATATTTTTTTTAATGTATAAAATATCGATTATAGTGAATAAATTTAGAAACTTTTAAATAAAATTCATTTTGTAAAATCAGTTTTTTTTTCTGTTGTTAGCAAAAATCTATAGACGGTGTTAATATTTGGTTCAAAACTTATTTAAAGAATATAGGGCAGGGTCTGTTTGGCCCTTTCCATTTGCTGATATATATATACCAAACTAATTAGATCTCAGAATTATAGCTATCGGCTTCAGATAATAAAAAGATAGCTTTACTTAGTATTAATAAACTAATGTTATTATTAAATGATATTAATACATCTCAGGTTTATAAAAAACAAAACAAAAACAACGCATAATAGAATGCTTTTTTTAATCTTTCAACCGTGAGACATAAAACAATAAGTAAATTATGCATATCTCATTCACCAGAAGTAAATTCAGACTCTGTAGATCTAATTAATCTATCAATTAAATAGTATATTTTGTATATCACATAAATTAAGGAAAAGTTACGTCAAAAATTAAATGTCAATGATATCTTTCAGCAATCCAAGACATTAAAAACATTTTAATTTGTAATAATGATGATGATGATGATGAGTTATTGAATAGCAATAGTATTATTATCATTAGAAAATATATAACTATAGCATGATCAAGAAGAGATGAAATTACATTATAAATTAGAAAATATTAATTGATAATATATACTTAGAAAATATTGGCTAATAATCATATATAGAAGACATGGAGAATTTGGGGAATGTCTGTTAGCAGCCAAATTAATATTTGTTTATTTGCAAATTAATCAAACTAAAAAATGAATATTTAGTCGTTTAATTAAATGCTTGACTTCCTTTTTTTGATTTTACAGAGGACAGCAAAATCATTTTCTGCCTGAAGTAACATGATGATTATTTTTAGAAAAGATTTTATTTGAAATGCAAAATAATTGGTTTATTATTTATACAATTAATTTTTAAATATATATATATATTTTAGAATGGCTATTTTTCTTAATGGATCTTTATTCTTTTACCGTGTTAAGAAGCAAGATGAAGGATTATATAAATGTGTTGGAATTCGAGGTATTTCTAAAGATGAACCAGGCCAGACTTATATAGCCATGCTGAGAATAGCCGGTAAGTTATTAAGAAAATTCTCTGTTAGGACTTATTTTTCATGTTATATTTTAAAACAGGCAAAACTCTCTATACATATTGCCACTCAGTGCAAGCCAGAGTAATCAATGAATGCCAGAAGGCTTGTGCATAAAATCCCCCTCTAGTTCCTACTTATCCAATATTCCCAGACTAGTTTCTGGCTTGTGGCCTTTATCAGTGAGGAGCCTTGGATCTGGAAGCACTTTGCACTGAGTGGCAATACGTATAGAGAGTTTTGTCTGTGTTAAGAGCAAGCACAAGAAATAGTAATAATGTGATGTTTATGTTATATTTTAATATTAACATTTATTTGTATACATGTTTATTACAATAGTATTTGAAAAATTATATAAATGAAATAATAAAAAGAGACTTTATCTTACAAATATTAATAGCTTTTAGATTTTACAGTCTCTCTGTTTATAAGTATATACAGTGAAACCAAAATACATCATATGTTATCAGTACACACTATTTCAGTTATATGCTATTCAAAAAATAAATAAATAAAAAGCACATGAAAATGAATAAAAATGAAAATGTTAAAATTTGTATATTTAATACATTTTACTTTATGACACCTGCCATTTTTTCATTTGGAAGAACTATAGCCAATCATATTTATTAATAACATTTTTTCTGATTACACTGAAAGCACATAAATGTTGTTTGGTTGTTGTTTTTTTATTCTTTAGGAATTTTGATATTGTACAGCATTTCATGTGATAAAATATTTTCTTACTATAAAATTAAAAATTTTATGAAATTTAAGAAAATTCATAGCAATGTGCCAATATTTATTTTTGCCATGCTAAAAACTATACTTTTTTGTGTTTTATTACAAATGTGTGTTTTACATACACATATATGTGAAGTGAATGTATGGGTATAGAAACATTTCATTAGCTAGGCAAGTATTTAGAATAGACTTTATGTATATTTAAGAATGTATTATAATGTGGCATGAAAGGAAAATTAATTTTATATATGTATGAGATAATTTTGACATTTGTAATATAAAGGTCATATTAAAAGAAAAAACAAAAAAATATTCTACATGTTTTACAAAAAATAAATCAAAGGACATTTAGAACATGAAATACATTTGCCAAAAATATTATTTAGCCTTAGCTATAAGGTTCTAATGTTATGAAACTAATCTGGATGTTACTGACATAATTGGAACATTATAAATCAAGTAAATTTTTCTTAATTTTTTTTTTTCATAAACAGCATAAGAAAAGAAAATATTGCTTGGGTAAAATAAAAGTTTGGTTGGGGACGCATGCCCTTGAGTCATTTCTTTTATCATTAGGTAACATCTTGAAAACCATTTACATTAGAAAATTGTTAAGTCTTAAGGAAATAAACAATAGTTCAAGCAGGAGAACTAATGGAATGTTCTCTCAATGAAGGTAACAATGTAAGTTTAAAAAATGTCAGTCAAATTGTTCCTACTTTGTCAGTTTCATTTTCAGAACTCTAAATTATAGTAGATTTAATTGTTGACTATTTGCATTTCATTTAATCTGCATAAATTTGCTATGTAATTTCTTACTTTCTCATGAAGTATTTTAAGATGAACAATTTACAAAAGATTTTCATCTTCTCTTTCATCTACATCACTGCCTTTTAGTCCATTCTTCAAACAGGGCCATGTAAAGAAAATCATCATTATAGAGATCAACCTTAAAGAAAAAGACATAAGGATTGTTTATTTTTATAAGTGAATTATATTTAGTATTTTATAGCTGTGAAAAACAATAATTTGTTAAAGGAGGTTTATTTATGTAGTATGAATCTTATCCTATATGTACTTCATCATAATTATACAATAAAAATAGTGTGAATACATCTAATAATTATCAATATACATATGAATAGTTGGAAAATTTATTTAAACTTAATTAATAGCAGTGTGTACGTTTATGTTGCTTATTTGCATGAAAGTACAAGTTTTAAGAAATTTTTTAGTCTTAGAGATATATGTTTGATCTTTATCTCTTTTATGCTAAAACTTATATTTAAGAATTATTTATGATTTATTTAAAATAGCACACATTCTTTTAGTTTGTGGGACAAACTAAATATAATACATTCACTTAGTAAGAGGTAAGTTCAATATAAAATCTTATTTTCCATGATTTCGTGACTTTCCTTAATCAAAAATAATAATAAATTGTAGTCATAGTCTTGAACAAAATAAAAAATGGGGAGGGGGAAGGGGTCTGAAGTAGATACCGCAAATGCCTAAATACTTCGACAGTTAATTATTTGAAATGTAATACAATTAGAATTAAATATATAAAGACCAATGATTAGTTAAACTCTCATTGAACTTCTCAAACACATAATTTTCTAATGTGTTAATGTAATTAACCTAGTGATATGTTTGAGCCAAACCTAAACAAGATTTGATTGCTTGCCTAAGAAAATCCAATTTTATTGCATGTATTTGAAATACATTTTCACATTTTAAATAATAGTTTATTAGCTACATATATACTTATATTCTCACACTTAGTTATTGTCTAAGATATAGAGAATTAAAAAAGGTGAGGGGGTGTGTTTTTTTTTTACATTATTTTATTTTATGGTTGCTATGTCTAATACTTAAATCAAGTCCTAAAGAACACAGTGTTTTATAATGGACAAATTATTAAGGATTAATTTATTTTATTTTCATTTATGTTTATAAATAAAATATTCATTAGTTTCTTAATTTGACGTTGGATCTTTCTACCCAGGTTAAACATACGGTCAACCCATATTTAAAGATAATAAATTAATTTTGTTAGCCTTACTCATGATAATCCTTATTACACTACTCTATTGTGAAGATGATCACATGGGATGATAGATAGTTACTACAGAGTACTTTGTGTACTTAAAGTAGTGATTTCATAGTAATATAACTACTAATACATCTTGAACATATATAGTGAAGATACATATATACCTACATTTTTTTTTTGGTCCATACATTTCATTTGAGTACAAGTATCATTATTTGGGATAAACTTGAAATTCAAACATCATATGCAGTCTAAATGTAATAAAATTTTCTTTTATATTATATATAAATAAATGCTAATGGGTGAGACCCATCTTGTTCGAAATTATAATGTGACCAACATAGCTAGTTATCACTTCTCACAGACATAAATGTTAACTTTGTGTATATCCAACTGGTGGTGGTGATGGGTAGTATAATGTAAAGGAAAAACTTATTGCATTTAGACTGCATTTGATCTAATTAATTATTTAACATGCATCCCTTCACAGTGCTTGAATTCAAATTTAGCTCAAATAATGATACTTGAACTCAAATTGGAATGTATGCACCAAAAAAAAAGTATATATATATCTTCACTATGCAGGTACGTTCAACATGTGTATGTATATGTATTAAAATTTGATCTATAAGTGTCAAACTTCCATTCACATTTTTGACACCATCAACTTTATATAAATATATTAATGATTATTATTAATATTGAAATTATCATATCATTCCTAATCTAAACTCAATTAAAGATTAATTTACTATATAATATTATTAAACTAATTTCATCCCTTATGTATTTTTTTTAAAGATATATTTAAAACTGATAATCCATTACACATTTTTGATATATATGAATAAAGACATTTCAAAAAGGTATATGACTTCCCTTTACTTTTTCCAGATGCCTTTACTTATATATTTCAAGTATGTGTGATGGAATAGTAATTTTAAGTGTGTGTATATATATATATATATATATATATATATATATATATATATATATATATATATATATTAGAGTCATCAATAATAAACTTCCTTCAACCATGATCAAATGTCTTTGTTTGATGATTGTAATCTATTGCTTTGTTATTTCCATAAATTATTATATTATTTTACAAAAAGCAATATTGATATAAAAATCTATTATTTAAATAACAATGCATTTATATACTGACTGGGCTTAGTGCACTTGCCTATGATTTAGTGTTTGAATCTAAGGAACATTCTTTTTTTAAAGTTCCACATAACTTCAGGATTTTTTTTATATATTTAATTCAGCTATTAATTCAGTCATTGATTGAATGAGTATCTAGCTTTTTTAATTTGGAGTATAAAACAATGAAGGAAAACATATATTCTCACCAATTGATGTTTGTCTAGTTGTTGTTTTTTTTTCTCTTGCAGAGTTAGATCCCCTTATATGGAGATATCTGAAATTATTTTTTCCTGATTAATTCTCATTTTTAAAACAGTTTATGAATTATTTAAATAAGAGAAATGTCACTATTAGTAACTTCAATAAAAACTTCACAATGAATCCACACATGGTAATATTTAGCACTATTTTTAATTATAGTTTATATTATTATCAATCCTTATAAAGATCTTCATTTTCTCTTGAGGACAATGTTTTTGAATGTCCACTTTATGCCTTCATCATGAATCTTATAATAGCCAAGTTTTTAAACATTAATAATCCAGGCACATTTTCTTTTACTATTTCAATTTGTTCTTCTTATTTTTTGTTTACTCTTTTCTGCAAATTATGATGCAAATTGGTTGTCTTGTATAAAATATTTTTAACAAAATGCAGTTGTTCCAAATAGTCTTATTTGCAATTTTGTTGCCAATGATGCTTCCATTCAGTTCAAAATCACTTACATACCAATTGCAAATGGAATTTACTAGATTGAATAATTTAATTTTTAAATTTACCAACAAAGACTGATTTTGTTTTGCAACTATGCCTACTCATAATTACTTAACTTTGCTTTAACTTTTTTATAACAACAACAACAACAAAACTACAATAAAACTGTGACATTTAAGATCATACTAAATACAAGGATATTATTTTTACCTTTCATATACTGACTACTTCACATGTTAAATTAGAATCTGCATATGTATTTTTTCATTCATCTTTCTTTTAGCAGTGATCACTATATTGGTTCCTATGTTACATATCTTTTTCTCTGATTATGAAGAAGTACTGTGAAGATCAACTGTTCTAACATTTGCAGTGTAAGAAAATTGTGACTATTTGTTATTTATGTTCAATTATTCTTTTGCATAGAATTCCAACATATAGTTTTTATATAATTTCCAATTCTCTTAGAAATATAATTAAGATGTTAAAGAACATATCTGATCTATTGATTCTTTATCATCCATCCAATGGTATTATAAAAATTATCTTTGTAAAATACTTAATCATTTTTGTCCACTCTAAATTCATTCCCTTATTTTCAATATTTCTCCACAATCTATTCTTATCCAAAAGTGGAAATAAATCATTATTTAAAACAGTTTTTTAATAATATGTGATTAAATTATTTCCTATCAATTTCTATGAACGAAATCCGTTTTTAATCTGCCCCAAGATTTTAGCCTTTTTTTATTCCAATTCCTAAAATTATCGATTAATATTGTGGCATTCTATCTCCTATCATCATGATAAGTTATGAATATATACACCTATACTCTAAAAAATGTTTTTAAAATATAAAGATGTATTTCCACATCTAAAATAATTTGTGTTTATTTATGAGCTATATTTGAAATATTTTAAAAAGAAAAAAAGGCGTAAATTTATTTTAATAATTTGGAATAAATTTATTTTTATTATTATTATTTGGAATGAGTAAGATAATTAATTTTAATTAAAATCAAAACCGTAAAAAAAAAACCATTAGCTTTGAGCAAGATTGGTATGATGAAAGTATTTGTTAAAAAGAGGATTAAGTAAGATAGTCCAGAGGCTAAAAAAAAAGGAAAACATTATTTAAAGCAACGTAATTAAGAAGAATATAAAAGAATTGGGGATAAAACTAGGTCATTTTTTTTGGTGTTGTTGTTGTATTATTCAAATAATAATTTGCCTTCTGTAGAGAAGATGTTTATGTAATATGTCCGGAAAAGTTCGTTTATTCTAGCTGATAAAATGAAGAGAATGAATGGTTAAAGTATTGCTAACAGAAAAACCATGCCTGAAATATTGCTGGCTTGTCTATCGGAACTGCCATACATACGCACAGCTTTTTTTATATATTTTGCAAACTATACAGTTTTATTCGTAAGAATAAAATGCTACAGACACTATTAGGTGTTAAAGATTTGGGTGTGAGTAAAACTATTATTGATATAGTAATTTTGCTAAAGAATTTGTTATTCTATGCTAACTAAACACTAAGCTAATTTAACATGCCTTATCAACACATTACTAATTAGAATTATAGGTGTAAATTTAAATCGATCTTACCATTCCTATATATGTAACTTAACACTAACAGCACTTTTATAGAATGTTTTCAACATGCTATATAATCAGTAATCCCCCCAAAAGCATAATATCAAACTATGTTCAGTTCTAATCCATCACATCACATGTAAATTATTACAACATATATAATACTTTCCAACATTATATTGGTATTTTCAGTTTTGATTAATCAACCAAAATTGTTAATAAAAGTTTTCATGAGGTTTTTACTTACTAGATTGCTATGCCAAATGAAAATGGTCATTTGTTATTAGCTATATCTGGATATAGATATGGATTAACATATCTAGAAAATTTTCTATCATGGATGAAATCCATTATATCCCAGATGTAAACACAACTTAATCTAACTTTCATGGGAAAGTTTATTTTTTACATTATTAATGCTGTCAGGCAAGTGAATAATTTAAAATCAAATACAGTTATCCAATAAGTATAAGAGCATTGAAAACTACACTGGAAATTTATAATAATGTTGAGAAAATGCTGTGTCTAATAATATTACATAAACGAGTTTATATTTATATCTGGGATATGACAGATTTCATTCTTGTTTGGAAATTGCTAAACTTTCTAATACCTATATAGATCTGGGATATCTAATGCTAATAGCTATTTTGCATTAGCAAGATGTTGTTTATTAGCGAATTCATTTAATTGGTCAAAAGTGTACATTTAAAATCCTAATATGCAAATATTTTATGAACTATGAAGTTTATTGTTATTGATCTATAGTTAACAAAATATTTTTTTTTATTTCTTCATACAATAATTTTTAATTCTCAGACTTTTTGGATTTATCTGGAAGCTTATTTATCATCTATAATTTTATTAAAATTTTATTTTAAACCCTCTTGGGTGCACCCCCTCTTGCATAACTTCTTCTCTTTACTAATATTTCAACTGCTTTATCATCAGTTATTCTTGCTTTTTGTTTTTGCTGTATTCAATTTTGGATCTGTCACTCCATCTTCTTTAAGAATAATACTTTCTGATGAATCATGTTTGCTTACCAACTCCTTTAAACCTAAAGTTTTTATTACAAATTCATTATTTTTTCCAAGTTTTTTTATACTTTCACACTCTATTCCTTCTGCATTTATCAGTATAAATGCCCTTTCTTTTTGATATATCTTCCTTGTATATCCCAAAATTTTTCACAATTCTCTTTTCCCACATTGCTAATTTCTTCACTTAAACTACTAAATGGACCCCATTTCTGTTTTAATTTATTTTATCTATTTCTTTTTTATATATATATTTAATATGCTCTCATTTGTTTTTAGTGGCCTTATTGAATTCCTTAGATGCCCATTTTTTTCTTGTATGCTCTTTCTAAAATATTTTTCGTCCATTTCTTTTTTTTTCGCTACTTTCATTAGTTCTATCTTTTTTGCTAAGTTATTCCATTCTGGATAAATTTTAAATTCACTATCTTTCATATTTTTTTCAAAATTGTTATTTAACCTATCCAAATCATGTATTCATACTCCTTATCACTATTTCTATATGAAATTCTGTACTTAATCTTTCATATATTTCTAATTTTATCTTCAAAATTATTTTAACTATATATTCCCTTTTTTTTTTTTTTTTTTTGTGAACAACTATTTTAATTCTTTTTTTCTTTTCTAATTTTTCTTTATTACTGATAAGAATGAAATCCAAATTCTTTTCTCCATCTCTCCCCCAATCATATATTCACACAAATTCCAATTTTTATTATACTGTTCTTAAACATTTTTTTCAACAATGCCCAATTTATATTTTTCATTTCAATTTTATTAACATGATCTTTCATATAGCATACAATCAATATTTTATAAATGTTCTTTCCAAGCTTATCTATATATCTATGAAATATTGCCAAATATTATTATTTCAACCTTTCTTATCTTTCCCATTTCCAATAAGTAAATACACTATTCATTTCACTTTATCCAATTTCAATCTAATTCATATACATTATTTACAATTTTTATTAGAAATATCTGTCTTTATATTGACTTCTACATTTTCTCTATATTTTTATTATCATATTTATTTATGCTCATTCATTTACATTTCTCAAAAGAAAATAGCCATTGCTAATAAATTTCATATTTGTCTATAAAAAAAACTTTTGCCAATTCTTTTCTTAATCATATATCTACTTTCTTAAATATTTATGAAACCAATTTTTATATTATATGCCTTTGGATCTTCTTTTAAATATCTTTTTGCTAAGCATTTATATGTAAAAAAAATTTTTTTCTATTCTTGCATCATTCATCAGTCTGTCTTCCACATTTTCTTTTATTTCCTTTTTTTTTATATATATAAATACCCCATTTTTACTTTTCATTTTATTTCCAATATTATATTTTTGTATATTGTATATATATATTCCATTACCCCCCCCCCTCAATTTTAATGAATAATAAAATTTATTGTGAATTAAGCTAGTATTTTATCATCCTCTCTCCTTTGCAATAAATTGTCACTAAGTAAGTAATCGAATGATTTATTTTTCGGGAATTCATAAGAAATTTGAGTGCTGGAAATTCCAGAACTGGAATCAATCCAAGGACTTTATGCTCTAGATTCTGATATTTTACCATGCACTAATCCATGTAAGTAAGGAATGTAATTCATCTTTTAAAAATAAATCTATTAACATTTTTCATGAATCTAATAAGAAGCTCTTCAAAAATATATTTTTATTATTAATCTGAGGGGATTTGAATACAGGCTTTCAAGCGTCCTTCAGCCATCCAATCCATCTTATATAATGGATACACATGGCCACGTACATGTGAAAAAGATAAATTATCTCCAATATATGTATTTTGTGCTGTCTGTCCATTAAAGTTTGAAGATTTGATATCTTAATATAATTTGAGTACTGATTACATATGTATGTGGGAGATCATGCTCTGGACCAACTAATGAGTGCTGGTTTAACACAAAATATATCTATTGGAGATCAATTCTTTTTCACATGTATGCGGTTATGTGTATCAGTTATATAAGATGGAGTGGATGGCTGAAGGGGCTTGAAAGTCTGTATTCAAATCCCCTCTAATTACACCTAGAGTTCAGTACATACCTTATACTTGTATTGAGTATAAAGTAATTGTTATATTTTAGAAGTAAATGCAGTATGTTAAAGATAGCCATGAATTAAGTGCCCTTAGAAGTATGGAATCTTCCATATTAATCACATCATATTATAATTGAATTTTTTTATTTTTACAGTTAACATATTAATGTGGAACCTTTATTCTCTAGCTGAGAATATATAGATTTGCATTTATTGATCACTCTTAGATAACTATCTGTATTAATTAAGGGTTGTTTTTTTTTATTTAAAATGAAAATAGTAAGCTTATTTATAGTCTGAAAAAAATTAATATTCACATGACCATCACCCAGTTGAAAAAAAATGGGGAAAGAGAGCTTGTGATGTGCTAATAATGCATTCCAAGTTAGTATGGAGTCAGAGATTTTTTAGGCAAATTAGTTATCAGTAATTTAGAAGGCAATTCACTTAACAAATGGTTATCTGGATATTTTTAGTTTGATAGTATAAACATTTTCAAGTATAGTAACATTAATTTTCTTTTGGAAGCATTCATTTATCAGATTTGAGAAATGAACAGAATGGAACACTGTCTCCACAGTCAAGATTTTGCAGAGAAAGCAAGAAATGATGTTAAATAAGGATATAATTTTGATATATATTCACCTGCTTTTAAAACTAACTATAAAAAAATCATAAACTATGTATGTAATAATCACTAATTAATAAGCTGTAATTTAGAAATCTAATTTTTTTTTTTTTTTTTGATAATATAAGAACATGTAATGATTCATTTCATTAAATAAAATTATTAAAAGATGCCAAGAAATCGTTAATTTTTGACAGATACCCATGAGATGTTTAAATGAACAAATGGTATATGCCCATTTAGATCATGTAAATCTATTTTATGATACTAAAAGGAGTTTTATTTCTCAATGTTAATTCATTTTAATTACTAAATATTTTAATAAAACCTTTCTGGAATTAGTATTTTTTTGATTTTAACATTTTTGCTTAGATGTAAATGATGGATCACAATTCAAATTAAAATATTTTATAAACTTTAACATTGATCATATGAATATTATGATAAATAATTCAAAATTTTCTAAAAAGTTTTAATTTTGAACAAAATTTTGTTTATGAGGTGTCCCGTTTTTGTTTATTTCATATATAGTGAATTTAAAATCGATAATATTTTTAAATCTGCTGGATAGAAATTGGCTGTTAAATGTATTTATAGTCTGATTCTTTTGTTAATGTTGGTGATTTTACATTATTGTGTTTGGGAACATTTTGGGGTAAAATAGACTAAATTAGAAAAAGCATAATATATTCTCAAAGCTCTTTAATATTTTGTAATTAACAACTATTAATGTCAGATATTTTGAAATTTTCTTTTTGTAATCGTCATCATTTAATTAACTTTTTAAAATATTTAAAAAAGATTATAACCTAATAGACAGAACAAGATCAGCTCAAGAAGTGTTTAAAAATCATTGACAATAAGCAAAAAAAAAAAAAAAAGCTTCACCCAAATGTAATGGACACTGATAAAGTAAAACAGAAGTAGATTTTATTAGCAATTCTTTTTTTATATATTTTATTTATTAACCCATTCAACTTTTTTTAGTTATACTACTTTTTCCCCTCTTAGCTTTAGTTCTGCACATATTCATCTTATTTTTATTAATATTTAGATTTTTTCCTTTGCTAAATTTAAATAAAACTAAAAATAAACAATGCTCAAATCCGATCTTCGTCAATTTAAACTATAACTAACTATAACAGAATTAAATGGAAATAATTATATTTATGCTAATCTTATTGTATATTTCACAGAAGCCTTGCTCCACATACATTCAAAATTCATTTTCATGATAAAAAATTTAGTTGTTGTAACACTATTGTGAGCTTAAATTGTTTAGTAATAGGATGAAATTCAACAAAATACTAGGGAAAAAGATATTGCTTATCCACAATGCATATAGAATTCATATATGAACAAGAATTTCTGAAATTCAACAGTTGACCCCTCCCCCCTTTTGCATTTTTCTTTATGCATGAAATTGTGATATTAAAATTAAAAACTATTACATTAACACAAGATTTTTAATTGGGGATGATTTTATAAAAATAAATTTAGGGGCTTTGTGCATTCCATCATCAGATTTTCAATGAAATGGATGGCCGAAGAGTTGTGGGGTGGAGTGGATTGAAGTATGAAGATTGGCTATCTTAATATAAGCTTAGCATTCATTGAATATATGTGTGGAGATGATGGACCAACTGACAAGTGCTGGTTTAACACAAATACGTTTATTGGTAATTGTTTATCTTTTCAACATGTGTGTGATCAAGTGTGTCAGCAGCATGGATAGTTGAGGGTCATGTGAAAGTCTGAATTTAATTCCCCTATATATTACACATTGGAGTGCAGGTATAAAAAAGCCTGTACTGTAGAAAAAATTCATATATTAAAAATAAATTTAAAAAAAGGGTAAAATGGTAAATTATTTGGAAGTGATCCATCTTTTTGAAAAATAACTACATGAAGCAGAATCTAATTAAAGTAGTTAATTTTTTTTTTTTTTTTTTTTTAAAAAAAAAATCTATTGAAACAATTTGGTTTTATATTTTTATGATCTGAATTCTCACAGTGTTGTTTTCAACTTATCTATCTATAACTATAAATTAGCAAATAGTATGCCAAAGAAATGATTGATAGTTAATAATATTTATAATAAATGAATTTATATTAGCAGACTTTTTTTTAACATTACATACCATTAGCAATTATATTAAATTTTTATTTGTTAAAATCAAGCACTTTTCAATAATTACATTTATGTATCTTTTTTAAGGTAGCTTTTTTTCATAAAATTCTCTCACAATTTTGTATCAATTTTTCACGATTTATATTGTCAGATTTGGAATTTACATTGTATTTGATGATGCAACTTTTGCTTTGTGACTATTTATTATAATTTTACTTTTAGTTTAATTTGCTTTCCTTTCCCCCATAAATTATTAATATATTATTAAAAGTAAGTTTTAACAGTGTCAAAGTATCCTGTGATTTTTTCAATGCTCGCTTTCATTATTTACTCAGTTTATTGTACTTCAGAATTATCTATTGTAAACTTAAGTATCCAATGGACTTTAAATTATAAAACTGTATTCATATTTCTAGTTTAGATTATCATCATCATTGGTAATATGTACTGAAGGTGGCTATTGATAGAAACTAGGGTGGAAATAATAATATAGAATTACCATATGGTATCCCCTGATTTTTATAGCATATAACAAATGGCTCTGAAATAGAGTAACAGCATGAACTACTCATCTTAACAATAGCTTTGTTCTGAAATTGATTAAGTAGTGGTATTTTTATTTCAGTAATGATTGCATAGTCTGATAAAAATTTAATTATGTTATCATATTAAAGAATTAAAGAATTTCACAATTATCTTTTACAAACTGCATGAAAAATATACTAAAAGAATGTATTTAAACCGTCAACTCATTACTAAAAGTTGTAACTAATATTCTTAATTTGATTAATTTTGGATAGTGTATTCTAAAGATAGTTAATTTTTTTATTCTATATCTCTCATTTAGAAGATATGATGCACAATGATTTCTTACAGGACTATATCAAAAATGTTGTGTTTCTTTTATTTTTCTAATGTATTTTGGCTGATATCAGAATTTATTTCAACACTGATATGGTCATCCTTAGAAAGATATAAATATATTTGGTATATTGTCTGATAAGTGATGAGTTTCGCATAGCAGTTATATCGAAAATCTATAAAAGCTGTAAGTTTATCATCTTTTTATGCAGTTTTATGATTGTAAATACAATATAACGTTTTGAATACTTTTTAGAAATTGTCTAATGCTTAAATTATAACAAACAATATTATGGAATAATTAATATAAAGACAAAAATTATAATTGGAGGTTTATCCTTATGATAATGCATACATATGTTTATTGACTGTAATATCTTATATTTATAAAAAAATGTTTTGTAATTAATTATTGTTGTTTGAAAATTATGGTTGGTGAAAAGATTAAAAACTTTGATTACAAATATAATTTGTTGTTATTTAATAAGTGTATCATATAAGATTATCCATAGATGTGACTATAGTGTAATCATAGAAATAATGACAGAATATACAAATATAACACTAGGCATGAATAGTCACTGAGTGGTTTATTTATCTGTGTTTCAGCATCCTCCATGATTTCCCTTTTTCTAAAAAAAATATTGAGGGAAATATAATTTCTATACATAATAATAAAAATGACATTAATGATTTTCATTTTATTGTACTTCAGAGCTATTTGTAATTCCAGAGTTTTTAACAAGCATAGCAAAGGATTTGTATGTCTATCTGTGTTAATTATTTTAAATTATGCATGAAAAATAAATAGGTTTTATTATACATCTTGACTACTTTGAAATTTTGCTTCTGAATTTACTTTAATGGTATATTAATCATCTAAAAGATATTGGAAAGATAATTTTATATAAATTAAAAATAATAATTAAAAGTAGAGGTTAGGTTCATCAAGTAGTTAGCTTGTACAAAGGTTATTGAGTAATTTTGTATTTAAACATGGTCTTCCATGACTTAATGCAGTAGTAGAGTCTGATTCTGGACCATAAAGTTCTAGGATCAATCTCAGTATTGGCACTTGAACTTTTTAGGAACCTCTGAGCAAGAAAGCTATTTCATGATTTATTAAGTCGTTCTTAATTTTTCTCTCTCTCTAAAATCTAAGAAATAAAAAAAAAAAGAATGTACTTAGTTTTTAATGAAAGATTTTTTAATTATTATTCTGAAAGTATTGCACAATAACTTTTTTTCCCCTTATGTGTCATAGTATCGGCCGGGAAGCGCTTGACAACAACTTTATGAATAATAAGATAGGAAAATTATTTTGGATAACTTAAAAATAAATATATGAAAGGGATTTGTTAAAATAGATAAATTTAATAATTTCTTTTGAAATTTTACGATTTATATGATAAAGCACATTTTTGTTATTTTATCTTACTTTATCTTCAAACAATTTTTCAAATCGTAATTAATATTGTCATTTCTTTTTGAAATATACATTGTCTTTATCTCTTTAGTTACACAAGTAAGAAGTCTGTTTTCTTTACGAGGGAATATTAGCCAAAGAAAAAAATATTCGAAATTCAAACAATTGGAAACAGGATTCTTCTTCACATTCTCTGGAGAGATTCATCTGTTGACTTTAGTTGAAAAGAAAATGTATTGACAGTTGAAATTTTGTTATCAATATTTTTTTTTATCAGTGCTTTGGATAGAAATAAATAAAGTATTTTTTATAACATTTAATTAAACTTTCAAAGTTTAAAATATTTAAACTTTTCTTCTGTAGTTTCCTTCTAGTATTTCATATTTGTATAATGAGTAATGAAGAAAAATATATTCAAACAATAAATAGTTTAAAAGATATGATTATTTGCTTGCTTTCTAGAATATCTGTTTTTTTAATAAATAGTTTCCATTATAAACTATCATTTAACATCGAGTTGTTCCTAGTGATTTAATGGAATACAGCATTAAAGTGGCAAGTTGTGGACTTCAAAGTTATGGATCATGGCTCTAGCTCTGTCACTTCAATGCTTGTCTTTTTTATGAACTTTTAAGCAAAAAACTATTTGATTATTTATTTATTATTGTTTTAAATATAGGGGATTTGAACTCAGACTTTGAAGCCACTTCACTATCCACACTATCTCCTACTACTGATACATATAACCACAAACATGCAGAAAAGATAAATAATCACCAATAAATGTATTTTATGCTAAACCAGTACTCATCAGTTGGTCCAGTTTACTATCTCCCATACATACATACATATATATATATATATATATAATAAATGATCAATTTATACTAAGATAGCAAATCCTTACACTTTAATGGACAGGCTTACACCTACTCCAACCTCCAACTCTTCAACCACTCATACCATTGAAAATCTGATGATAAAATTCCCAAATCCCATGCTGATGCCAATATTGTTGTCATACCCATGTTGACCTGAAGCACCAGAGTTTCAAGATTAGGCTATTTCTCATATAGATTGCCAGTATGACATATCCTAGTTAGTAGATAGTCATAACAATGCTAGCACCCTCAACTCAGATTCCAAACTTCAACAGTGGCAAATGAGATCTAGTACACAAATAGCATGATCCTTTTTGAAACTGATTTATACACATTCGAATCTCAATTAAACTGAATCCATTTTATAGCACATACAATGGAATATATAAGACAGATTAACAATAAGTTTTTTTCTTCTTGATTAATAAAACAAGATAATAACTAAATTATCATTGTTCTACTTTTTAATTTTTTCTTAATCCTTTATGTAAAAACAGTTTATAGAATTTCCTAAAAGTTTGTGATGATGGTATTTTAGTTGTATTTATATATTGGACTATTTCCATCATGTAATATAAGTATTGAATGTCTTTAGAAAAATTTACATTCAACTGTTAGTAATAACACACTGGTTAGTATATGTACAATGTTTTAAGATGTATTATTCTCCTGATCAATGATAGTACTAGCATGGGAATTGAACCTAAGAATCTAATAGTCTATGTTTGATTCCCATGTTAGTAGTATCACTGGTTAGATCAGCAATAAATACCTGAAGAAGAGAGGAGAATAATACTGTGCATATACTAACCTATGTGCTATTACTAACAGTTGAATTTTTTGGAATATTTAGATAAAGTTAATTTTTTCTAGACATTTAATAACTTATATTAGATGATGGAATTAGTTCAGTATATAAATAGGATTATAGAATTAATTCTATAATTAATTTATATTACAAATTAAAAAAAGATCTTTGTTTTAGACAAAGTTTTCTTTTGGTACTATTAAAAATTTTTACATTTTTTTCAATCACAAATAAGATATTTGTGCTAAATAATGTTTTTAATATATATTTAATTTTAAGTAATGTACGCTACTTTATAAAAAAATATTATTACTTAGGATTTTATTTTAAATTATATATCTCAATTTTGTTTGTGTTCATTTATACTTTTTCTTTTACACTTCAAGTATATATATATATATATACACATACTATGTTATGTGCCACTAAAACAATCCATCTCAATATGTATGTATTGAGACTATATGGCCTCATGCATTGATGCTGAAAAAATTTGATTTTATTATGCATAATAATAGAATGATATACCAAAAAATTGATATACATTATTAGGTTAAACTGTTTTGATGATTTTTTTTTTTTACAGATTTATGTGTTTTGATATTTTAAAAAAATAGAATATGCTAATTTATTCATAATTATAACATAACTAAGATTAAAAGCATGAACAATAATCTATTGCATTAACTTATTTATTTTTAATTTGTTTTGTTTTTTTTATAGCTTGTTTTAGTAAATAAGGTTTTGATTTTAAATCCTAGGATTAACCAATTTTGATTAACTTAATTAACTTGTGTTTTGAACATTTTGAGGTAGTATATTTTTGTAAACAACTACAGTAAAAAACAACATATGGATAACTTAATTAAGTTTTAACAGTAAAAACTAGCAAAAAGAACTATTAATGCATTTTAAATCATGGCATTGTGCCAGCAGGTCAACGCTTGTGTTTATCAAAACATAGTCCTTTTTTTTTGTGATATTTTGACATTTTCAGTTATTGTCCAGATCATTTTCTGACAACAGCTATTGCGTATTTGATTTCAATTGTGTTTTTATTTCAATTGCATTTTTTTTGTGTGAACAGTACAAAATAATGACAACTTGGAAGCTGACAACTATCGAAATGGATGCCATACTATATTTTCGAGGACAAGGCATTCTGCCATCGATAAAAATGTATCTGAATGGACATAGTATGATTTTTTATGTGCACACCTTGGACAAGTATTGGCATTGTAACATTCAAGGTTGCAACAATAAAATTGCCATTCATATGGGAACGTGGTTGGAAGGTTCTAGAATCCCATTTTTAACAGATCCCCTTCATTTACAGATGGGCTCACAAATTAAGTATTTGTGCATTTTTTTTTTTTTTTGGTTTTTTTGTTTTCTAATTTAAAAAAAAAATACATTTGTTTATTAGCATTTCTGAGGAAAATCCTGTTCAATTGATATACTACCCAATCATAAAACTCCATTTTTTTTGGGGGGGGAATTTTCAGTTGAGATCTCCATTTTTTATCAGAAATGCAAATGCCAAATTGCTTGTTTCAATACAACAATTCCTGCTATATATTAGACGATAAGTAGCATATGTGTATATTTAATGTTTTTTTCTAAAAAAATAATATGTAAAAAATAATTTAGTGATTGTTTTATCCATATTTAAAGTAACATTTGGGAGTGTGTAATGGTGTCATTTATTTTATATAATTTGGGGGGGGGGGCACAAGAATATGTATTTTTTAAGATCACAAATAATTTTTTTTGTGTGCAAAATGTTGTTTTTAATATCAGTTTATATATTGTTATAAATTTTAAAATTTTTAGTGTAAAAATCATATATATTTGTGTATGGCAAATCAACAATTTTTTAAAATGGTCTTTTTAATATCCATTTCTTGCTCAAAATCATACATGTTTATTATTTTTATACTTTTAATTGTGTGAAAGTGGTATTTTTAGTCCTGCAACATGGAGCATGTATTAGACATGCACTTTTTCACATATATGCCAATAACTTTGTAAATCTTGTGAGAATATCATGTACAAGATCTGTGTAACATTACTTTTTTGCAAATCTTGTGAAAAATATTGTGCACAAGATCCATGTACATATTAGTTTGATCAGGTCACAAGATAACAAAGTTATCAGTAGGTTAATATGAATGTGAAAAGATACAGCAGGTCTAATACCTGCTCTGTGTTGCAGGATTAATACTCAAGTACTGATATTTCAGAGTGAAGTCAATACGTCAGTCAGATGGAATGCACTTAATAATTATTACATTAATAGTCGATTATATAAGGCTGAGACAGAATCTCTCTTTTAGCAGCTTGATTATAATAATCAAATAAGATTTAATATGTAAACATTAAATTAAACATAGCTCATTGTATATGTAAACCAAGGGAGTAAATTACCTTTCCCAGGCTATGAATTAAAGCCACTCTAAATGTTGAACAAAGGATCAAGGATAGAATTAATCCACCTATTCTTGGAAATTTGATATTTATAAGTATATCTTTGTCAAAATTGTTGGTAATTCAGAGTTAAATTAATATATCGACCACATGAAATATGGGACTTAATAGTTATGAAACTAATAATCAATTATACAGGGCTGATGACAAAATTTCTCTTTTACTATTAAGTGCCATATTCCATCTGATTTTTACTCTGAATTACCAATAATGTTGACATAGGTGTGCTTACATACATCAGAGCTCCTAGAATCTGTGGATTCATTCTATTTTTGATTCTTTGTTCAACAATTATAGTCCTTTTAATTCATAGTCCAAGGGAGTGTGATTTACTCCCTTTGTTTACATATGCATTGAGCAATGTTTAAATATATCTATATGATTTAAATTCATGTTATATTTTCTAATTCAAATAACCTATATCTTGCCTAGTGCATGTTCTTTATGCAAAGATTCACAATAATGATCATCAATTTATACCCACTATTTTGATTTATAATTGATTATTTACTATAACGATCATAAAACAAATCTAAAAAAAATTTTTTTTGACAGCCTTTTGTAAGATTGTTGACATCATAGGATAGTTATTAATGTTCTAGTCATCCAAAAGCAAAATAGCAACTTTCAAACTGAAACTATACAGTACAAAGTTTATTCATAATACCAAAGTATATAATATTAGTGCTGTATAAAATATTTTGATTATAAACTTAAAATAGGATTAATGAATGTATAATATTTTATTTTATTTTCATCAAGCAACTATCTATGCAAGACAATTAGTTCAATAATGATATGTCCAAAGTAAATATTTTCATCATTAATGATTACAAAGCCCCCCCCCCCCATGTTTCATTCAGCATAACAATCAAAATCATATTTTAATGATATACAACAACCAAATACATTAATATTGTATTAAATTTTAAAATGTGTACATTAGTTTAAAAGCTGTACACTGTATTTATTGATTTTTTATGGATTAAAATTTTTACTAACTGTACTTTGTTTGTGGCAAAAATAACATTCATCATTTGTAATTTAGTTATCATAATTGTTATTTTTTTAAAAAATGATATCATAATAATGAACTTTATATAATCAAAAATTATTAAATCTAAATTAAAAATAACAATCTATTTGCTTGATTTTAAAAAATCTCAGTTATCGCACATGTATAAAAATGAAGAATGAGAAATTTTTTATTCAGCATAAACTGTTAAAAAAGATGTATGCAAAATTGCATACAGATAAATTGAAAAAGATTCATATCAATATTTATTTAAATAGTTGCACTAATCAAAAAATGTTTATGTCATTTTAAAGAGCATATCTACTGCACTTAATAAAATGTGACACCTCGTTGCAAAAAAAAAATTCACAGCTAGCGTACATATTTATATATCATATAAAGTGTTCTTTCTGCATAGTACATATTGTAAGAAAAAAATATCTTAAATATTGATTACAATATGAAAACACTGAATGCATTAGACACTTTTTTTTTAATATATCAGAACATATATATATTGAAGTAGTTTTGATAAAATGCAATACACTATTTTTCCTACTCTTACATTAATGATAAATAACAAGTCTTTATAATCAATTAAATAAGTTGTTATGAAACATTTTTTTTTAAAAATTCTAAATAATTTCACATAAGTAATATAATATAGTATTACAAATTTGAAAGAAAAAAAAACTTTCAGTATGAATTTTTCTTTCAGCAAGAGAAACAGTTGTGTGAAAGAAAACAAAAAAATTGTTAACTGCTAGTTTACTTTCATCTTCTCCTCCATTTTGTTATACTTTTGGAAAGTGAAAGACGTTTTTTTTTTCTTCTAGAAATTAATTTTCAATTAGAATCGTAGCTGCAACTAATATGACCAGGAAAAAATAAAAAAAACTCTTGATCTCGGAAACAGAAATAGATATCTTAAAGTTGATTGGAAAGAGTGGAAGGAGATTGTGATACCTGTTTTTCCATGAGTTTATCCATGTTTACTGTCATCAACATTTTTAAAAATAATACAAAATGAAACAAAGTGCTCAAAACATTGTAGGCGAAGCTTTCCAAAATCATGAAATCATGGCATTCCATACTAAAAAAATCCAATAAGCACATCAAATATTCATTTTAAACTTTTTCTCTAGATTCCCAGCCATCATCTGGTGCACTTCTCCAAAAATAAATAAATAAAAGCAATATCATCACAGAATTTAGTAGTCAGCAGTGAACCTTAGAATAAGCAGTTTATGGTTCAGAAAATTAGATAATTATGATTGATGAATTGATCACTGGAAAGAACAACTTTAAGATAAATGGGTTTGTTTTTTTTACATGGATTTAAGTTATACTATAATAAATACATACCTTTAATTACATACTTACATAAACACATAGCACAGTTTACCCAAACATATAATGTACATTAAGGGTTTTTTTTAATTACTATATATATATATATAAGATTAAATTGTTTGTTAACAGCTTACATTGTAATTTTTAATTGGAGGAACCAGACAGTTTTTTTCTCATAGGAACCCATTATAACTACTTATTCTTTATGTGATATTCTTGCTTGACAATGAGTTTTGGGGGACCACTTTCCTTTACTAAGTGGGGTGTAAGGATGTATATTTTGATTGGGAGAATACTTTATAAGAAAGAATGTAAATTGCATGTATTATTGCAGAATGTAAATGTTTTAATAATTCTTTATAACTTGGATTATTGAGATGTTTATTGTTATCTGGGTAATACAGTTTTAATGTTTTTATACTACATACTGCTTATATCATTGATATTGATTGTATCTTGAAGATCCCTCACTCAAACATTAATTCTGTGAAGAATGAATATGTGTTTGGATATCAACCTTATGATCTTCATTTATGGAATAGGTGGATTAAACTCTTTTGTTTCTTTTTATATGTGTAAAATAGAAAATCATATAGCAATATAATTCTAGCCAAAAAACAAAATTTTACTAAAATTCTCTCTTGACCATGATTTCATCTATTAGCAAATGGACCTCAAATGAATTGAATGCATTTGAGAAGGTCTATTTGTTAAAAGATGAAAACATAGTCATGGGAGAATTTTAATTTAAAAAAAATTTATTTGGCTAGTATTGCAATGTTATATGATTTTCTATTCTATTTATCATTATTAGTATAGGAATAGACAGTATTTAATTTTTTTTTACATCTTCTTGGATCAATTAATATTAACAAAATTTAAACAAATATCATTGGACAAGAAAGAATCTCATTAATTATTTACTATTAATTATAAAGGAACACTTATAACTAATTATTATTGCTAAGCTACATTAAGAAGACAAAAAAATGTATAGATATATAAGTAAATTCAAGGCTGAAGTTTGAACTGACATTGTAAATTATAGTTTCTAAACCATTTATTCTATTCCAAACAATTAATTTTGCATATTTATCAATATATCATTGTTTAAAAATCAAATAAGAGATATAATTTTTTAATTATTATTATTATTTTTTTTTTTAAAAAAAGAGTACTTATGAAATAATGCAAGTTAAGCTAATTATATCACAATTAGTATTTGGAATATATCAGCATTCTGTTCTGATTATTCTGATGATAATTCTTAATTACAAACTATGCATAAATTTTTTTTATAAGTCTAATTGCAAATAACCAATTTATATAGCAATTATTGTTATTCTATTAGTTAATTAATTAAATATTATTTGTTTAATTTGTAATATTTCATTTGTTTTCTGCAGCAAAGTCTCAATTGTTTCCATGATTAACATGGTTTTATCTTTCTATGTGGAAATAGAGTAGAATATTATTACAATTTGTGCATTGTTGAATTGCTTCTAATATTCATTAGATAGCATTATACAGTTAAAGTACCCATATTGCAGATTATATTATTTTTATATAATGAAATAACATAAAACTAGTGATAAAATTTATAATAAATATTAGAAAATACAAGGTGAATATTTATGATACATAACATTGACTTTCCAATGCAAATCATAATTTAGCCATTGGATTTCATCTAGGAAAATTCTGTTACAATATATATTATGAATTACTATACTTAAATATAACTTCAGTTTTATATATATATATATGTCAATAAAAGAAGTTTATCAACAGATGAAGCATAAATTGTAAGCTATCATTGTTTGTATTTTGTAAAAAAAAAATGTACACGATACAATCCTATTTACTTTGATTAAAATGTTTTTTTTGTTTTTTTTTGCCTTGTATTATTTAATAATATGATTGAGATATTGAATACTAACTAGACTCCAGCTAATAGTTTCTGAATTTATTCTTGTCTGAATAAATTAGAAAAAAAAAAATCAGATTGGGCAATTGAATGAAAAATTGTGTTCAAACTGTCACTTAAGCCACACATTGCACGACCTCTCAAATAGTATCTGTGAAATAAATCTTCATCAAAAGTCTTATATACATCATAATTTTTTTTTTTTGTAAAGGTGGTAAATAGTTTCTAATCCTCAAACCAAATATTTGATTTTATTCTAATAATCAATCAAAGAAACAATGAATTTTGATAATTAGTAATAGTATTTATTATATTTGTTTCATTTTTTTGTAATCACCATTTTATCTGAGAATCTTTCTATAAAAAAATAACTTTAACAGTAATTATTAATTTTCGTTTTAGTTAACTTTTTCTTTCTAAATTCTAATTGTTTCTTAGATAAAACTCATTAAATTATCTGTTTTAGTTTTAACATTAACTTATTTACCTAAGATTTGAAGTAATTGCTCTAAAATTCTAATAGTTATTGTATTATTTTCACCATAGGGATTATATGTTTTAAAAAAAATATTGGTCATTCAGCCAAGTAGTAAATTACGTCACAAATATAATATTAAGTAATTCTTTTAAGCCACTTTCCCTATAACCATCAGTAAGATTTTAAATAATTCCATGAGTTTTTCCTATTTTTATTTTAATGTAAATGTAAAAATTTCAAATCAATATCGTTATTAGGTATGACATGATTTTTTTAAAAAAAAAAACACATCATTTTTGAGTTTCTATCCAGTAATATATATGTATATTGTTGCTTCATTAAAATAACAATATTTTAGATCAAGGGTTAGGCAACTTTTTTCATCAGCGGGCGAATAAAATTTTTGTATGATAACGCGGGCTGCAATAGATTGAACAACTTAATGAAAAAAATCAGAACCTAAAAAATGTTATATTATTTGAATTAGCAAATTATCAATGTATTTTTTAAAAAAGTAAATACAATATTTAATGACTTAAGTAGGAATCGATTGTAAATAGGTACAGATAAAAACTACAATTTGGAACATTTTTATTTTGTTGCTTATGCAAACCACATTTTAATTTTTCTGCTTCAATTTTCATTTATTCCATTGAAAATAGTTTATGTTTTACAAAATATTTTGTTGAAAAATGCCTTTTTAGATTATATTCTTTAAAAATTAAAATAGTTTCATTACTAATCAAACAAACAGCTTTGTCTATATTTGCAAATAAATAAATATATGAATGTCCAATTATCATTGAAAATGCTGCATTCTGCATCAATTTTTCTTATCATGTACCAATATTATTTTTTCAATAAGAAATTAAACCCAAAGTAACTTCGACTGATGCTACAATAATAATTAGGAAATAATATTCTGATGCCATAGAATATACAATATTTTTTAAAAACAGAAATTACCATTATTTGCAACGTGATTCCTCCCACATTTTTATATTTTGTAATATAAAATCGATATTTTAGAAGTTATGATTAAATTTATTGCAAGTTATGAGAAAATTTAAAATTTTTATAATTAGTATTTTATAGTTTTCATAGTATTAGGATAAAGTTAACATTATATGAACATAAACAGAGCAAAACTCTCCATACAGTATTGCCACCTGTGCTAAACAGAGTAATCAATGGATGCCAGAAGGCTTGTGCATAAAATCCCTATCTAATGCCTACCCATCCAATATCCCCAGACTAGTTTCTGGCTTGTGGCCTTCATCAGTGAGGAGCTTTGGATCTGATAGCACTGCATCCAGATCTTAGGATCTAATGCAACCCTCTAGCAACCACCTTTTATCTCTACTTAACTACAAAACTATGAGAATGAAATTGAAAACACAAAAAATATTTTCAATCTAAGCTCAATAGCTTATATAGTCATATGGGTCTGAACTCAGTTCAGCACCCATACATTTTGGTGTCTTTGGCTCTTTTACAACCATAGCCACCACTATCCTATTAGGTAGGATTGGTGTTATACCATTAAGCATCACATGATCACATTTCCTATACTAGCACATTAATTGTTGATCATCATCATCAACCATTATCAATCCACTGCAGGATGAAGGTCTCTCCAAGTTTAATCCATCTTCTCCGATCTTTAGCTTCTCTTCTCCACATCACCCCTACACATTTTCTTATTTCATCCATCCATCTTACATGTGGTCTCCTTCTGGGTCTTTTACAATCTCTTGGAATCCAGTTTAAAATTTCAATTGTCCATCTATTATCATCTCTTCTAGCAATATATCCAGCCCAACTCCACTTCAATCTTTTAATTTTTTCAATGAGGTCAGTAACACCTGTTTGTTCTCTTACCCATACATTGCGTTTTCGATCTCTTCTTGTTACTCCCAACATACATCTCTCCATACTTCTTTGAGTGGTCTGAAGTCTCTGTATTGATCTTCTATTAAGTGTTCAAGTCTCAGATCCATAAATAAGAACTGGTAAAACACATTTGTTAAAAACCTTTCTTTTCAAACACATAGGCATATTTCCTTTTAATATCAAGTTATTTCTACCAAAAGCACTCCAACCAAGTTTAATTCTATGATTAATTTCCTCTATTATGTTTCCATCTGTATTAATAATCTGACCAAGGTATTTGTAACTCTTAACCTCTTCTAATTCATCATAATCAATCTTTATTTTCATATTTGGAGCAAATCGATTAAACATTACTTTAGTCTTTTTAACATTTATCTTTAGTCCTACTTTCCTACTTTCATCTGATAACTCCTGCAACATTTCCTGCAGCTCGGAAGCATTATTTGCAAAAACAACTACATCATCTGCGAAATCTAAATGACTTAAATAATCTCCATTTACTTTCACTCCTTTAGTTTCCCATTTTAATCCATAAAATACTTCTTGCAGCACTGCTGTAAAACGTTTTGGAGATATGGAGTCACCTTGTCTTACACCTTTCTCAATGTTGACTTTCCCAGTATCATTATGTAATCTAATTGTTGCTGTTGCATTTTTATAAATATTCTTTAAAATATGACAATATCCTGGATCTATACCTTGATGATCCAATGCTTTAATCACTGAAGAAATGTTTATAGAATCAAATGCCTTTTCATAATCTACAAATCCAAAACATAATGACAACTCATATTCATTTGTCCTTTCTATAACTTCTCTCAATACTTGAATATGATCTACTGTACTAAAACCACTTTTAAATCCAGCTTGTTCTCTTGGTTGGTGAAAATCCAAGGTTCTCTGTAGACGAGTTGTAATTATCTTGGTAAAAATTTTATATAAAACTGATAAAAGGCTGATAGGTCTGTAATTTCTAATATCTTCTTTATCACCTTTTTTAAATATTAATATTATTACTGCATTCTTCCAATCATCCGGTACGTCTTTATCATTTAGACATTTGGTATATAACTTTGCTAATATTTTTTCTGTTTCTTCACCTGCTTCTTTTAATATATCAATTATAATTCCATCATTACCTGGAGCCTTTACTTTTTTCATACATTTAATTGCATTTCTCACTTCTTCATTTAAAATTCTGGGCAATTCGGAAGATGTAATAGATATAGGAGGTACTTGTTCTTTATTACTATATAATTCTTGATAAAAATCTTCTACCAATTTCATAATGTCATCCCTCTTTTTAGTAATAATTCCATCTTTTTTCCTTATTGCAGATATAAATTTCCTACCAATACCAAAATGTTGTTTTACATTCTTAAGACTTTTATTTTCTTCTACAGCATTTCTTGCTAGTTCACAGTTATACTTTCTTATATCATTTTCAACTCTTTTCCGCACCATTTTACAAAATTCGAGATATTCAATTCTTTTTAATGCATCATTCTTGCATATCTTCATATTCCTTCTTTTCTTCATAAGAGCGTCTAGTCTCAGTAGAAATTTTATTAGTCAATTGCTGCTTTTTTCTACCAGCTATCTTTGTTGCAGTTTTTAAAAGTGTATCAGTTATTTTCATATTAATTTCATTCAAATCTGAATCATGTTCAAAATCTACTAATACTTGAAACCGATTTGTAAGTTCTAATTTAAATTCATTAGAATGTTTCTGAAGATTAGGAATATCAACTGTAAATATAGTTTTTCTTAATAATTTTTGTCTCTCTAGTTTTACATTAACATGTATCTTACCCCTTACTAATCGATGATCACTTCCTGTGTTAAATTTATTAAGAACATTACAATCTTGAAATATGTATTTCCTGTTAGTCAAAATATAATCCAATTCTGCTGTACCTTCATTTGGATGCTTCCATGTCCATTTCCTTCTAACATTTTTCTCAAAAAAAGAATTCATAATATAAAGTTTTTCCTTCTCTGCAAACTCCACAAGTCTATGTCCTCTCTCATTTCTATTACCATAACCAAAATTACCTACAACACTTTCATCTTTCATTTGTTTACCAATTCTAGCATTAAAATCTCCCATAACAATTTTAAAATGTTGTTTACTCTGATCAAAAGCCTTTTGTACATCCATATAAAAATCTTCTACTACTTCATCACTGTGAGAACTTGTTGGGGCATAAACCTGAATTATCTGCATTTGATATCTGCTATTAAGTTGTATAACTAATCTTGCCACTCTGTCTGATACACCATCAATCTCCACAATATTGTTCTTTTTATTTATAATGAATCCTACTCCACTTGTATTTCCAATATTTGTGCCTTTATAATAGAGCATATGTCCACTTTTTAAATCAATTGTCTCTTCACCTTTTCTTCTAACTTCACAAAGTCCAATAATATCCCATTTAATATAAGAGAGTTCTTCTTCTAATTCTTGCAATCTTCCTTCACTTGAAAGTGATCTGCAGTTGTAAGTACCTAAATAAAAAGTCGTCATCAAATGGCAGCCTGGGTCCGCCTCCAGGATATTCTTAGCACCCTCTGCCTTCGGCCACCAACCGCTGCCTTGGTTGGTGACTTTACAGCCTCCTGGGATTAAGGGCCATGCTTTATTTTTGTCTGTCATAATTGTATAATTGGGAAAAATCTTTATCATTTACACAAACATTCATTCTGCCTTATCAGGCACTGAGAAGAAAGACCATGGTGTTTCTTGATCTTAAACTCAGAGGTAAAAAGCCAATAAACTCACCACGCTGGCTAATGCGTGTTGGTGAGCAGCCCATCCATGTTCGTATACTATATGAATAAACATATAGTAATAACAGCTGCAACGACAAGAACGTATGGAGTGGACATTAGGAATTTGCCCTGCTCGGTTCCTTTAAGGCCTCCAAGAGGAATCAAAGGGTCTCCTTTCAGTTAATAGCAAACTCCTTTCTTCCCAGCCGATGTTTAAATTGTTGATAAACAGAGCAAAACTCTCCATACAGTATTGCCACCTGTGCTAAACAGAGTAATCAATGGATGCCATATGACTATATAAGCTATTGAGCTTAGATTGAAAATATTTTTTGTGTTTTCAATTTCATTCTCATAGTTTTGTAGTTAAGTAGAGATAAAAGGTGTTTGCTAGAGGGTTGCATTAGATCCTAAGATCTAGATGCAGTGCTCTCAGATCCAAAGCTCCTCACTGATGAAGGCCACAAGCCAGAAACTAGTCTGGGGATATTGGATGAGTAGGTATTAGATAGGGATTTTATGCACAAGCCTTCTGGCATCCATTGATTATTCTGTTTAGCACAGGTGGCAATACTGTATGGAGAGTTTTGCTCTGTTTATCAACAATTAATGTGCTAGTATAGGAAATGTGATTATGTGATGCTTAATGGTTTAACACCAATCCTGCCTAATAGTATAGTGGTGGCTATGGTTGTAAAAGAGTCAAAGACACCAAAATGTATGGGTGCTGAACTGAGTTCAGACCCAGATGACTATATAAGCTATTGAGCTTAGATTGAAAATATTTTTTGTGTTTTCATTCTCATAGTTTTGTAGTTAAGTATAGATAAAAGGTGGTTGCTAGAGGGTTGCATTAGATCCTAAGATCTAGATGCAGTGCTCTCAGATCCAAAGCTCCTCACTGACGAAAGCCACAAGCCAGAAACTAGTCTGGGGATATTGGATGAGTAGGTAGATAGGGATTTTATGCACAAGCCTTCTGGCATCCATTGATTACTCTGTTTAGCACAGGTGGCAATACTGTATGGAGAGTTTTGCTCTGTTTATCAACAATTAATGTGCTAGTATAGGAAATGTGATCATGTGATATTATATGAACATGTGAGTGATAGTCCTAAAGATTGCAATTTAGAATGAGTGTAGTCAGGTATGGATTTTCTATCTTTAGACATTTACAGGGTGAGTCACATTCAACATTGTCATGGGTTGGATATGGCCCACCTCTACTTCAGATTATGATTAGGGTTAATTCTAAGGGAAGTGATTTTTTTTGACAATAACTATATATTAATTCAGTTATTGTCATTGCAAAATTTTTGATATAGGTAATGTTAATTATAAAAACTATATCCATTCTGAAGATTAGAGCAATTATAAACAGTCTCAAAAGCTATTGGCCCCTAGATCAATTCGAGATGTGGATAATAAAAAACGATTTTTTGGCTTGATCACTTAAATAATATTATTGTGCTTAAGTTATACTTGCTAATGAATTATTTTAAAGTCAACTTTATTTAAATTCAATCTTTGTTGCTAAATTATTTTAGATGATTTCATTCCATTAAAGATTACTACTCTTATATTGTAAGCAATATTTATATAGTTTTTTGTTTTTTCTAGTTAAATGATTTCTCCCAAAAGATGTGTTTTTCTGAAGACTAATGAATGTTATATTTAAAATATAATCTTCACATTGCTTAGTCACAAAGATTTTTTATTTTCAATCATGTTTGCTTAATTATTGTAGACTTTTTATACTCAATTATAAATAATATTCATACATATTGTTACCGTCATATATATATATATTTATAAATAATACATATACCGACTTTGTCTCGGTATAATATATATATATAACTTTGATTTTCTTTTCAAAAGACCAAGAAACATCAATTTTATTATTTCTAATATTTTGGATGATTACATTAAGCTAAGATAAATTTCAAAGTTTAACAATTAGAAACACCTTATTATCGATTTTAGCAATACACATACACACGTATTTACATCCTTTTAATAGTGTTTAAATTTAAAAAATATCTTTTAAAAAATAAACAGTTTATTTTTTACATCATTAGTTATAAGTATTTAATAATTCAAGTATAATGCTTTTAATTTTTAAAAATAATTTTTGGGGAAGATCAGCTTTTCTATGAATATTTATTTATATGAAACCTAATTATTATTAAGGGATTTGAACTCAGACTTTTAAGTTCCCTACAGCCATCCACCCCTTCTTATACAACTGATACACATTACCACATACATTTGAAAAAGATAAATAATCTCCAATATACATATTTCATGCTGAACTAGCATTCATCAGTTGGTCCAGATTATCATCTCATATATATATAATGTGGCCATGTGTATTAGTTGTATATAAGATGTAGTAGATAGCTGTAGGTAGCTTGAAAGTCTAAGTTCAAATCCTTCTAATTACATTAAGTTCATTTATAGAGAATATACTTATATTTAAACATTACACATTCAGCTTGTATTCTGACCATCTCTCTTCTGTGTATTTAAATGGACATATTAAGATCCTAAACATGAGAGGCCAGAGTGACTTAAAAATCAGTATGGTTATGACAATAATATT
This sequence comes from Epiperipatus broadwayi, assembly GCA_028023455.1. Classification (NCBI taxonomy): domain Eukaryota; kingdom Metazoa; phylum Onychophora; class Udeonychophora; order Euonychophora; family Peripatidae; genus Epiperipatus; species Epiperipatus broadwayi. The sequence continues at coordinate 13,164,840 of JAQFVV010006211.1, read as the reverse complement.
GGCATCAATAGTGGTTTTGAGCATTTCATCAACAGGTTTTTAATAATATGTATGAGTGAAGAGTTGGAAGGTGGAGAAGATTGAAGTCTGTCCATTAAAGTTTGAAGATAACTGAGCTCTGGTTATATATATAAAAGATGATGATCTGGTCCAACTGAAGAATTCTGGTTCAGCACAAAATATGTATATTAGAGATCATTTATCTTTTTCACATGTATGTGATTATGTGTATAAGTTGTATAAGATGGAGTGGGTAGCTGTAGGGAGCTTGAAAGTTTGAATTCAAATTCCTTCTAATTAAATTAAGTTCAATATAGATAATATACTTGTATTTAAATATTAAAATAATAATAACATATTACTATTAATAATGATTTTGACACTTTATAAAATTGTAAAAGATAACTGCTAAGTTAAAGATGAGGAGGATAATTTATTATCATACTAAGATCTATTGTTTGGCAGAGCTTGTCAATTATTAATATTTTAATTATGCATCTGATAAAGAAATCATTAAGAATTATCAGAGAATTGTTCATTAATTTCTACCATCACAACACATGCTATCTATTATCTTACCTTTTCTCATTCATCTTTTTTTAACAGACATTTTACTCAATTCTTCCCCACAAAATTAAAATACAATATGAACATTTATGAAATTCAAAGATTGAATCTGATTGCTGTTAGAGGTCAATCCAATCATTTCTAAATTATTTCAAATTAGTTATGCATATAATGCAGTAGGAGACTATTTTGTAATGGAGTTCTAAAATACCAAGACTCATCAAAATATATCATGTTACTTTAAATGTAAAATTGTAGTTTCATTTATGTTAATATGGTTTTAAGTTCTAACACTGATGATAATCAAGCATATCATTGTTTAATGAATTGTTTTTGAATATAGAATATATCTTGCAAGGGAATTAAATGCTCTTCAATTGCTCTAGTTTTCTGACCAGTATATAGATGTGCTTCTTGTAATGTTTTTTTCCATTTGAATTTTGAGATATTATTTTAATGGCAATTTAATATTACAATGATTGAGTGAATACAATAAAATAATTTAATAATTTATTGTTTGGAAGTTCATAAATTTGAGCACAGGAAGTGGTAAGACTTGCCACGATCCATGGATCTTCACTTTCAGAGCTTGTCACTTTCAGAGCTTGTTATTCTACCACTGCACCAAATTATACAAGACGTCTATTCCAATGAATTTGATCATCTCATATCATTTTTCAGAAGAAAAACTCAAGTAAATAAACAAGCTTAATCCACCTATTTTAATGTAATGAGAAGTGAATATATATATATATATATTTCAATTAAATTGATTTTATTAAAATATATTTTTATGTTCTTTGACAATTTAATAAATAATTTTGTTTATTAGTTTTCACACACACCCCTATAAAATAAATGAATTTTCTTTTACATTATTATTTACTTTGTAATGAGTTAGAAATTTTCTTCAGAAAGCATTTTGCTAACTTGAAGAATTCCATAAAAAAAAAATTTCTTGTTAAAATTTAATTTCTTTTTTGAAGATAATTTTTAATTGTTTTTACATCAGTGAGTTCCATAGAAAAATTGTCTTAACATGTTAAAAAGATCGTGTGAATAATTTATATAAAATATTTGAAACATTCAAGGATAAAATTATTGATGTAAAGCGAACTGGAAAATAAGACTAGAAATTGAACCAGGTCATGCCATTCTCCCTCAGATCAATGTTTAAAACTGTTTTAGTGATAATAAATTGATCTAGCAATAAATAAAATGATTCAAATTTTTTTTATAGCATCCAGGATAACTCTGGATCAGTATTGATTTTAATATTATTATTGATTTGTTTTTGTTTCAGTTGAATTGCTAATAACTATTTTTTTTAAGAAAGTTGACACAAATTTTTTAGATAAACATATTAGATTCTAGATATAGTTTTAAGAAATAAAGTTTTCCAAAGTACTTGTATGTGTGTGTATGCATATGTGTTAATAATGAGTAAAATTGCTGTGTATTGATAAACTTTTAAGCAATCACAGTTTACTGTTTAATCAAAGTTTCTCTGTTATGAGACTCTTGTATTATTAAATTGACTTTTTGTACTGAAAATTTTATCTATTTATAAAAGTGATTTTTAATTTGCATTGACTTTTCAAAGTTAGGAATGCTATAGCATAAAAGTCCAAACAATAAACTTTTTTTATTGGGGGGGGGGGTAAGAAAAACTTAAAAGATACTTCTTCCCGAGTTTTGTTTTTTCTGTAGTATATCTTTTAGTGTAAACTTCTGATTAAAAACGCTGCACAAGACATATTTTAATGTCCAGAAACACTTTTTAAAAATTATTTAATATATTGTAATGGAACATATGTATGGGTATAGTGACGATATAGCAATCATCATCAACACTACTGAATAGTCATTCAATAAATATTAAAATAGCATGAGAAGATCAACATAGGAAAGAGTAAGGAGTTATAATAATTATAAGTAGATCACCAGATTTAACCGTGAGTATTCAATAGTCAACCATTGTGACTGGATTTAAAAGAAGTTCTATATCTACATATAGGCTAATTATCTAGTCACTGCCAACACTGCCAAATTTAGGACATGTAAAATATTCATTGAACTTTCACCTCCAAACATATACATCAGTGCTGAAATATCTATTATAATAGAAATGCTGGAATTCTGATGCATGCTGATCATCATCAATGTTCTGATAATATGTTACCATGGCTGTACAAACCATCTGAAAATTCTAAATCTGTACAAATAAGGTGTAATGAATGGACTTTAAAGGTGATCTTTAACTTTGGTACCATTTAAATAATTATTTGGATGCTGAAACACAAGCATATACCCCTACATCTATGTAAATTAGCCTTTATTAATCATGAACTACCTCAGGATCACAAGGACCTTAAATTTAATCCATTTTACTTTAAATAATTTTACTATATAATTTAAAAATTTCTTAATTCTCTCAATAGGTTGATCCTAGTTTTCTTGTATTTCTTCAGTAATTTTCCCCCTTGTGAGACTTTTTTGCAAGGTTTAAATTGAAATATTCATGTTTTTCTATATGCATTATAATATAAAATTTTAGTTTGAAAAAAAAAAATTCCGTTGATGGCAAGAAAATGAAAATTCAGCAAAGATAACAGAGATTTAGCTCCACCTTCTAACCACCTTGACATACAGTGTTTTTGTAGTCTGACATTTTTTTTGACATCACAATTTTTATGACATTGTTTAGAGAAAATAGCTTGAATAATCAAAAATGTGTTTATTTGCAATTTTATTATTATTCTAGATTCTTTTTATACAATAGTTTATACAATATTTATTAAAAATAAATAATATAAATTATTAATAATTTATTTTAAACAAATATTTTATTTTCAAAAATAGAATATCATATTATTGGACAATACAAATATATCCTTGAAGCTATTTACAGGTTTTAGCTTCCTACCTAATTAGTCTAATTATAATAACAATTATGAAAATATCATAATTTTGTAATAAATATTGGGAAAAAAACTTTTAAGACATAATTCATTAGATATAAGGGAAATAAATAAATATTCATTCAGATTTTTTAAAAAAGGACAAATAATGATGATTTTGTTGATTTTAAAAAACTGAAATAATATTTCTAGAAATGATGATGTAATAAGCTTTTTGTTTTGATTATGATCTTTCTCATTTTTGTAATATTTTTAAGAATAAAATATGAATATTAAGAATTTATATCAGTAGTAAACAAAAATATCTATCAAATGAAGTCAAATTTATTATTTTGTGATAAGTTATAATGGTTTAATCTTAAACTTAATGTTGAATGTTTACAGTAACTGAGAACAAAAGAAATCAATAATTTTCAAGGTTAAGATATAGTGCTATGATGAAATCAGTCACACCTACTGCCATTTCACAGAAGAGATATCTGGAGAAATAAAGACATCAATACTAAAAAAAATAATTTCAAAAACTTATATTTTGAACAATTATTTAATAAGGTTTATTAAATAAATAAGAAAATTCAGAAAGATATGTCAATTCCAAATGTAACATATTTTATATAAGAAATTAAATTTCACAAAGCAAATAAGATTATTTCCTGTTGATTCTTATTACTTAATTAACATTCACTTTAAGTGAATTATTCACTTATTACAATAATTAAATCTGATAAACATTTCCCAATAAAAGATAATAAAAAAATCAAAATTATCTAAAATCTTTTTCTTTATGAAAATAGGAAGACCACATGTGTTTTAACATTTTGAGAGGAAAAAGTAATATTTAGAACAAAACAATTTTAGTCATTATTATTTATTAATATTTATATTAAAAGTTACAGTTCATAAGTGAAGATATATATAAATGAAGGTAAACGAAGATTTTTTATGACACCTACATGTTATTTTTTACCATTGATTTCATTATTTTTATCCTTCATTTGTAGGTATAATTTTCAGTGTCTTCAGATTAGCATTTTCTTTTTGTATCATCAAATGTTCAGTTTAAGATTATAGAATTAATTTCCAGGAACACAAGTTGAATTTATCCATCCATTAATTTCCTTTTTTGTAGCTTCAAATGTGCAATTTAAAATTATAATAATTTCCAGGATAGGTCAGCACAAGTTGAATTTATCAATTATAATAACAATTTCCAGATTAACACAGATTTCCAGATCAGGTTATCACAGGATGAGATAATCATAATTTTGAATGGACACAAGGCTTGTTGCAAATTTCTTTCAGGGTATTCTCCCTTTTCTACATTTTCTTTTAGTGAAACAGATTACATAGCTAGATTGCTAATGCTCAGCTTTAAACTAAAGCTTAGCACATGGTTTTCTTCAACTCTGTATCAAAAATCATTTTTGAAAACAAATAATGAGTTTAGTCTTACTTTAGATTACAAAGCTAAACTTCTCATTGATCCTCTCCTTTAAAGTTGAACTGTTGCTGTTATTCTTTTCACAACTGAAATGAGACTGCCTAAACATGAAGTCTAATACTTTAACTTGTCCCTACCTTATTTTTAACAAACCATCCAATCATAGATTACCTCAGATATGACAGCATTAAACCTAGTTTAATTGGTTCTCTTTTTATGAAAAGATTGTTTCACTTTTTTATTATAAAATTCAAATTAAACCCTAATTATTGAAACTTTTCTGGTATTTTTTGTTCTTCATTATTAGAAACAGGATAATCCTTTAATTTTGCATGTTTCATTTCTTTAGAGAGACAGAGAAAGAGAAAAAAATTAATCTTAATTGATAATAATTATTTTTAATGTTAATACCTTAATTTTTTCTTCTTTTAAAAATTAATAAAAATTACCTTATTACCTACCACACAAAAAAGAAAAAAATTATAAATAAATAACCAAATAAAAATACTGAAGAGAGAAAAAAAAGATATTCATATTTATATTATCCTTTTTCTTGTACTTCTCTCTCTTTTACAATTATCCCTAACAAATATTAATTATTCATATTCTTATTGTTTAAAATATTTGGAATTTTTCGTATAATCAGTTAAGGATTGTAACTGTTTTAATAAGTTAATAATTGCTATTCTGAAGAAGAAAAACAATAAGAAGAAATAATTCTCAATATATATATGTTTACTCATTAATAAACTCTTTAGATAGCCTGTATGCACATGCAATATTAATGTGAATAGCTTATATATATATATTAGATAATCAAAACATGTTACAAATTTCGTAACTTGCCTTTAAGCTTGCATTTTATGATCACTAGAAACAAAACTTGTTTTAAGCTGATTGGTAAGCTCCATCTAGTGATCATATATATATAATATTAAAAATAAGCATTATCTTCATATGGGTTTTGAATTCAAATTTGTCCACTTTTGATATATTCCATTTTGGAATTATAAAATTTCTGCTACTAAATTACTTTTCTTACATTTTAACTCATATAAAAATTCTGGATAAAAATTTTTAAAAAAGAAATCTGCTTTTATAAAATCACTAAATATAGAAAATTAATAAAAAATAGTTCTCCCATTATTGTTGTTTTATAAAATATGTGTTTAGTTATCACAGATCCTTAACATTTTAAATCAATTTCTGTAAACAAAAATAAATCAGTAGTAATTTTTAAATGAATGAAATGATTTTTTTGAGTCAATAAACATGCATTTTGTTAGAAAATCCCAATTATTATTATATAGATATACTCATATATTAAATATTATTCATGATTGAAGTAATTTGATTTTTATCCTGAAATTTAGACTTATGATTTTTAAGTAGCTAAAAAACCACAAATGATAAATTAATAAACAACTCTATTTTTTATAGTGAAGCAATGAAGTCCAACTGTGAAATGTCTTTGCTGAGTACTTGTGTACTTATAAATAAAAAAACAATGATAATCTTTATTAAATGTGGTAAAGTAAGTAAAATGCAAATGGTAAGATAGAAAAGTTATAGAGAGAAATAAATAAAATGTTTTAAATAATTTAAATATGGGAGTAGTGCAAAAATACTTGGAATCATTTTCTGGAGGTTGAGCACTACCTTTTGCGGGGACACCTTGCATCAGTCTGCTGACCACCATCATTATGTAAAATCATAGTCTCAAGTAGTAAATATTTTTGTTAAGTGTGTCTCACTTATTTGTTTATATTTGTAATGACTGAAAAGTTGGAATATGAAATTCTGTTTTCTATTAGGGAAAATGGCAGGGGTTGCTCTGAGACTACACAAGTGTACAAGTGATTTAATGGAAGTCTCAAATTCAACACATCTCAAAAAAGCATGGCAAGTGAAATTCAATGTTAAGACAATGCATATTTTTATGCAAATAGCATTGTTCATTCAGATTTCATTCATAACAATCGGGCATTTAACCTACAAGTGAAATATGTCTGTGATGTGGTAAAACAAAAATATCATGATTTCTGGAAAAATGGTAAATACAAACTTCACTGCAATAGTGTGCTAGCATGCAAAGCCATGAGTGTGAAATAATTTTTAATTATAAACAGCATGATCCAGATATTTATCCACCATATTCAGCTAATCTCATTCTGTGTGACTTTTTTTTTATTGAATGAAAAATATCTGAAAAATAAAAGTTTTGCAGACTTGAAAGTAGTGAAGAAAAAAATTTTAGTGGTGTTAAAATGCATTACTTTGTAAGAGTTTCGGGACTACTTCAAAAAATGGAAAACAAGTTTAGTCTATTTGCATTAAATTTGTAACATCTGAAAATAAATACATAATTTTTTGGTAAAAAGTTCTGGTTTTGGAGGGTACCCCTCATAGTTTGTGTATGATTTAAGATGGTATCATTGAATTGTCAAATGGAAAAATCTTTAAGTACAATAGTTTCATTTACTTATAATAATACAAAATATTATTTATAAAATAATTACTTATTATACAAAACAATTATTAATTGATTATATGTTTATTACATAAAACATAAGCGTAACTGATAGGAGAATAACATTTAAAAATAAAAAATAAAAAAAGATTTTTGTTCTATAGTAACAGACATTAAATTTTTTTTAATCATAAGTAAACATAGTAAGAAAATTATCAAATCTGAATTTTAAATATTTTAACCAATATTGGTTGAGATAGCATTTGAAAATTTGTCATCTGTAAGTGTTCCTGATTATAGAACTATTTATTCTATAATTCTGGGAATAATTTGAAGCTGTTTATATTAGAAATGTAATAATCAAACTAATAATAATTTGCTTATATTTTTGCTAATAAAGTGAAAATTTTATCTTTGATGAAAAATAGTTGACTTTAAGAACTGTAAAAAAATGCGACCTATTATTTTTCTGAAACTTGGCAGAAATACAGAATAATGTGTATGCTTTAAGTTGACAAAAATTCAAAAGAATAAAATTTATTTTAACTGAAATAATTTATTTTATATACGCAGAACGTATATTATCATATCGTAGTTATCTTATAGTATATGCCACTATTTTAGGAAATAAGAATTAAAATTGAATATTTTTAAAATGTTAATTTAAAGCAGTCTATACATTAAATTTTTAGATATAAATATAATGTCAAACTATAAACTTAAGTAATTTGTAATTTAATATTTTTTATAAGCTAAAAAAAATCTGTTTGGATACCATATAATTTTTATTTTTATTTTGATGAAATTATAAATATTTGTAATCTGTATATTTACAAACTAATTTGGCTTTATTATATTTAATTAAAATATTAGTTATATATATTATAATGGTCAGCCAAGATATGTTGAAATTATTTCCATTTAATTTACATGGGATGCTACCTGACATTAAACATCAGGAAATACACTGGTGCATTTATATATTTAAACAGTATTTGCTTTAATATGATGATGATGATGACCACTACACAACATTTATTTGCAATACCTGGCTAGATTATGAAGAACATAAATTACTCTCAATAAATAGATATAGAATAAATATGTAGACAAGACAATATTATAAATAAAGATGTTAATACATTATTTAAACTAGTAATAAAACTATAGTTCATTACAAAATATAATTGTCAGTCAAAATATAACTTTTTTTTTTTTTTTTCAATAAAACCATTTCCCCAACCTCTTATATATTACTGTTTTAAATTCACACACATAATTTTTTTAAAAAACAGAGGAGTTTATAATCTTCAAGAATCCTGTACATATTTTTGCCTCTAAGATTTATCAACCAGTAATCTCATAAAAAACTGTGCAAATAACTGGTATTACTCATTAAACTTTGTGTTCATATTACAAGTTGAAATGTGAATTAATAACAGCAATCATAATTTTAAAACAGCTCTATTAATGAAGAAGACTAGAATAGTTATGACAAATCTGCAGTCAATTTCAAAACTGGAAATAATTAAACCAGATAAAAGTGGGGCATTTTCTCCTCTAACTAATAATAGTTATGGAATGATTAATTAAAAGAAAAATATTGCTTATGAGCTGATAAAAAATTTTGCATGCTTGACAAGCATAAGCACTCATCATTATGCAATAAACTTTTTATTATATTAATTTATCATCATCATCAATAATATTCTGTCCCATGGGCAAGTCCAGAGAGTAGTTATATAGCAAGTTCATCCATTTATTCAGTATATTCTCTTCATTATTCAGATGTTAAGTTCCACATATTTCTTTCCATCTTTTATATAAATCATCCAGCAAAGTCATCTTTTCTGTCCTTTCTTTTTGTTTGCATTCACCATTCCTTCCAAAATATTTTCATTAAACTAATCTTCCTTCTTAATATATGCCCAGTCCAATTTCTCTTTCTATATCTAATTTCCTAAATCAATCTTCTTTTTTTCACTTAACTCTTTCCAAAACTTCATTTATTATTTTATTCATCCACTTAATTTTTTCCATCCTTCTCTATGATCACATTTTAAAGGCTTTTAATATCTTCCTAATTTTTATACTCATTATCTATGTTTTACAACCATAGCATTTAATTAATCTTGTTCTTAATTCTCTTATCAAAGGCCAACAAAATATTTTTTCCCCTTAATAAATACATTCTTTGCCAATGCTATATTTCTTTTAATTCCATTTTTGCTTTTGCCATCTTCATTCAATCATCTATCCAAATACTTAAATGCATTTACCTATATTATTATGAATTTCAACTTTATAGTTTTTTACTATTCCTTTCAATCCATAAAGACTTTGCCTTCACAACCTTAATTTTCATTCCCTGTTCCATAAATCATTCCTTCAATTTATTTGACATAATCTGAAGACTTTTCTCACCCCCAGTTTTATATATTCTATTACTTTATTTCCGATATTAGTTTTTCCACAATCAAAATATTTATCTAATATATCTTCTAAATAAATATTGAAATGTACAGACAACGTACAGCATTTTTGTCTAACTTCTTTTTCTATATTCACTTCATCAGTCTCATTACTCTCTAGTCTGATTTTTATTCTTTGTCCATTATATATATTCTGAATCAATCTTCATTCTTTCCAAAATACTCTTTTATTTTTTTAAGATGGTCATAAGTTTATTCCAGATTACTCTATCAAATGCTTTTTTCAAATCCATAAAATATCTTATCAATTCCTTTATCTTTTTTAATATATCTTTATGCAGTTGTTCTAACAACTAAATAGCATATCTTGTATTTTTCCCTCTCTGAAAACCAAACTGTTCTTCAATATAGTATTCTATCATCCTATAAATTCTTTGAGCTGAAATCTTTAATAGTAGTTTTGAGGTTTGAGATAACAAACCTGTACTCTTCATATCTAACAGTTGTTGTTTTTTTAGCAATTAGAAACAATGTGGCTTTAAGAAATCTTCAGGCTAAACTCCATTATTATATATCAAATTGCACATTCCAAATTAATCATAGTAATAGGGATATTGTATTATAACCTACAGCTTTACCATTTTTCCTTTGTTTAATTGACTTTATTACTTTTTTGTTGGTATATCCATATCTTTATTATTTATTTCACCATTTGCAAGTTCATAATTAATCACATCATTTTCTTTTCTAAACAGATATTGAAGATATTCTTCCCATCTTTTCAATATATCATCAATATCTTTTTAATCTCTTTCTATTCTTATCAACTATTTCTTTCATTACCCTCCTTCCCAAGTAACATTTTTAATCTATTACACACTAGATCATATTTTTTAACCTGTTAAAGCACTTCTCTCTCTCTCTTATTCTTGATAAACATAAATGCAAATTATTATAAAGAAAGTGATGATAACTTTTGGTGTGAAAATAATTTCAGTAAATATTTTTTACTATCTAAACAATAATCATCATTTGGTGTGTTTTATCTGTCTTTTTGGAGCTTCAGTATTCCCCCTGCATTCATAATATTTGGTTCCTTCATCTCAAATATTCTCCAGAGTAAAAATTCTAGAATGATCTCTCTTACTATCCATGTATTTTAAAAACCACTTTCATTTATTGGATGACATAGAGGCTTTAAACTATCTGGCGGATATCTTCATACCCACATTGCCAGCCCAATATGTTTCCACTAAATTATTATTTATACATTAAGAACTGATTTCTATTCACTATATTTAGCATAACATAACTCTAAAACTTGATACTATATATATAATCAGAAAAGCTGCTATTAAATTAAGAAAAATATCATCTTATGAATCTCAAAATTAGCTTACTATTCAATTCAGCATGACAATCAGATCTATAATTATGTGCCTTTTAGGCACCACCGTGAGACCTGTAGATATGCAAGTCCTCAAAAGTTAAATTTGGCAAAAATATTCAATACTTTATTTTTACTTTTACAGACTGCCTGACAACTTAATAATATCTTGGTTCTTTAAAATAATAATGGCAGCCTCTTTATAATTACTATATATATAAACAATGAAACAAATTGGACTATTCGAAAATAGTAACATCTAATAATAATATAAAATTTTGAATAATATCAATTCGAAATCTGTATTATTTGACCGATTATTAGCAAAATTATGTGAATAATTTTAATTCTAATAAAATCTTAAATGTTTACCCCTGTGTGTATATAAAAATAAATGAGGAAGTGTTAAAAGGGGGCGTTTTTTTGTTGTTGGAAGACTTAAATAATCATTTCCTGCTTCATCAAAAAATTTTGATTAAAAAAAAAACCTTGGGGGAGTGAAGTTATTTTTTTGTTAGAATGTTAATGATTATTTATAATTCATAACTTTAAAAAAAAAAATATTAGCCGAAAATGTGCATTTCATATGGTTCTTTAGCTTAGTTTAACAAAAAGAAAAAGAAAATAAATACTAAAGGAAGTCATTAGAAAATCTGGAGAGAATAAAAACAAACCTGGTAAATAAATAAGAGGCTTCTTTTTGCTCTTCAAAATATTTTTTAATCTGAATTTGCTAGCAAGACTGCAGTGATCTAAGAATAACAGAACTGGCGAGCTGCTGTTTGTGATTGAATTATCATTAAGGATTGAAAAAGCAAAACCGAGCCTTAGGAGTTTAAACAAATAATGCCTTTTTTTTCTTAGGAGAAGTAAAATGATAATAATCCATACTTAATCTTTATTTAGAAAAGTAATAAACATTATTATGTAAAACATTATTTTTTAATTTTAATTTTATTTCTTTTGATGTTTTACACATTGGTGTTTGCAATATTTTTTTTTTACTAATAATATATTCTGTACTATATTAATCATTCCACCGTCAAGCTTATAAGTAAAGAAATAAACATCTAGATTTTAATGATTAAGCTTTTGAATATTTTCCAAATAAAAGGAAGCATTTTGATTTTATTGTACTAAATATATATATACTTTTTACTTATTTCCCTATTAATCTGTCCCTCTATTAGCATTGAATTTTATAAAAATAATAAATATTCTAATGGTTTCATAATTAAGAAGTTCGTAAGAAATTCGTTCAAGCATCAAAAATCTCATTAGGACCCTCACTCCTTGTACTTGAAACTTGAGAATTCCACTGTACCACATGACCAATGCATGCGAGGCAGTGAATATCATGATATTGTATTATATAGCTTTAAGATGACATTTTTTACTCTATTGTTTTCAATGCTTTTTTTTTTATATTGGTATTTTTCTTTCCTAATATTTAAACTAACTAGCAATAATTTAAATGGTATATATTATTTTAATATTTTTTTCAATATTACATATTAATCATTTTTAAAATATGCTGACTTAATATATACATGTATAGATAATTGATATTTCAAAAGTCATAAATATATAATATAAAGATTTTAACTGAAACACACAAGCTTATTGTATATCTGTGTCTATATATGTAGTATATAGGGTATATTAAATATAAAGGTTTTGTCTATTATGTATAGTAAAAACTCTTCTGTTGTAAAAACAAAATAATATACAGTGAATCCATGAACTACACTTTATCAAGATACATGATTTCAATTATATGTTATCCAAAACAAATGTAAACAAACAAACAAACAAACAAAAAAATACAAATAAACAAATAAAACATTAAAATTTACAACCTTAATACATTTTACGATATTCAGGCAGGCCTTTTCCATTTATGAGCACCACATATGATCACATTTAAAAAAATAAAATTTGTAAATAAACTTTAAATTATGCCAGTAATCATTTTTCTGTCTTGGAACTCCATAAGCAATCCATGTTCACTAATAAAATTTCTTTAGTTTATGATGAAAGCTCTTATTATTATTTCCAAATTTAATGTATAGTATTTTATGTAATTAAATATTTTCTAAATGTAATGCTAAAAGTTTTTACATAATTTTTAGACATACTTAAAGTTAATACTGACTTAAAAATATCTTGAAACAAAATGTAGCATATACCGTGGCTCCATTCTATTAGGGAATTATAACTTAAAAAGACTGCTAGCAATTTGAAATATTAAGAGAAATAAAATACTAATTTAAAAAAGCATTGAAAGTACAAACTTACCTTAAAACAATATAGTGAAATTTAGCTTTTTAATCAATTTTTTTTTACATAGTTATAGATTTAGATATTATTGTACTATTTGATGTTAGCTGAATAAAGATGTGGATTTTATTTTCATTTATGGAAAGAGTAGATATTATCGATGTGCACCATTCAATAACCACTTGAATATCATCTTGACTATATGTACTCATTTCTCCTCTTTATTATGTTTTTTTTTTTTGTAATTAAAATCAATGAAACAGAGAAAGCTTTCAATGGCTTAAGTATTAGTTATCTGAACATAAATTTCCAACCATATTTATAATTCTATACACACACAGCAGTGAAGAGAGATGAAGTTGAGTAGCATTAACTGATTGATCTTCATATAAACGTTGAACACTGCAAATGGAGAATTGTAAAAATAAATTGTCATTTCTAATTAAATGCAAATGTAAATACATATTAGCATTTTTATCATACTCAAATAAACAAAACTAGAGATAATCTTATTCTCAATACTATAGATTTTATTTCACACTTGAATTATAACTGTTACATGTATGATAAAGTGAAATAAATTACCTTACTGAAATAAAATTTAATTCTAACAATAATTAAATATTAATAGATAGATATTGTAATCAGAAAATATAACAGTGCAATGTTTATTAAATATAGCATGCTCAATGTTCAACAATATATTGTGACAGAATGGGTTCGAACCCAGTCACAAATAAAGTATTTAATTGGTAGTCATATATATATGTAAAGATATATCTAATATTTAATTTGGTTATTATGTGGTGGTGGTTATAAATACATAAACATGGGGGGGGGAGGGACTCTGTCATTTTTAATGATATATATGTGTGTGTGATAAATGCGTGTATAAATGAATTGAGTAGTGAAAAGAGAGAAACAAGGTATTTTTTTTTTGTTTCATGTTGAAAAACTAGAGTTTTTCGGCAGAACGGGATTTTATTGTTCTGTTATATTAAAACAGAAATGACGACACGAGTTATCACACTTCTACGGATCTGGTTATTCCACCTTGAAGATCGGAAGTGAGGTAAAAAAAGAAGCTTCTAGAAACAATGGAGGGGGCTATAAAAGCGAGCCACCCACAATGCATAGGATCTTTTTCCGGCAGAGCTACAATAGTAAACAACTCAACGAGTGAATATTTAAAACTATATAATGGCGGTTCCAACAGACATGTCGGGGTAAGAAAAGCCGCATCGGATTCAAGCCCCTGATTCCAACTTACTGCAGCTGCCTCCATAAAACCAGGATACCTCAAATAACACATAATTCCAGCGTGGAATCAAATAAACCTCATCAGCCAACGGACATAGAAAAATCTAAGATCGCTACCTTGAATGGCCTAATTACCTGAGGAACGGAACTATAGAACAATAAATAAAATAAATAAAAATTGCTTCTGCTACTTCCCGGGAAAGCAGGTAAAGAACTCTTATTATTAATCTGTTAAAAATCTTCTTTATAAAAAAGAAATTTTTGTGTTTTTATAATCAGTGAAGGTGACTTGTGAAATAACTTTATGATAATTCTTTAAAGTGTCGCTCCATTATGGACGTACGAAAGCAACGAGGGTTAAAAGTCACATGATACAAACTTTCGTAGTATCGATTTTCGCTACTTAAGATATGTTGTGAGATCTATGAGAGAATGACGTATGATTGCGATAAAAAAAGGGAAAAATGACAGAGTGCTAAATATTATTATTATTTTTTTTTATTCAATAAACATATATCAAGAAAGTAAAGTACTGACTCAGTTTGATTGTTTATAAAATCATTTTATTTGGTTTAGGATTGTTTAGATATTTTTAGACTTAAAAATAGAAATAAAAGTGAACTCTTTACCCCATTCATAGCTACTCACGGCTATGACGTCACCCGACCATGAGACTGAGCTAGCTGGTGGTCAGAACCTCTCTCACATTCCGTAAATAGTATTCTTGTTGGTGATATATCTACTTCGTGTAATACTTATATCCGTATAAGTTTGGCGCTTGGTGTCCTTGGACGACCATAAATACGCGTTGGGGATATATCACAGTTGCGAGAATGACCACAAGTTTAAATAATAATATTTTTTAGGTCGAATTAATTAATTAAATATTAATACACCTCATACATATTTGATAGTACATACGTGTCTAGTGAGAGGTAAATACGGGTTTTGTTATAATATATATCACTAAAAACTAGTCGACACTTAGATAACTTCAATATTGATAATAATCATCAGTCTCAAACTATTGTCAAGGCAACCCCCTTTTAACAATAATATATATATATATAATAGTTTTTTAGGTAAATCATGTGTTAATTTCAATTACTTCCCAATGTTTCGACGAAATAACATCCGTCATTGTCAAAGTTAAGAAAAACTGTTATATCTCAAATAGCAATGAGATTGAGTGTGAAGTAAAGAATGAGATTGAGTGTGAAATAGTTGAATATTCAGAATATGTGGATTAACAAAATGTTTATTTTCATGAGTTTCACTGTTAATTGATTTCTAGTTTATATTAGAAGAGAGAGATAAAATAAGTGGTCTGTATAATGCTAAAATACGTTATGCATAGAACTGATGAAGTACAATGTATTCCAGTTTTATGGAGACCACTTATTTTATCTTTTTCTTCTAATATAAATTTGAAATCAAGTAATGGTGAAATTGAAGAAAATAAATATTTTGTTAATCCACATATTCAGAATGATCAACTACTCCATGATCAATCTTATTTTTTAGCTCGTACTCAATCTCATTACTATTTGAGATCTAACAGTTTTCTTTGAAATGTTAACTTTGACAATAGCAGATGCTATTTCATCAAAATGATGGGAATTAATCAAAAGTAACACAGCATTTAACCCAAAAACTATTTTATTTACATCATATACTCATGAAAACATTAAATAATATATATATATTCATAGTATTATTTCCAGGAGCTTCCGTATAATAAAAATATAATAGCTAAATATCTGACATTTTAGTACAATAATAAGTACTTTCCTCAGAGCTTCTTTTTCAAATCATATACATGGAAGCTCCTGGAAATAATACTATAAATTCATTTATCCATGAGAATATTAGAATTAATATATATATATATTATCATAAAATTACAATTAATTCATTTTGATAAAATTGCAGTGTGTTATTTCAAGGGTATATTCTTTCTAGACACATGTCTTTTGGCAAATTTATTGATTTTACAAACCAATAAAGTGCAGACTGCATGAATCTATTGATGAACAGTATCTTCTACTTCATTCTTGTTTTTATACTATGTGAAAAAAATAATTCCTTAACTTCTTTTAGTTCCTTCATTTAAACATTTTTTTGTTTTGTTAAAGTTTTGGAATACTGGATGTTTGCATTGATTGAAACATTGTTTTTTTTTTTTTCAGATTATTTTCGGACAAAGTATGAACAACATGGTGAAAATAATAACTTTTTCATGAACTTGTTATTGTTGGTGACAGCTTGCCACACCTTTTATTTGTGTTTTCCCTCCCTCTTATAACGATGAGATTTATTAACATTTGATTTTTCCATTTTTTATAGCTCCAATTGATTGTACTGAACCAATGGATTTTAAATTCAAGAGTTTTTCCTAATTTATTATGATTTATACATTAGCCATTTTTGGGGGGATAGAATTGATTCTTAAAAACTTCTTACCATGAATTAAATTGCAATGCTGGAATAAAAAAGTCCATAATTTTTTTCAAACATAAGATTACACTATTCTTCCTTAACACCTTAATCATTCTTCGCTGATTAACAATCCTTTATATAAGTATCATTTGATCATATCTTATGCTCATACAAGCTCTTAAAATAGTAGCAATTTTTTTCACACAGTAGTACCATCTACTGCAAGTTCTATTAATTTGCTATTGTTTTAAGTTTGCATAAACATTAGAAAAGATGATTTTATAATAACTTAATGGTTTAATGTCAATCCTAGACAAAGGATCATGGTGATTGTATTTATTAAAAAACAAAGACACCAAAATATATAGTTACTGAACTGAATTCAGATCATCATGACTATATAAGAGAATTAACTTGGATTGAAAATATTATTGTGTTTTCAGTTTGGTCTGACAGCTGCTTTATAGAACTTTAGATAAGTAGGTGCAAAAAAAACCACATTCCTCAAAACTTTCACACTTTATAAATTATTAGGTGGCTTGAAAAAGTATATTTATATCAATATTGAAAATTCCTTCTGTTATTTTGAGAAAATATATATCTTTTCTTGTATTCAACAAACTATATGCTTTTTTTTTAAAAAAAAAAGAAAATCTTTTATCTGTCTTTCTATGAAATTAAATAAAAAGTTAAATAAAATTTCTTAAATTTGCATTTTGATGTAAAGGCTCTTTAAAATTTATAATGTCACTCTGGAATTGAAATGTTAGAACTAATTGGCCATAATATTATAATGGCTAATAACTCTTATTTGATTTTCCAGTCTTATTGCTCATAATATTCTTAATGATAACAAATAATTTAAGTTCTTTTAATTGTAGAATGATGAATTTCTATATCAGAACAAATGCAGGCATAGGGATAAATCACTATGCATAATTTATCAAGTCACCATATTTATGTGCTCTTTATTAGAAATTAAATATCTACATGAAAATTTATATCAAAGGTAAAATATTCTTTATGATACTATAAATCCTGATTGATGTACTCACATTTAAATACCTTCATCAAGGCTTTTGATTATATTTCCTAGTCATTCTCAAAGCTGAAACCTTTTTTATAACATTTTACTTAAGTGGCACCTTAAATTTAATTTATAGATATATCTAAGCTATCTTGAAGGCATTATTGCATTTAAATAAAGACTAATAATGTTATGAAATCTTTATTAACACAAATCTAATTTGACTTGGCAGTATTCTAGATGACAGCTCAGCTATGAGCATGGGTATGCTGATAAATTCTATATTTTTAAATGAATCTCGGGAATGAGACAAATATACAATGAAGAATGACATCTAATGGTTAAATGCTTGGTGACATTAACAAATTTTTTCCCCATGCATGAATTAATTTACTATTAGGTTGAACTATTTAACCTCTAGCTTATATCTATTATATTATACTGGTCTGTATCTCCAATATATGCAATTTATTCTCAATTAACAATAATAATAGTAATAATAATAAATATTTATAAATGCGCAATTGTGGAATCCCGTGAAGGGAATTGCATTACCTCGAAACTTCTAAATGAATGCTAATTATTTCTGAAATATTACAGATGACAGTTTTCTCGAATCTTCTCACAGTTCTACATATCCAGCTAAGAAAGATACTTTATATGTATCTTTACTATTATAAATATAAAGAAATACATATTTGACTTTTTGGGGGGAATTAAATTATATACATCAAAAATTATATTGCAGATTTATGATTGCATATGCTTACTACTTCAGATACTTATTTTAGAATCTATTTTGAATACAATTTACCATTCCTAGCATCTATTTTCAGACCATTCTTCCAAACATGCATTATCACAACTTTACATCAGTAGAATTGTCTGATATTTGCAATATATTTCAAGTAATCGTAAAGATATGCTCCCTAACATTATGAAGTATGGCATTATTTATTTTTTATGAAGTTACATGTTGAGAAGGATAATTGTTTCACAGCTAGCAATCACATCAAATTGGTTTTCCAGTAGTAAAAATTGTTTGTTATAGATGACATGGTGATAGTATTGAAAATTATCCTTCAGCTTTTCTATTTATTTAGAAGTGTTGTTAATTCAAGGCTATTACGGTGAAGATATTTGGATTCATCTCCCTTTTTCTTGATGCTATCGACCCACATGCTCCCATTTTGTTATTTCCTTGGCTTTTTTTTTTTTTTTGCTGTCTTTCTCCTCTGGTTTTTTTAAACATATGAAATTAATAAATACATATTTTTATGCATGCCCAATTAACATGTTTTCCAAAACTGCCTTACATTTATCCTATTATTTTTTCAATTGCATGCTAATGACAATATATTGTAAAATTTCACATTTGATTAACTTTTTTTTTTTTTTGATGTGCTAATTTTAATTGATTCTGTTCAGTAACTATTAAGGCTATTTAAATGTTTTCAAATTGGCATTTATTATTTTTTATTTAATTATATATAAAAAGTGGAATTATATAAATAACATCTTTTTTTTATAAT
The DNA here is from genome assembly GCA_028023455.1 of Epiperipatus broadwayi. Taxonomy (NCBI): domain Eukaryota; kingdom Metazoa; phylum Onychophora; class Udeonychophora; order Euonychophora; family Peripatidae; genus Epiperipatus; species Epiperipatus broadwayi. The sequence goes on along the minus strand of JAQFVV010006211.1, from coordinate 13,145,084 downwards.
CATATTAAGAAAATTTTAATCTATCTTTTCTAAATTTGTTTATATTTTCTTTTCTTTCATAACCTTATATTTAATTTTTACAAATTTTTAAATTCATCTTTATTTTTGTTTCACATGTCTGACATTAACCAATTAAAATTATGATAAAACAAAATCTGATTACATGGTTTTACAGAAAATTTAATCCTGAAAAAAAAAAAAAAAACTATTAATTTTTGTCAAACTAAAATACTACAAGCCTCACTCTGAATATCTCTTGGCAGTCACTTTTTTTTCTTTTTCAGTAATTTTAAAATTACTGATTTGATTTATGTTCAAGATATCTGCATAATTTCTCAAGAATTCTTTACCTGTGCTATCACATGCATATTACTGACTAAATTATTGAGTTTAATTTTATTTCATTTTTCTTTTTCTTGAAATTTTATTTATTAATGCATAATTTTAAGATTTGTCCTAAAAATGTTTGAATTAGGAATTTGTAGATATACATTTTTTAAATTCTAGTACTACACTTGTAATGTACATTGATATATATACACCCACACACAAAATACACTATTGTAAACTTTTAAAATATTTTATTACATTGTATAAATTTAATATTTTTATTTAATTGTAAAATGAAAGAAAATGATTTATTTATCTTTTTTTGATTTTTAAAGTACACTAATAGATTTTATATTATCAATTTAAAAAGACATTAAAACATTTATTTTAATTGTATAATTAATCTTTAAATACTTGTTTTTAAAAGAAACCCCTCTTTTATTAATATAAGATTCAATAATTTTGTTTATCAAATTTTCTGAGTTTGTCTCATTAACTCTCTCACACTGTGACAGTTTTCTTTGTTTTCATTTGCTATAAGCTTTCAACATGAATTTTAGTATTAAACCATTATTATATATTAGAATATAATAAATATGACTTACTTTGATAGATATTTCTATTTAGAAATGAAATAAATTATAAAAAAACACTGTTTTGTTGGCTGTCAAAAGGAGCAGATTGATTTCAGAAAATGAAGGAATTCTTTTTTATTTGGCATTTGTATTTAAAATTTGAATGATTAAATATCAATATCTAATTAATCTTTCAATTTATGTTTTAAAAATTTAAAAAAATTTAATATTTTTTTACAATATTGCAATAAATTCTAATTGATTGATTGTGATAATATGTTAGCAAGCATGTTGTAAACTGCCATCCCAGTAATTTGCAGTATTAACATTATGCAGAAAAATATAACCATTTTAAAATAAAACATTTACATACAAAATAAATATGTAATAATATATATATAGTTGATTTTTCATAAATTATTATACAGTTATGAATTTTAATAAACTTCACAAAAAAAATCAAATTTTTAGTCATTCAAAATATTTTTTCAAAATAATATTGCAAAGTTCGACATTTCCAAGGAACAATAGAAAACCTGGAGGCAGAATTTAAAAAACTTTGAAGTTGTAGATTTCAATTATTGTGAAACATCTTTAAAAAAAAAATGGAATTAAAATATTAGATTAAAATACATGTGAATTTTAAAGATTAAAAAAAAGTTAACAAAGTCTCTCAATAGATGACCATAAATTCTAATTGAATTTCTTGATTTCTCAAAAGAGAGACATTTGTTTGACTATGGATATATAGTTTAAAAATATCAGTTTGTTATTTTGATTACTTTTTTTAAAAAGTTACTTTCCAATGATGTAGTGGGAATCTATAACAAGCCTACATATGCTTGAAAATTTAGTATTATCAATTTTTATAAATTATGAATGTTTACTTGTTCAATTGGATAGCAGATAGCACATCACTGTCTTAGAACTAAATGAGCAGAATAACCAGCAATGTTAGTTGACTAAAAAAATTTATTGGATTATCTGATCCCTGATAAATGGCCAGATGAGATCATCTATCATATTTTATCTTAGGTATAAATTTCAAGCTGCATGAATAGTTTATCTAAAACGTACTACTAATTCATGAAAAACCCACTGAAAAATTATATTATCAAAATAAAACTGCCTAAAATTTTAACAATTTCAAAACTGAGAGGATTGTATTGCCTAAATGAAATTGTGTGAACTCACATAAATAAACTGAAAGTCATTAAAAACAATGAATAATTTTTATTTAAGTATAAAGGAAGCCATTAAGTTAAATCACCAACAAGTTTGTCAACTACCATAAGAATCTGATAAAGAATTTCAATGCAAGAAATATTTTCTTAAGCTTTAAATCAAATTACAAATTAGTTTCTTGAAAATGCCCAGGATACGATAAAAAAGGCTATTATTATTATTATTATTATTATTATTCTTTCATTTATATATTTAAACTTTGTTTAATTTAATTCATATTATAATAATATCTATTTATAAATCAAATATCTGTAATATTCATGTAAGCTAAATTATATTTCAAATAATATTTAAATATATATTAAATCAGAATGTGTTCTCATTGCATAGTGAACTAAAATAAATTTAGTAAATTGAATATGAATCAAAAATGGTTTAATCGTTTATATATTTTATAATATACTAGAGTTGTTTTAACTAACATTTAAAGATCATATCACACTTAGAATTATATTTTGATTAACTATTTTTTTATATAGCTGTTCACATTCAAACAAATATATAATAAAATTAATGTGTAATATTACATATTTATCAGCCTAGTTATTGAGTAAATATATATAGTTTTAATTTTTTATTTCGATTCAATATTCCTACTATATCTTGTATTTTCATAAGCAAAAATAGTTGTTGCCTCATGGATTAAATTCTATAACTATTTTTGTAATGAATATTGAGTTTTGTGTAGGTTTGTCAATTTGTTACATTAGGATAGATGGCATCCAAATATAAATGTTTCTTTATAATAATATGTGAATACTCCAAATATAAATGTTTCCTTCTTGTAGGGATATGTGAATATTTAGAAAAAGTTTTAACCATTTCTTATTATATATGCATATATATCTGATTTTACTATGAGCATACAAAAGAAACTAATCATATGTGATTAATAATTTTCTTTACAATCTTGATAAATTTTGTTACAATTTTCTACAAACCCAATAAGAGGTTTTTTATTTTATATTTAGATATATATTTAGCAACTTAATGTAGATTATGGATAGATTGATTATCATCATAGCTACAAGCACATGACACTCCATTAACCACACCCCCTCTTTAAATAAACAAAAGCTTGAATTTTTCAGCCCATTCAAAAAGAATTAAATGGGCTGCAGAATTCAAGCTTTTATTTATTTAAAGGGAGAGTGCTGCTGAAAGAATTTAGCTATGGGGCATTTAAAATATTATATATATGTTTGCAAAAAGAACGTGGATTTAAATTCTCATTTAATCACAAATCATTACATAAATTTAAATTCTTTTGTGTTTTTAAACACGACAGCCATCAAACAGCTCAGAAACTCAAATTTGTCTTCTGTCAGTAGTGCATATACCACAAACAACATCTTTCTACAAGATCTTAAAAATGGATAAAACCCAATCCATCTCTATCTTGTGTGAGATTGGCATGATGAAAGGTATCGAACTATCAATATAGGCATGGAAATTCAGATGTTTAACAGCTCTAGCTTGTATGAATAACGAAAGTTTTTCAAGAAATGGTGCATAATAAGAGGTTATTTTGTTCTATAATAGTGCGTAGTTGTAATATAGTGGCATTGAAGTGGTTGAAGGCACTGATAAAAAATAAAATTTTTAATGTAATTCTATTTTTGTAAAAAATACACACACACACATTCTTTTAATATATGAAGGGATAACAGATGATTATTTAATTATATATTTACCTTTTCACTTACATATAATCATAAAAAATTTATTTTACTATAATTATTAATAAATTGTCATATATTCATTTGAAAATTAGACCTTTATAGTAAATTAATTGACTGCAAGTATATGTGTGTATATTTAGATGAGTTTTATTATAACAATTTAAAATGAAATTTCTTGTAAGTGGAAGGATGGAGATGAGTCAGAATTTACATAGGTTATTTCATTAATAATGTTTATGTTATTTTAATTTTGGAAGAATATAAAAAATAAGAATATGACACAGTGGAAAGTGATAAAACTTTTTATATTTAACATTTTATAGCTTTAAAATTATTATTACATATCAAAATTTAAAAAAGAAAAAGTCATTTTTAGATTTTAATTTAAAAAATTAGTAATTTAATATTATTAGTGCTATTAAAATAAAGATTGATGTAGTTTTCAAAGTATAAAAAAGTTAATTAATTTTTATTTGTTTAATTGGTGTTTGAAATTATTTCACAGAATAACAAAAATAAACATTCTAAAGTAATATATAATTTGCTTAAACTGAATATGTTCTATGCATGTAATTAGAGGGATTTCCTCAAAAAGACAAATTCATTTCAAGCAACCGATACACATGATCACATACATGCAAAAAAGATACATGATTCCCTATATACGTATTCATACAGAACCAGCATTCATCAGTTGGGCCAGATCAACATACATGATCCCCAATATGCATATTTGATGCTGGTTCTGCAAGAAATATGTATATATGAGGATCATTATCTTTTTTGCATGTATGTGGTCATGTGTATTGATGGCTTGAGGTGGATTTTTCTTTCTGATTGTATATATGTGTGGACGATTATAATGTAGGCAACTGAAGAGTGCTGATTTTGCATGAAATACATACATTGGGGATCGTGTATCTTTTTTGCATGAATGTGGTTATGTGTATCTGTTGCTTGAGATTGATTGGACGATGAATAAACTGAAAAATCCTGAGTTTAAATCCGTCTAATTATTAAAAATAAGAATTGCAAAAGTAGTAAAGTATATAACTATATATTGCATATACACAATGAAAATTGAAATCCAAAATGAACAAAATATAATTTAATTTTTATTGTGCAGTGATTTTATTTTACATCTACTTACATGGTAAATTCTTTATCTGAAGAGAAAAAAAATAACTAAGCAAAAGAATGCCAATAACAAAAGACCTAGCAATGTTTTGTGGATCTTTGCCATGGCTGCCAATGTCTAAACAATTTATTCTAGTATCTCCTAAGCTTTAATGAGCTCTTATATCATTAAGAAGTATTCTATATATAAAATATAGTTGTATTTATGATAATTTTAAGTTGCTAGAAATTTATTTACATGAACAATCATTAGATGCATCTCTGATTTTTTTTCTCTGCTGAAATTATTCAGAAGCAATAATACCCATATTACTTCAAATTTAAGATACACTTTTTTTTCAAATTTTGGACCCATAAAAGAAGGTTGTGTCTTAAATTTGAAACAATTTTTAACATCATATTTCTGCTGATCTTTGCATTAAGCTATACATGCACATAGTATTATGATTGATACCCTGTATAAAATAGCATGTTAAATCTTATTTAATCAAAAGAAGATTTAACATTAAATGTCAATATTTTTTAGATTAATTTCATAAATGGCTTTAACTCTCTCTCTTAAACTGCTAATTTTAATGTTATTTTGCTGATTTTACTATTGTTTTACAGAGAAAATTGTATTCAATAATCTTTAGAATTTTTTTAACAACTAATATTGGTAAATCAATAAGATTTACTTTGAAAACACGTGTTTTAGAATCTTTTAATGTTATTTTGCCAATTTTATCATTATTTACTGAGAAAACTGTACCCAATAACCTTTAGTATTTTTTTTAAAACTAATAAATCAATAACATTTAAATTTAAAATTACAATAATGTGATAAAAAACTCCCTTCCAAGATGCTGATTGGTTGTTTCTTGTTCTCTACACAATGGAGAGTCTGTCAACATTTTTGGCAATTCTGATAATTTTGTTTTGAATTTCAAAGTCAAAATATATGTTTTAGAATCTTTTTTTACACATTGGTAAATCTTTTTCAGAAAATTTGTAAAAATATTAATTATTTTAGAAGAATGATTCCGACTTTAATAGAAAAAATTATTTTTACACGAAAGCAAATTGACAAAGAAATTATAACATTTGGCTGCACTTTGTCGTATAATTGGATGACATTAAGCTTAAAGTAAAGACAAAAAATTGTGTTTTGGTAATAAAACCAGCAGGTATGATTTGTAAACTCTAACCATTTGTTTGATGTGTTCTTAACAAACCTTTTACAAATAAAATGAAAACCTATATGAAGCATGGTTAAATTATGATCATTCTTTGACCCTAACTGGTAAAATAACATGAACTTCATCTTCCACAATAACTCTGTGAGTTTTGCAATCTTGGAAAGATATCCCTTAAAAAATTATCAAAAAATCTTTTTTAAAATATTGCATTGCTATTTAAATGAGACTGAAGATGATGTACCCTGGTAGAATAGTTAAAATGAGAAGGCAAGTTCTGAAAGTGAAGATGTTGAATGTGAATGTATATATGAGGAAGATTCACAATAAATTAGGTGAGATTATTGTATTTATATCAGTTTTTATTTAAGTAAATAAAAATGTTTCTTATTTTTTAATAAAATCATTTTTAAATTTTTCCCCAAATTTTCCGAGCTTAAAATCATACTGCATCTTAAATTCGAAGTAATGTGGTAAGTTATTTAATATTAATGCGTGTAAAATAATGTTTTTTGTAAGTGAAACTATAATAAATATATTAAACAGCCTGCTAAATTTTTTTATTGAATAGTTATATAATAACTAGTACATATGTGTAATATAATTATGATATCAGTTATTGGTTATATTATAATGAACCTCATAAAATACAGGTAATGCACCTACTTATCTATACATTAACATAGATTTATATTTGAGTTGAATATATCTTTTCAAATTTCAATTATGCATAGAATTTTTTTAGATATCCAGTTTTGCTAACCAATATGGCCAGTAAATGGATATCTTGTTTTCTTCATTGCTCATCTATGAAATGCTCTTGGAAAGTTGTTTAATCCTTCTATTGAGTTATGTAATGCTTATTTATTTTTTGCTACTATTAAATATTCATATATATTGATAGATAATTGTATATTAATGTTTTCTACATAACAGTAATATATATCACGTGATTTTCAGCCAGTTTTCTTTTATAAATGATTTAAATGAATTTTTTAGTCATTCTCTTTGTTAAATTCAAAACAAGTTTATCTTATTATATATATTACATCATTTAATAAAATCAATAATATATTACATCATTTAGCTCAAAATAGTTTTTAAACAAAAATGATTACATCTTTATAGTAAATATTAAAGGTATTTCTATAAACAAACCTTGCCAGTCTATATAAGATTGGTCTATAGGATTGAATGATTTGTTTGCAAATTTGAATCCTATATGAAAGTTATTTATTATTTTTAAAATCTAAACGACTGTTTAATGTTTGATTTCTACTATCAAGATACTTTTATTATTTGTTATTTTGCTGTTAATTGAAAGGACATCCTTTGATTCCTCTTGGTGGTTTTAAAGGAAGCAACCAGGACAAATTCTTAATGTCCTCTTCATATATTCTTGTCTTTAGAGCTATTATTACTGTATGATTATTTCTATAGTATACGAACATGAGTTGGCTGCTCACCAACATGCATTAACCAGCATAATGATTTATTGGTTTTTTGCCTCTGAGTTTAAGATCTAGAATCACTGTGGAATTTATTCTCAGTTAACCGATAGCTCTTAACTGAAATATCAGTTGAGTTTTCGTGAAGGCAAATTGAATGTGTGTGAATGATTTTTTTTCTAATAGATATTTATAATCATGTAAGACAAAAAATAAATCATAGACCTTAAATCAGGAAGCTACAAAGCAGTGATTGCCAGCCAAAGGCCAAGGGTATAAGAATCTCCTGGTTATGAACTCAGGATGTCATTTGGTATTTTATTAGGCACTTAGAACTACAGATCATTTTCAAGTGAAGGAAGATTGCAAGAATTGGACAAACTGTCTCATATTAAATGGGGCATTATTGGATTTTGTGAGTTAGAAGAAAAGCTCAAAAGACAATTGATTTAAAAAGTGGGCATTTATTGTACTATAAAGGCACAAACATTGGTAAGTCAAGTGGAGTAGGATTCATTATAAATAAAAAATGCAATAACAACATTGTGGAGATTGATGGTGTATAGGACAGAGTGGCACGATTAATTAATGAACTTAAAAGCAGATATCGAATACAAATACTTCAGATGTATGCATCAACAAGTTCTCATTGTGATAAAGAGGTAGAGGCTTTTCATATAAATTTACAAAAGGCTTTTTGTTCACACCAAACAGTTAAAGTTGTCACGGGAAACTTTAATGCTAGAATTGGTAAACAATTGAAAGATGAAAGTGCTGTACATAAATTTGGCTATGGTGATAGAAATGAGAGAGGACATAGATGTGTGGAGTTAGCAGAAAAAGAAAACTTTATATTGTGCATTCTTTTTTTTTTTTTTTTGAGAAAAATGTTATATGAAAATGGACATGAAGACATCTAAATGAAGGTACAGCAGAATTGAATTATACTTTGACTAACAGAAAATATGTATTTCAAGATTGTAATGTTCTTAATAAATTTAGTGATCATCGATTAGTAAGCTGTGAGATACATGTTAATGCAAAACTAAAGAGACAAAAATTATTACGAAAAATAGTATTTGAAGATGATATTTTTAATCTTCAGAAGAATTCCAGTGAATTTAAAATAGAACTTTCAAATCATTTTCAAATGTTAACAGATTTTGAACATATTTAAACAAAATCAATAGGAAAATAAATGATACTCTTTTAAAAACTGCACCAAAGATTTAACAAAAGCAGCAATTGACCAATAAAATTACTATTGAGAATAGACAATTTGTGAAGAAAAGAAGGAATATGAAAATATATAAAAATGGTGCATTATGAAGGATTGAATATCTCAAATCCTATAAAATATTGTGAAAGAAAATTGATAATGATATAACTAAATATAATTGTGAACTAGTAAGGAAAGTTATAGAAGGGAATAAAAGTGTAAAACAACATTTTGGTATTGATAGGTAACTTATTTCTGCAATAATAATAAAAAATGGAACTATTACTAAAAAGAGAGATCACATCATGAAATGCATAGATGAGTTCTATTAAGAATTATCTAGCAATAAAAAACAAGGAAAATACTTCCTACAACTACTACATTTTCTAAACTGTCCAGAATTTTAAATGAAGAAGTGAGACATACAATTAAATATATGAAGAAGATGAAAATCTCCAGATAATGATGGAATTATAATTGATATATTAAAAGAAGAAGTTGAAGAAATAGAATTTTTTTTAGCAAAATTATATACCAAATGTCTAAATGATAAAGATGTACCAGATGATTGGAAGAATGCAGTATTAATATTAGAAATTAAAGACCTATCATTCTTTTATCAGTTCTATACAAAATTTTTATCCAAATAGTTACAACTTGTCTACAATGAACTTTGGATTTTAACCAAGCAGAAGAACAAGCTGGATTCAAAAGTGATTTTAGTATAGTGGATCATATTCAAGTATTGAGAAAAGTTATAGCAAGAACAATGTACCAATGAATATGAGTCATTATGCTTTGAATATGTAGATTATTAAAAGACATTTGATTCTATAAATATTTCTTAAGTGATTAAAACATTGTATCATCAAGATATAGATTCCGGATAAAGTCATATTTTAAAGAATATTTATAAAAATGAAATGGCAACAATTAGATTATGGAATGATATTAAAAAGATTAATATTGAAATGGATGTAAGGCAGGATGACTCCATATTTAAAAAAAAATTTTTACAGCAGCTTTCTGTGTATTAAAATGTGAAGCTAAAATGAAGATTATTTAAGTTATCTAGATTTTTTTAGATGAAGTAATTGTTTGCAAATAATGTTTTAAAGCTTCAGGAAATGTTATAAGGGTTATCAGATGAAGGTAAAATTAAAGGTAAATGTTAACAACATTAAAGTAATGTTCACTGTATTTCCTCAAAAGAAAAAATAAAGATTGATAATAATAAGTTAGAAGAAGTTAACAACTACAAATATGGAAACATAATGGATGAAATTAATCACAGAATTAAACTTGGCTGGAGTATTTTTGGTAAAAATAATGTAATATTAAAAGGAAATATGCCCATGTGTTTGAAAAGAAAGGTTTTTAATAAATATTTTACCAGTTCTTACTTCTGGATCTGGAACTTGGCCACTTAGCAAAAGAACAATGCAGAGACTTCAGACTACTCCAAGCAACATGGAGAGGTGCATGTTAGGAGTAACAAGAAGAGATTGAAAACAAAATATATGGGTGAGAGAATAAACAGGTGTTATTGAAATCATTTAAAGAATTAAGAGAATGGAGTTGGGCTGGACATATTACTAGAAGAGATGATAATAGGCAGACAGTTGAATTCCAAGAGATTGTAAAAGAATTGGAAAGATGGATGAAATAAGGAAGTTTTCTGGCATGATATGGAGAAAAGAGATTAGAGATCAAAGAAGATGGATTGAACTTAGAGAGACCTTTATCCTGCAGTGTATTGATAATAATTGAAAATAATAATGATGAATTGGTATTTTTCATTACATATTAGTGTTTTTTTATTTATTAGTATTAATTGCTATTCCTGTATGGTTTGATGCAGTAACAGATTTTAGAGTTAAAAGATTCTTGGATCAAAGCTTAACTTTTCACTTCTGGTATTCAAATGTTACATGTCCTGTTAAGCAATTATATCATGTTATTTACAATTGTGAAAATGAATTATCAGATTGATTACAAAATGTCATGTGAATTTCATAGTGTACTATAAATCTAATGAGAATAATTTTTAAACATATGTGTATTATAGTTAAAAGAAAATTTAGGATTGTATTAATATTGTTTTGAATTATAAAAAAATTTTCAAGATTTTTTTTTATTTTTTATTAAAACATTACTTTTATTATTCTAAGGTTTTACATTTTACTCAGTGGTTATTAATGTTTACAAGGTAATATCTGATATGTATATTATTAGTTCTTATATCTGTATCTTCAGCCAATCCAAGATGAGCTTCCAAAACAGGTTAACTGGTGTCTGGTAAATCAAATAATTCCCATGTGGCCTTAAATATTTCTGTTGGTGCTATTGATTTGTCCCTCTTTTTGATTTCCTTAATAAAATTTATTAATAGTTATTTAGTGTTATTTTGTGATTGTCCAAGAATTAGTTTACATCTAATTTTTTAAATGGAAAAGGCCAGGAATGTTGAGATTCTTATAAGTGGACATATTTCATTTTTAATGCAGTCCTTGAGGAATGAAATGATATGCTTATTTGTTTTTATGTAGGCATTTATTACATTTCTATGGATACTCAGTACTTTGCATACATAAAGTCTGTGCCCTATGGTCTCTTCCCATTTGCAAATTTTGCATATGGGGTCAACCTTCGTGAACTTCTTTTATATACTAGAAAAGCATTTGTAGGGAGTGCTTCTAAGTCCATTTTGACTATGAAGTCTAAGTATTTAGCTTCTAGATTTCAATACCTGAACTCTGAGATTATCCCTTTATTGGTTATCTCCAGCTTGTTGTTGCATGCCTCCCAATATGAGATCTTGTTAGCAAATGTTAGAGCTGAAGGCAGTTATATATTTTCCTACATGCTTCTGCACTGCAGTTAACCATGTGCCCTTCTTTGGTGGGGGATGATTAGTGGGGATTACTGGGCTTATGTGCTCTTCGTTAGGATATTTTTGGTTGAATTTATGTATTGTTAAATGCTTTTTGGAAATAGTATGTTGAAATTGAGTGTAAGAACATTCCATTTAGGTTTTTTGGTTTCTGCATCTTCTTTATGCTGGTTAGGCTAATCTTCGGTAGGTAATAGTTTATCGTTAATACTATTAATTTACTATCATTTAGAATTAGATAGAATGGAAAGCCATATAATAGCATGTATTTGTATTAAAATATTAAATACATATAAATATATATTAATAAATAATATTCAGTGCATCTTTGACAGATTTAAAATTTTAAAAACGACTTATAAAAGTTACTAACAAGTAACCTATTTTTAATTCTAACCTTCCTCAAAACTTTGTGCTAACAAAATCAAACTGAGGAACTCACCATGGTTATATGATTTTAAGACAATAAATTTGTATTTTATTTTATTAGGAATTTGTTTTACAAAATTTGCATATGTTAAAAAGTATAACTTTTAAAATTAAATGATAACTTTTAAAATTAAATGATTTTATGCATCACTGATCTCTTGATAAGTTTGTCATATTATCTTATAATTATAATCAAAAGGAATGTCAATTATAATGATAATAAACATTTTTTCCTTTTAAAAGAATGTTATATGAATGGAATCTAGGCAAGATTAATGGCAAAAAAAAAAAAAATCAGTTATGTAATGTTAAATATTTCTTAAGTATTTTTCATATGTAGTTTGATTTATGTAATAATAAAAATATTATGATATTAGCAATTAAAATAATTAAGAAGAACATTATTTTTAAATCAAATCATCTATAATATAGTTTTAATGGAAATTCGTTTTTTATTATAAAAAATAGTTACATCTTTTTTAAGTACTGCTGTAATATTTTTAAGTTTTTTTATTTTTCATTTTTCTTCTTGGGTTTTTTCATTTATATATTTTTTTAAATTTCTTCTCTCATATGGATATATTTTCCAAGTACTGTACTTGTTAAGTCAGTGTAATATCCTTTATTATAAAATCCATTTTGCAAATGAAAAATGAATTCATTTTCATTTGCATATCCATTATTTTATAGGGAAAGTAGATTGGTCAATGATGTTTATCAGGACAAATATTAAATTGACAGAATAATTTGTACAGCATCATTAACATTGATCAAATTTATTATTATTAAAAGTAGTTTTTTGACAGAGAACTAATGTTGATAATGGATGCATTGGATTTAATTTACTTTTTCAAATGTACAAATTATTTTAAAAAAATATTTTGATAATGACAATTTCTAACTCATTGGTGGTCGAGAGGTCAGGACAGTTGCTTTACAAACAGTTGTCCCGGGTTAGCGGGTTCACTTCCCAGCTGATGCTATGACACATGGGGGAAAAAAGAGATTTTACCTATTTTAAATAAGTTTAAAATGTTCTCAATAATAACATAAATGACATTTATGTTGTTATATGAGGATTATTAAAATAATAATAAAATAGGAACATCTTTATATATATTACTAAAAGCAGTCAACACTTAAACAATCCCAATATCATAAACAATCAACAATTTCAAATTGTTGTCAAGGCAACCTCCTTTTAACAATAAATTTGCTTTGATTTAATTGTATAGATTTTAAATATGTATCTCTATGATAGCATTATGTAGGTGGAAATTCTACAATGTTTTTCATTGGATTTTTACTATAATTAATTCTGTTAATCATTTGTGATGTACATATTGATGTAGATATCTGAATGTTTTGTTTTTATCAGTTTACTTGTAATAATGTTTCCTCACCACTTTACAGAGGATTAATGTAGCATGTCCATAGAGATAAACATTTCAGAAAGTTTTTAAAATTTTGTTTTTTATAAGGCTGGTTCTTGTTGATCTTCAGTAGTATTCATTTAACATTGATTAGAATGGTGGTAATGTTTAACTGATTTTTGCATATTATATCTAAATCATCAAAAAGAATATCAACTCGAATAAATCTATCCTTTATTATGAGCAATATAAATATTAGTGATTTTAAATATTGACATTATATCATGAAATATAATTCTTTCTTGTTTTGTTGAAAGTAAGTTGAATCACATGTAGTCTGATAGAAGTGTTGTTATAACAAATGCTAAGTTTTTTTCCTGAAATTTATTTGCTATTTGGTTAAATTGTTGTATAGGAACTAAAGTTGTATGACTATTGCATTAAGGATTTTATCTATTAAAATCTTTCTAGTTTTGGAGTATTGATTTTTTTTAAAAAATACATTTTATTTATAACAGCTAATTCCTTTTAACTTTTAATAAATTGAGAACAATATACCTAGGTATTCATTTATTAGGGGTAATGTTTTAAAAAATGCAAATCTTTTTTCACTACTTAATATCCAAACCAATGTTCATCGGAAAAACTATGATTAAATCTATAAACATAGTGGTTAGTATAAAAAGATAAATCAGAGCTCATTGTCATAGGTGGTAAAAGCTGAATCATAGTGTGATGCTTTTTGTATTTTTGTCTATGGTCAGCATGTCATCACTCATCTGGATATTTACTGATCAGCTTATACATAATTAGCTAGATGGATTGGTTTAGATACTTAAAAATTTCCTAATACTTGTTTAGAAACCATCATCTACTTATCTAGTTTCCAAGTTACTCCATATTTGAACATTCCATGTGAAGTATTAATTACTATTTGATATTTGTATTTTTATTCTAAGTATAATCCCAGCATTGATTGCTCAATTTTCACCAATGAAAGTGGTAATACAAATAGCAAAAATAAAATCTGCAATCATTAGAAGACAGAATTAATTAATCATTAGAGTACTATGATCATGCAATACTATTAGATCAGCAGTTGTAGGAATTTTCTTTTACTTGTCTCTCTTAACAGTAAATCACATACATTTCTATAATCAAATGTGGAATTAATCTAATATGTAATTCATAAAGATTATGAATTATCTCCAGAAGCAGATTTAAAATTTATTCATAAGATATAATTTATGAATTTCAATTCTTAATTAATCATAGATTTCTCAATTGTGAAGACCAAAAATAAAGAGAAATTTGATTGCTATTCTTTGAAATAAAGGCATTGTGAAAGATGGAAGGTATGGAAAGAAAAAAAATTGATTGATAATCTATGAGATGAGATTATCTGAAAAAATGGAATAGTTAAGATATATTGAGTTAATTAGTAATGATAATTTAAATGATATATTCCGTTTTTTTTTCTATTGTATATTGTATTATATGCTAAAACAATTTTAGTGTTATGTGATACATATATGTGCGCATGTGTACATATGTATTCTTATAATATGAGATTGCGTAGATATATCTAAAACTAAATTATATATGTTAGAATTACATATAAATGCGTGATTGCAGATGTGTGTCTACAAAGGTAGCAAAACATGCGATTAAATGAAGAAGAGTTAATAAAGTGAAATAAGAAAGAAAATAGTTATATTAATAATTTTTATTAGTCATTAATTAGACTAGAGATTATTCAATAATGAATAAGGTGTTAAAAGCGGATAGAAATCAGTCCCTATCTTACATGAGAGTGGTGAAATGAAAATTAGTGTACTGAAATATTATTTAGAAAATAGTTATGTTTCATAAAAAAGAAAGCACAGCATAAAGTAAAAAGAAAATAAAAGAGAAAGAGTAATAAAAAGAAATGCAATAATATTAAACTCCAAACATGATTTACTATTTGCGCTTTTAATTCTATATATCTTAAATATAATGCATAATAATAATAACAACAACAATAACAACATTTAAAAATGTATACGTTGAAGGAGAAAAAGAATGAGAGTTGGTAAAATAAAGATAATAGATTATTTAAAGAGAGAAGTGAAGAAATCTATAAAAGGAAAGTGTAAAGAAAGATAGAGAGGAAATAACTTATATTTAAGATGAAATTTGCGAAAGACAAGCGGATTTATGAATTGCTTTTACTTAATACCTATTGTAGTTTATGTTGATTAAAAGTGACTAATAAAGTATTTTGTAAATCATCTTTAAGTATTTCCATATTTAAACTAAATCTCATTATTTTTAAGTATTTTAAATCTATAAGTTAAGTTTGTTTAGAATATGTTATCTCTTAATTTTTTTTTTAAAAAAGAAAATCAGCTGGCAAATTGAAATTTAATGGATTGTGACTAAAGCCTTTTCCATATCTTCTTATCCATTGACTGTAATTTTGTTGGCATTTTAAATGATGTTTAAGTTTTGTAAATTTGATTGCTGCTGAAGTTGCCTTTCAAAAATAATAGTTATTTTAAAAACGTACTTGTGATGTAGATTTAAGAAGTTGACTTAATGGCTCTGGGGATTATGCAAAACTTGGCCAATAATTCATAAACCAGTTCAGGATTTTAATAGAAGTTATAGTTTTTTTTAAATAAAAAAAAAATAACTATTTAAAAAAGGCAGAATGATAATTATATCATCATTCAATTTTATAAGCAATGAGCTTGTCCGTGTGATTAGCATAGCTAATTTAGAAGGGGGAAAAATAAGTTGGAACTAAACGTACAAGTAGCAATTAATATTTGTTCACATCTTGCATGATAATAGCTTCACCAGGAGGTGTTTAGAATAAAAAAACAAATGTTTAGAATACATCTGGAGTTTATGACTGACAATCTCATCATTTAAAATTACTATTGGGAATAAAGCGTCATTTTGTTATATGTTTTACATCTTGCAGCTCGATAATTGTTTTAGTTGGCTTTTTTTTTTAGAAAAAAATGATAATATATCTGAAGATATTTTATATATAAAAGTGTGTGGATGTAACTTATTTGCAATTTTGAAATTATGCCAATTAAATAGATATATTTTTAAAAAGTAAATGTATATACACAGAACGTATATATATATCTACGTAAATTAAATTAATTCTGCTTATATAAATGTAAGCCATGGACTCTGTGCCTATAAGAGTAAAACATCTCCTCTCCATTAAAGTGAGTATCATATTACGTTCATATCTTTGTTTTTATAATCAGCATCAACATTCGTTAAATCAATATTGGATGTCTATTTGGGGAGATTACGCATTTTTTACTTGAAAGAAATAACTTAAGTTTGTGTGAGGCTTGAAGAAATTTTAAGATTCACTCGGCCTGGTCTGAACTGCATGTGAAGCCACGGTATGTAAAAATACTAATAACTAAATCCCGCGCTATTCATCTATTGATTCTTAGCAAATATATAAATGAAATGTTGTTTTCTCCGTCCCCAACTTATTTATAACATATTCATTGCCCCCTTGAATCATTTTGTCATTCTCAGTTCTTGTTGTTCTTTTACTTACAGGATTTTAAAACATTATTATAAGTTTATATTTTCATGGAAGATCAGTCGCCCGTGATCCCTGATCTATTATATAATTTCAAGAAAGAATGAAAATATTTTATGTTTGTGTGTAATGCAAATATTTTGGATGGATGAAAATAAGTTGTTTATAATAATTAAAATCATTATTAGATTAATACTGAATTAATTTTATTACTCGCTTATGTGAATATGTAATTTAATGTGTGCATGGTTTATAAGTAAAAGATTATATATTTTAAGTATTTTATAAATAAAAGAATTTAGTAACCAGAAAAGACTATATTCAATAAATAAATAATTAGAAGAGCTACCTAAAAATAATTAATTTTATTATTATAAATAAATGTTTTTTCATTTTTTTGTACTATCCAGTAAATCAAATAATTAATGATTAATTCTCTTTATAAAGAATTAAAACTTATTAATATAAATATTAAGCTTAATTTTTTTTCTAAACTCTATAGCGTCTTTAAAAATTGTGTTTTAAATGTGAATGTTTTGGCAAACAAAAATAGTTTTGGTCCTTAAGAAATTGTTGTTTCTAAAAATAAATTTCTTGGGATATTTAATCAAAATAGAATGACATCAGTTAAAAAATATGATAATAACATATAGGCAGAGTACATGATTTGTGTATATTAATTTTTCTAAATGCTTTTCTATTGATTAGAATTAAATGTAAATATGATGTTCACACTGAAAGAAAGAGTTTATGTAGAATAAATAGTGTTTGTTAGTTGTCTATTTATGAAGTTTCTAATATCAAGTTTTAGTAACAATATTTGTTGACATTAACTCTCCTAGGCATAAGATATATGGTCTATACCAGTAGTCACCAAGCAGTAGTCTGCAAGAAAATTTTGGTGGTCACAGAAAAATCTGAACATTGTGTGCAATTTTTATGTTTTATTAATAATAAAACAAAAATAATATTCTAATAAATTCTTATATTCTGAATGATAATTTTCGACCTTTATATTGCACTAAATTCATGAAATGTACCAGAGAAGAGAAAATAACATATTTGTGCAAAAAGACATTTTCATCTATCACCTGCAATTAAAACTCTGTACAGTCTCATCTTGAAATAAATATGGCTCACCATCTTGCAGTAATATCATGGGAGCCAAAAATCCATAAACTTATTTCAAACAAGCAGGAACAAATACTACACTAAAACTGTGTAATATTTAAAATAGCTTCACTTATTTTATAATAATTAAACTAATTTTAATATTTTTTACAATTAATCAACCTTTAAAAAAGTTATTATAATTAAATAAGCATTTATAATTTTGTTGTATTAAATAGGTGCATTTAATATTAAGAAAACGGAAGTTCTCTGATCATTATATCACAAATATATTTATCTTTTTAAAGAAAATTATCCACAGAGTTTAAAATTATGAATTTAGTGGTCTGTGAGATTCAAAAGCTTGGTGATCACTGGTATATACAACTAAGGTGTCCAAAATATGAAACTGGGTTTGGGGTCAGATCTATATAATTAGGTAATTGATATCCTGGGTTTAAAACCATAAAGTTTTTTAATTTCAGCAATCATCTTGAATAGTATAAAAGATTAAAAGGTAGTGTGAGATACTACATTCACTCAGCTTTGAATCTAATTTTTCACTGATGAAGGCAAAAACCACAAACCACCTTTGGAGTTGAAGATTTTATAGCATTACATCATCTATGACTAGAACAAAGATAACTATTTTTAGAATTTCGGTTTTTTACTAAACTTCAATTTGGGGAGTTTTTCAGTTTAGAAATACCTGTTCAGGAATTTGAAAACATAGAATCATTGAACATAGAAGAATATGAACTGCAAAAATGATATTGAGAATAATGTTGAGATTTGAGATATACTGAAAGATTGACTATTTATGAACCAGACAGAATCTTTCCGAAATTACAAATCTTAGCATTTTAACTTTTGACAAAAAAAAAAAAAATGTTAATATTTACATGAAATCTATAGAGTTTATACACGACATAAGGTTCATCTAGAGTAATTGGAAGAAAATGTCAGTAAAATGTAGATATATAATCATGAAGAAAATACAGCCTTGAGTGAACTTTTTTGCTTTAAAATTACCTTTTAATATCTATTTCCTTCAAAAAATAGTATGTAAAAGTTATTGTTTATATTCTGTTAATATTTTAAGTGTTTACTTATTCAATTTAATTAAATTTAATTTTTGTTTAATGTACTGCACTAATTTCATAAATAGATTAACATTATATATATATATATAATAGTAATATATATATATATATATTACTATTATGGGTACTTAGTTATTAGACCTACAACTTATTAGACTGCTACGCCTTGTCATATTTAAATTAATTCACTGATAACTTTCTAATCTTGTGATCTGACCAAATAAATTTGTCAAAACTGACCATGTATGTGTATATGATATTTTCACAAGATTTACAAAGTTATTGGCAGTCTGAATACATACATGAAAAGGCATGACTAAATCTAACAATACTAAAAATATTAATTTTTAACAGTAGTAAAAGTATGAATTTGACACAAAAGTAAATCGAAAATTTTTTTATTCAATTCCCAAATTTTACTTAAATACGGACAAAACAATCACTAAATTACAAAATGCTTAATATATACACATATAGTATGTACCAAGTAATATGTAACAGGAATTGTCACAGTAAAACAATCAAATCATCTGATCTATTTTATTTTAAGTGGATAAAATTTTCTTTCAAAATAGAGACTAAAAGTAATTTTTTTTATTTTCCCAAAATGGAGACTTGCTTAACATGTGATTGTACAATATAATACCTGCATGGAATCTTCACCAGTAATGTTAATAAGTAGTAAATAAATGTTTTTCAAAAGCAAACAAAAAAATAATTACTACACTTTTATTATTTCTTTAATGTGGTGGACTAATTTTTTTGATGTCATCCAGTATGATTCACATGAAAATGGTCAGTAACTGGCAGTTTGTAATTCAGAAGTTTTATAGGCTTTCCAACAGTCTGAATAAATTGTCAACTCTTCTTTCACATTTTGTTTGATGGCTTCCATCAGAATTACTGCTGTTCTACCATGAATTGTCATGATGAAATACTCATTGGTTCCCTGTTCTGGAAAAATTAGTCAGGTTTGTTTTTTTCCTTTTTGTGCAAAAGGCTGTCGTCAATGTCAATGATTTTGTTAGGGCCTCCAATTTTATGTTTTTCTCTGTTAAACTGAGCTCTGTTTTCCCCCAGTTCTACGGAAGTTAATTTGCAAGGTGAGCTGTAAATAAATCAGATTGCTGTCAAAAATGGAATTCTGAAATCCTCCAATCACATTCCCTTATGAATGTCTATTTTATAATTACCTCCTTGGACATTATAATGCTATTGCTTGTCCAAAGTGCAGATGTACTTGATTACATTGATCCCAGTAGTGCATTATTTTGTACTATATAAAAAAGAAAAAACACGTAGAATTAATCAGAAAATTGGGGAGGGGGGAATCAGCACTGAAGTAAAAAATACTTTGAGAAGTTGAATGAAATCTGGACAATAAATTAAAGTGTAAATTTATCACATTATTGTATGAGATCGTAAGGTTTATTTGATGGGATCGCAAGGTTAGACATTTATCACGAATGTGAAAAGGCATATCTCTCCTATGTTGCAGGACTAATACATAAGTACCTTATTATATTAAAAACGATATGCTTCATATCTGTGAAAATATAATTAGACCTACAATAATTTATAGATTATTTATTTTTATACAAAATATTAAACTAGTTAAATTTAAAATCCAATCTATGACTGTCTGTGAGTCATTTGTGCGCTATGCTTAAAGAGCAAGCAGTATAATCAAGTGTTTATACAAATAAACATATTTGTATAACAAATTATCAAGAGTTATAGCTGAGTTGAAATTAAAAGTTATTAATTATTGCAAAAAATTAAAATGAGCAAAATAGCAAACAAAGCCATATATTAAGGGACAAGGGGTGCCATAATCTCCATAAAAATTGTTATTTCAGAATATAAGAAAACAATCGGCTTAATAGGAGATAAAAATATAAATAAATATTAGTTGACGAAATTATCCCTTTAAAAGTGTTGTATCTATAGCATGATTGCCTTACAAAACTAAAAGTTTCTGAATTAATTTTTTATTGGAGGAAAAAAAATAGTAAAAACATTCATATTAGTGTATCAACTTTAAGAAATTATAATGCCCTGTTTTACTTTGGTGCTCAAATATTATATGACTCTCCTTCTCCTACCTTTCCCTTATTCCAAGAATCTCATCATCTCATAAAAATAATAAATAAATAGAAAACAGAAAAAATTCACTTCACATAATTTTGATTGTTTTTTATTATTATTAAAATGATCTACAAATTGTTACTATATTTTTTATTGTCTTGAATTAAATGGTAATTAACAAATAACTTTGATAGAATAATTTTGGAAATTTCATAGATAAATTGAAATAAGTTCTATAAATACTTAATATAGATTAAAATTGATTGAAAATACTTTTTTGCAGCAGATATCTGCTTCATAACTTATAAAAACTTTAAAGTAATGTGATTGATATTATGTATCTTTATTGTTTTTTGTTTTTTTTGGAAACGAGAGAGAATGGTACAGTTATTTCTAATCCAATTTATTTTTAAAATCATAGCAGAGTATGTGCATTTGAAGTACAAATAAAGTGAATTATTTTAAACACTTCATATATGCATATATTGGTCATAAAAATGATAATTTTTTTTTAAAAAAGTGAAATCTTTGAAAGTAGATTGAATGAATTACAATTTTCCCATTGGTTGTTATGCTTAAATAATGTTGTGTCACAGAGTTTTTTTGTTAAGTTAATTTTGTGACTACTACAATGATACTAAAATTAGTATATTAAAAAAAAATCACTATGTGCTAATAATTTGGGGAATATTTTTTGTAGGTTTTCATTTGTTGAGGAAGATGCAACATTTGTTTAAGTGATTTTATTAAAAGCATCTTAATAAGCATTTATTTTTATAGCGCTGTGCTTTATAAATTGTAATACATTAAAGATCAGCCTTTTCAAGCTATTTTGCATGTGCTTTTTATGAGTGTTAATAATAAATGAATGCTTTCACTCCCAATACAAGATATAGTATTTACATATGTTTAAGTTTCACTTGAGAGTGACGTTTAGTAAATTCTAGATAATTTCATCGACGTCATTCATTCAGACATCATAAACAGTAATTTAAAGTGAGTGGTCTATCCTCACTTTCACTTACAGTACTTAAGATTTGCCCATATATAAGCATTTGGGTCAGAAAGAATAAGTGGATTCATTTTATTCTTTCTTAAATACTATATCTTGTATTGGGAGTGAAAGTATTCATTTATTATTAACACTCGTAAAAAGCGCATGCACAATAGCTTGAAAAGGCTGATCTTTAATGTATTAAAAGCATCTTACAAAAAGATAAACCTATTTGAAATTTGCATTAAAAATCATTAATATGGAAGATTGTCAAACTTGTGTGGTAATCTAATAATTTGAAGTCAAATTCTTTATCTGCTGAACCATTAATAATATGGGATGCAATTATATTATTTTTTATTACAGTGTTTCATGGACATAGATTATTTATATTGACTTTGTTTTTTCATTTTAATATTGTAATGTAATAAGTGTTAATTTAAATTTACTTATTTGTTTATAAATCAATAAATTTATTTATATATTAAATATACAGTACAAAACTATAAAAAGTTATTGCTTTTCTGTATAGTATTGCAAGAAGTTTTAAAATCATTTTATTATTTATCTTTTATACTTTTTTTTTTATGTATGTGAATTCTTATTTACATATTCAGTCCTGGAAATAATATATATTCTTGACTGTTGTCTTTACACTTTAAAATGTTTCAGAAACACATATGTTGTTATTTATAAAAATGTTTATTTTATTGATTTTAGTTTTTATCAAAAAAAATTTTTAAAAAACGTTTTTTAATGTTAAAAATGAAAGTATTAATTTAAATATTATATTTATTATTCATTGGTATTGATTATGGAAATAAATAATATTGCTGCTGTATTTTGCTGAACATATTTGAAATAAAATATACATTTTAATATGAAATGTATATCTTTTATTATAATTAAAATATAGCAGTATATTTTCTTCTGTTATTTTTATTTTATTATTATTATTTTGATAGGTTATTGTTAGTTTACTTATAATTTGTTAGAAATGCTAGGTTTTATATTTATCATGATTGAGTAAATAAAAAAAAATCCGAAAAGATCATCAGTATTTATCTTTAAATTAAATGAATGCTTTGATTATGATGTACAATGGATTTTTTTCCCAGGATTAACTATTTATGTGTGTGTGTATTTTGTATATGATATTAATCATGTGCCAAAACATTTTAAAAAACATAGATTTAATGTAACTGTTTTATTTGTGTTTTTTCCTAAAGTTCACTGATAGATAACTTTATATATATGTCAAATGTGTTGACTGGGGAGCGAATCCGGGCCAGCTGCTTAGAAGGCAGCTATGCTAAACGCTAGGCCACCAACGCTTTACACTATAGATAACTTTGAGAATAGTTTATAATTATATGCTGGATTATTACCATCATCTAGCTATATTTGTTAGATGTTTTTAGAAAAGTTCAAACTGTATTTAAGTTTTTTAAATACATTCAACTATTAATAATAACACACACGTTAATATATATATATATACAATGTTTAGAATGCCATTATTCTCCTCTTCAGGGATTGCTGGTCTGACTAATTTTAGTACTAACATGGGAATCAAAGCAGTGTCACTGGTCGAGAAGAGAAGAGACTAATACTACTTAAAGCATTATACTAACTTGTACATTTAATCAAGTTTGAATTTTTTTAAAAATATTTAATGTTAAAACTGTGAGATGATTCAAAATATATAAATATAAGTAAAATGCAATCATCACAAATTTTCAGGCAGACATTGAGGATAGTTACTCCTCATTTTCACTTAGTGAATGGGACATCATTTTTAGGAGGAGCTTTTGATGATGGCAATGCCCAGTGTAGATAATAACAGAAAACTACATTCTGAAATTTTCACATGTATAAATTAGATGATGATAAAAATCTAATTAAAAATAATTGATTATCTTGACTTTTTTTTTTTTTTTAATTAAGAGTTTTATCATATTGGGGTGCTCATTTAGAACATAGAAAAAAAAAAAAATATGAAACTTAGAAGAAAAAATAAGATACTTGTAAAAAAACTTAACTGGGAATATAATTAATTATGCAATCTGTGAATTGAAAATATTACCAATGATAAAGTTAGAAAATAGTTAAGTATATTTGATTATTTAAGAAACTATGAAGTATTCAAAAATATTTATTGATTGAATTTAGTCAGAAAATATATATATATTACTGAATAGCATAATAATGTTGTTTCATTTTTAAGAGTTGATGATCACATTTTAGATTCCAGATTTCAAAATAGTGTAAGAAACAGCATTAAGATAATAGCAAGAAATTAAATGACAAAATGTTATAAGTAAGTCACATGCTATATTTTAGATGGATAACCCTAATGTTGATCAAATACTTGTTTTAAATATACATGCACAGGTATATAAATACATTCACTATTAGCCATGGTCTTAAACACATACCCATTTACTTTGAGATGTCACTTTTCAAAGATGTTTGCAATTGTATTTAGAATCTTTATATTCATTCTTAAGTTGAAATTATAATACTGCTATGAAATATCCTATCTTTTTACTTGTTAATAGCAGCAATTGCACATTGGAATCTGCACTGCACCTTAATATTTAAAGATCATCTTTCTACTTACCTTCATTGTTTTCTCTTCAGATAGAAACTGTTTTTTTTTTCTTTACCCATTTTTGTCAGTACAATACAATATGTTGCAATGAATATTGTCATTAATGTACAAATGCTACAGCAAACCTTTTTATGTCAAAAATTCTCAATGAAAATAGATTCTGTATTGAATATAAAATGATATTATTCAGCTAACATGAGGAAATTAAAGAAAATGAAGAGATGTGTTAAAACTTGATGAATTATGAAAGATATCTCACAAAAGACTATAGATCAGTGGTTCTCAACCTGTGGGCCATGAGCCCTTTGAGGGTAGAACAACTTTTTCACAGGGGTTTCCCAACCATTGGAAAACACATTTTTGATTCATAACAATAGCAAAATTACAGGTTGGGGGTCACCACAACATAAGGAACTGTATTAAAGAGTCACGGCATTAAGTAGGTTGAGAGTCACTGCTATAGATGATAAGAAGAATATAGACAAAGAAAGGAGTTAGAAGGTGGAAAGAAATAGTTGTGACTTTATAAAAGTTGACAATTGACTTGCATTGACATAGGAGCTATTCTTTTGAAATTATTACTGATTAAAAACTGGAATTCAATAAGTAAATTAATTTAATTCTGCGTATGTGTGCATATATTTTTATACCTGTATAATATTAATTTATATGGACTTTTATTTTATTTATTCATACTTTTATTGAATACATTAAATAAATCAATGTTATTAATATCTGGTAGAAGATATGAAATTGTTATTAGAAAAATTTGGAAAAAAGAATTAAAATTAAATTCAGTGTAGTTGAAGGATGGAAATTGGGAAATATTTTGTTTTGAAAAAGGGGAGAAGTATAATGAAAAAATAAATGGTAAGGTAATTGAGAATTGGAATTGAGAATAAAAGCAAAAAATAAAATAGAATGAGATTGATTGCACAGTAAAAATATTAAATTCTAGGATATTTATTGTTTGACTTAATTGCAAGCATTATCAACTTTGATTATTTTACATGTTTTATTATTTTTCTTAGTTGGGAATATTTTTAGGATGGCAGACATTATAATAATTGATTAATGAAGATGAGTTCAATATAAGCTTATTATTAGTATTTTTAATGACTTAGAATACTTATTAGATGTCTCAGCAATAGGGGAAATGTTTTAGGCTAGCTTCATATCAGAACATAAATATAATTGCTAATTTAGTCCTTCAACTTGCTATTAATCTGTATATTTTCCTTCATTTTAAAGTAATGAAAAGTCATATTTGAGATAAAAGAGCTTATGCATTTACTCCAATTTTTACCAGAAAGTTGTAAACAAATTGGTTTGATATTATTTTGTATGAGAAGAATCAGAAATTGCATATGGATTAGAAACTAAAATTTGTATTCCGAAATTTATCTCATATAAGGAAGTGGATGAAAGACTTTTGATACATATATTTAAACCTGTTCATCTAATATAAGCAATAATCATTGTACAAATTTTAAAAAAAACCAAACAATTATCTACTATTAATCAAGTATCAGGGCTGAGATTTGAGAAAATGTTGAAGATTAGTAAGTATGTTTTTTTAATGAAAGACTTTTGAATAGGATTGCTTAACTTCAATCTGTATGATTATAAGAAATTAATGTTTTAAATTCCATTTTAGACAAAGTAATTATTTTGATTCCCTTTGAGTATTTCTGGAATGGGAAAATGTTTGCAAATTTTTTAAATATTTTCAAGTAACTTTAATATATGAGTTAAAGATAAAATCAAGATGATTTTATTCATTATTTATTTTTGTTTTTTGGGATAACACAATTTTATAAGATTTTGCAAAACTAAGATTGTGCCAACTATTCAAAACTTAATCATTTTTGATAACTAATATATTTGAAAAATCTCATCAACTGAAAAAACTTATCCATTCTGAATGTAAGAGGCCTCTATTAAAGACTAATTACATGGCTTCTCATTTTATATGAAATCTGTTATTCAATTCAGAATATAATAAATAGTTTGTAATACCTATAGTTAATGATTTACATTTATTAGTTATGCAATATTAAATTAATATTTTTTTTTGTATTATAAAGCATTGTTGGACCTTTTTAATTTAGGAAATTAAGAAAGATTATTTTAAATGATTTATCATTTGTAATTCTTTTTAAAGATCACACAATAGCCACATTCCAAATTTGACTGTCATAAACTGCTATTCTGAATTTTATCTGAAAA
The DNA here is from genome assembly GCA_028023455.1 of Epiperipatus broadwayi. Lineage (NCBI taxonomy): Eukaryota > Metazoa > Onychophora > Udeonychophora > Euonychophora > Peripatidae > Epiperipatus > Epiperipatus broadwayi. Next base: position 13,117,875 of record JAQFVV010006211.1, on the reverse strand, counting down.
TGTAATAAATTTAAATTAATAATTGACATATAAAAAATAAATATTGAGATGTAATGGATTGTGGTGAGTTAATATTAGTATTGAAGACGATTTTTTACACTTAGCATGATTTGAAATGGATTTTGTTGTAGCAGATAGATTTTCAATTAGAGATCAGAATTGATAAGAAGTTCTTTTAGTTGCTTGACTGAAAGTGATATTCCTCGAAAACATTCTTTCTGCTTTTGAACTCTGACACAATAATGTCTCTTTTTCAAATACTTTGTGTTGAATTGCAATAGATGTTATCATGATAGCAAGATCCTTGGTAATGATTAAAGTATTGGATGCTAAGAAAGGTCAATTTTGTCATTATTAAATTGTCTTTGAATATGAAGATAAAAGAAAGTCACTTTGCATAATAGTACAAATTTGCATACTTTTATTTCATTTTGAATATTTGCAAAGCTAAATTTTTAGAGTGTCTTGAGTGTATAATATTCGTTTCCTGTCTGAGTAATATATATGCGCACACATGCAATAAAGATTTTTATGTACATATCTTAGTCAGACATTAATACTAACACTTCTCACTATAATACATAGTTAAACACTAGCATGTTCTAGGAAGAGATATTGGCCAATCCTCAATCTGTCAATGACTATTTAATTCTACAGGTATCTCAGAAGACTTTATATTCGAAGAAATTTTCTTCATTTATACTTTACAGAATCAGATACATTAGCTGCAGAAGAACTTGCTCTTTTATTAATATGATCCAATGGCTCACTTAACCAGTTTCTTGCATGGTTAATGAATCCTCTGATTTCTTTACCATCAACCAGTTTTATGGCACATAATTCTTTAAACAGAATTTTTGGCACAATTCCCAATAGTCACTTTTTTCTTAGCAGAGGATGTAATCAAACTGTTTTTTTTTTTTTTTCAAGATTAAACTTGGAATTTTTTAAATTAGTCTTCCTGTAAGTAATCTTATATAGTCTCAATTCTAAAATTAAGTTTCATTAGTGTTTCTGCTGGTATTTTTCTAATAGCTGTACATGTCATGAAATGATGATAGAACATGGCATCAGTTAGAGCTTCATGAATACTACTATATTGTATCTTATTCAATGTAAGCTTCAATCATTGCACAGTGATATTGGGGATGTTAGGATATATTGTATTCCCTTATTAGTCAGAAAATCTTTAAATCACAATGATACAATCCTGCACCATTATTGGAAACAATTCAGCATATACATGAATAGCAAATAGTTTGCCCAACAATTATTGTGTTATCTGCATTTATATTTTTCATTAATCAGTATTCAGTCCATTTTGAGTACAAATGCATGGTCTATATTATCTTTTGCTAAGGTTTGATAGTGTGATGCCATGGTTACAATTCTTTCATATCACAGATAGCCTTGCTTTTGATTGACAGGGATTGCATCTCTTTACAATTTTCTCAATATTGCAGTTTATGTTAGGCAATCATACATAAGAGCTGTTCAACTTTTTGGTTCTGATTATTCCAGGATATTTTTCATGTAGCACATGCGATACATTTTCTCCCCTCCCTTAGAATCAGCATGCAGTCTGTCATTAATGTACATTCATTGCACGTGGACAGACTCTTATGGGCATTCCAAATAGACTGAACCATGAGTCATTTTAGGTCAACTTTTTTTTTATCATTTGCTTGATCAGCTGATGTCTGGAATTCTGGTTTGTTCCACATATTCAGTATTCTTGATAAATTATCAGTATGAGTAATTTGCTTGCCTGTCCTATATATTAATTGAAAGTTATAGGAAGCAAGAAAAAATTTTCTCAGCAGCTGATAATGTTCTGGATGTGTATACAGTAGGGTGTTTTCCTCCATAAACTTTATAAAAAATTACAGCACCAATATCATATTCGGAAGCTTATGTAATAATAATTACTTTATGGTCATTATAACAATGTACCAGAACTTGATTTGATATAAGCAATTCTTTTACTCTCTTGGAGGCTATATTTTCCTGGACTCCTTACTTCCACCATTGACTCTTTTTTTAACATTTCATAGAGTGAAGTCCAATATGAGATATCTCTCTCAGGAAATTCAAAAGAAATTTAGTAGCTATAACAAAACCAGTGAATCCCTGATATTTTAAGGCTATGGAGCATTTTTCACTGCTCTAGCTTTTTCAGATTTGGATACCTTTCTTTATATATAATAATATGTTCAAGAAATTTTATTTCTCTGGTGGATTATATGCACTTTGTGGCATTTATTTGAACTCCAAGTCTTTCTGACTTTTCACACATGGTGTTGACTCTTTTACTGAGCACACTTTTCATCTTACGGGTATCAGGTTGTTCTTCAAATATAGTATGACTTTTTTCTATTCTATCCAACAAACAGTTCATCTTTGCTTTGAACATGTTCAGAACTATTGTTATTCCATAAGGGAGTTTATTGTACTTAAATAGTCCCACATGCATATTGATAGTTAAGAGTTCACTTGTTCCATATGTAATTGGAATCTGGTGGAATGCAGATTGCAAATCCAATTTAAAGAATAGAAAGCTTTCAGTGGATGAGATTATGCTTCTCTTAAAAAAATCATTTCCAAACAGTGCTTCTTGTGGTGTGTAGACAATCACAGTTGAGTACTACTAATTAACTCAATATCAACTGTTTGCATTTTCATGTCTGTTGGACCTGACATGAACAATTATGGTAATTTCTCTCAGATTCCTTGAAATAATAATAGAGTTACATTTTTTATTCTTTTGTAATCTTCTACTGGCATTGTTACAATCCCTTTGATATCAATCCCATTTTTGTAGTTATTGGTAAATGCATTTTACATTGTTTTGTAATAATTAGACAATCACTTAGTGATCCATTAACAATTTTTATAATGATTTTTTTACTCACCAATTTTTACATCCAATAGTTTGCGATTATTAACACTGCCTTTTTTTTTTTTTGAAGATCAAGAATATAAAAAAAGTAGTATTTGAATGTACAATATATGATTATAGAGAATATACATAATATTAAAAGGGTTTTGGAATATATTAGAGGATTGGAAGATGGAGATACATTAAAAATGATCAATGAAAGATGGAAATTGGTAATGAAATTAAATAATTCAAAAAGTAAAATTAAATTTTTAAAGAATTGTGAAAAATATGAGGTTATACCTAATTTTATAAGGTTGGATAAACTAAGGAAAAGAATAAGTGATAAAAGAAATTATGTGAAGAATATTGAGAAAAATATTCTAAAGAAATATATTAAAGAAAGTTGTAAAATGAAAAATAAAGTATATAAAAATTTAAATAATATGGACGAGTTTTTGAATAAAATGATAACTTTTAAAGAAGAAGAAATTTTTAGGAAATTATATAATGAAAAGATGGACATTATAAGTAGAAATACAATAATAAGACATAAAAACAAAATAGGCAGAAAAATGAAAAAGAAATTAAAGACTATAAAAAAGGACTTAATAAATATGAACAAAAATTTGTAATTTAATGAATATTGTGCTAACTGGAAAAAAAATATATATATAATAAGTAAAGGTATAAAATATGTACCATATGGAGTATGCAAAAATAAGAATATAATCGAAGTGTAAGCATTAGTCCAGAAAATGGCATGAAAGTATTTAGATTATGTTATATAATGGAAAGTTTTAAAGAAGAAGTGAATAATATGGTATATAAAATAAAATAAAAAAGTATTGAAAATAAGAATAAAAAGAAAAATAAGGGGATAAATAATTTAAGTAATATAATTAAAATAAAAAAGATTAAAGAATAAAAGATAAATATGAAAAAGAAATGGAGTTTATAAAGTCAGATAAAGGTAATAAATTAATATTAATGAATAAAGAAAAATATATTGGTAAAATAATTAAATTGTTGTCTGAGATGTATTTTATTAAAATAAAGAAAGTTGATATTAAATTTAAAAATGGCAAGATATTTATGAGTTAGTAAAAACATTATATAATAATGGATTAATAGATAGAAAAATATTTGCATTTTTGGGAAATAAAGACTGGAGTATGGCAAGAATATATGGAGCACCAAAAATATTTAAAGGAGTACCTTTAGGACTAATTATAAATAGTGCAAATTCTTATTTTGATAGAATATCTAAATGGATATCAAATATTTTTTAAGAAATATATTAATGATAAAAGTAATTTTTATATTCAAAATAATAAAGAATTAATAAAAGAAATTGAAGATAAAATTAATGAGTATAGTAATTATAAGTTGGCTATCATGTTGTGTCAATGTACATAAATATAAAGGTGGAAGAAGCAATAGAGTTGCAATAAAGAGATATAGAAATGATGAATATAAAGAAATTAAAATACCTATAGAGAAATTGGGAGAAATAATGAAAATTAGTTGTAAGGAGATTATATTTGAGTTTAACGGAGAATATTATAAACAAAAGAAGGGATTATTAATAGGAGGGGTATTAAGTGGGGTACTTAATAATATATATATATATATATATATATATATATATATATATATATATATATATATATATATATATATATATATATATAGAGAGAGAGAGAGAGAGAGAGAGAGAGTATGAAAGATTTAATGATTAATAACAGTAATGGTCCACTTTTTATGAAAAGATATGTTGATTATTTATTGATTTTTAATAAGAGTCAAAGGCAAATAGATATGTATCTTGAAGAGATTAATAAGTTAGATAAAAGCATAAAATTTACAATAGAAAAAGAAAATGATAATAAATTATCATATTTAGCTATTTTGTTAAAGAAGTCATATAAAAATGGCAGGATAGAGATATCTGTATATAAAATAACTAATATAGATAGTAATATAAGTAATTGGAATTTGAATATAGATGTTAAATATAAAATAAGTAGTATAAATTCAATAATATATAGAGCTTGGAATTATTGCTCAAATGAAGAAGATTATAATAAACAGGTAGAATTAATAATAAAGAGTTTAGAGATAATGATTATCCAGAAAAAATCATAGAAGAAAGTATAAGAAAATCAAACGAAAAATTGAACAATTATTATAGGATAGTATGTAGAAAAATAAATAGATAAGAATAAATATATAGGTAATAAAACTTATAGTATTGTAAAAAGTATAAATAAATTAATTATTAGAATTAATAAAAAGTTTAATAATGTAATAAAATTTAAGATAGTAAATAAAAGAAAGAAGAATATACTTAATATGTTAGATAATAAATATGTGAAAAAAGTAGAAAAATGCATAAATGGAGTATATAAAATTGAATGCAAGTCATGTAAAAGTAAAAATATAAAAACTAATTATGTAGGAGAAACAAAAGAATTTAATTTATACCAAGATTAATTCAACATAAATATGATAAGAGATCACCTATTTATTTGCATTTATTAGAAACAGGACATAGCTTTGAGAAAAATAGTATAAAAATGATTAATTATACAAATGATAGAAGGGATAGGATAATTAAAGAGGCAGTATTGATTAAAAATATAAAACCAAATCTTAGTAGAGATTTTGGGATAAAGACAATTTTATAAATAAGAAAAAGATTAAAAGAATAAAATTGAAAAAAGTGACAATAGACGGAAAATTTTGTCAGTTGAGTTTATAGAAATAGAATTCTAAAGAGGTGAGTAATTTTGTAATATAAAGTGGTAATTTATAATGTGGAAAAAAAGAAAAGATTAGAAGTTGATTAAAAATATAAGCAAAAAGACAGTAATATGTATTAAATAGTAGAATAAAAAGTTAAAGTTTTTAAAATTAAAATTATAATAAATAATTTTTAAAATAAAATAAAGTAATATAAAATAAATGTGGATAGAATTAATTAAGAGTAGAGTAATAAAATGGGAAATGATTATTTATAATGGTCAGGTTAAAATGTATGTTTTATTTGTGTATTTAATTATGTATATGAATGTATATAAAATGTATTAATTGCATAATTATATATTTGGATATTGTAGATCTGATGGTGACTACAGGACAATTGGAACTGTTAAAATAAAGTTTTCATATAAAAAAATAGTATTGTTAAAGTGTTTAAGGAAGTTGTAAATGGTATATGTTTTATTTCCTTGACATCAGTTCTAACTCCTTCCGATTTACATTCTGATTATAAGTTCAATGTACTCTCTTTCTACTTATTTTTTCAAACTCAGTATAAATGTTCTTTCAGTCCACAAGTACAACATTTTTCATTTTTAATATTTACACATCTTAAGGTATCCTTTAGCCCCACAATAACAACATGTGTATAATTTATTCTTAGTACTCTCATTTTCTGTGCTTACTTGGGATTTATTAATCACTGCATTAGATTTCTTAGCTTCAACTGTTTTTTAGAAATTCTAGTGTATTTTCTATGATGGCCTCATATATCATTCCTTTTTAGTGTCATCACTGTATATCAATGCAGAGTCTCTCAGCAGTAATTGCCTGAACTTACTATCATGTATATCTCATAACAACTGATCAAGTAGCATGTCTTCCAGCTCAGAGTTTAAGTCACATTCTTTTGCTATTGTTCTCAACTCATATTGTATTCTTGTATGTTTTTACATAGTGATTGGAGTTTATTTTGAAAGTTTATATATGCTATATGTCTCAATATAGTTGATTTGAAGTTTGTATTTAACTTCTGTACCAATTTTTTTATATAGAATATCCTCAAGAGTTTTAGATCCACAAGGGTTATTTGTAATACTTCTGCCTGCCATTCACATGAGTGTTGCATCTTTTATTTTTTCTATAATATTATTATTTGCCATATATCTTTCAACATTGGCAACATTCCACTGTATTGTTGACATCAAATGGGGTTATGGATGTATTTTGCAGTGCCTTGTTCAACATTTTTGTTAATCCCTCTGTTATGTCCACTGAGGTTATGTTTATAATAAAGTGCTTCAACCTTCTATTTAAATTTTTTTAATTGTCAAAAAGGGACGACATTAACCAGCTGAATACATTTCAATTTAAAATTAACTAAAGTTTATTTATTATGTATTCATATATACAACAAATTAGTAGATATGCTAGTATTTCAATTAGCTTGCTTTCTGGTTGTTTTAACATTAATACTCTTGCAGATAATCTTGTAATCTCTCATCATTGTACTAACTGTACACTTCGCTGCATTATATTTTGCACGCAATTTTTTGGATTAGTACTTTACATTAGTGCACATTACAGTTCATGATAATGTGATGCTGCTTTTTTACACACGTGCAATTGGTTCTGTAGTTTTTATTTGGCTTAATGTGCATAATAGTCCAATTTGGGCACTGTACTTTGCAAATTAGGATAATTTTTTATTTAATTCTGAATACTTGTGTAGCTAAGTTTTCTGGATTCTTGAGTGTAAACACACCAGAAATACTTTATTAGTGCTTTACAATACATATAGACATAAATCTCACCCAGGCATAACGAAAACAAAATTAAAAATATTTTTTTAAAGGCAATTTATTAATAATTACATAGTTTTTATTTATTTATTTTATAAATTTCTAATATGAAAATCTGATTGTATGATGCATTTCACCTTAGATTTAATATATATATATTAACTATTTTAACTATTATAAATATCTACATAATATAAATATTTTGTGTTTGTTCAATAAACTTCACTTATTTTGAAAATGAATAAGAAAAAAACCCCATTGCTATTATGAATCATCATATGATTTTAGGTTCTTTCTCATTGTCCATAACAAATATGAGTCACATTATTATATGATTTTTTTTCCCCCTCACAAGTTTGATTTTTATATAAACTGTTTTCCAAGGTCTTATATTTTGTGATTAATGATTTTTACCTTGTTTTGTTCAACCTAAAAATAATAAGAAATGTTATTAGTATTAATAATGAAATTTTATTTTCTAATCCAAATTGATTTTTCACTTTTATTATTATGTTTTAATTTCTTTCTTTCTTTTTTTTTTTTTTACTAACTTTGAAGGTCATGTCAGCTTGAGAAAGAATAAAAATTGAAAAATATGTTTTGTAGAAATCTGTTAGAATTGATTTACCAAAAGAACTGATATCATAATTTGGGTTTTTTTGCTTTATCTATTTTATTCAGATCCTACGTTAATTTTTTGTAAAAAAAAAAAACCCTAGCTAGTTTATTATACATAACATATTTATATTGAATATATACATATATGTACATAATATTTATTTATATCTATCTTTTTAGTAACCAAGTGTCAGTGAAAGATAGTAGTAATATCACTCAGTCAAACCATAAAGCCTACAGTCTGTAACTATAATAAACCACGTAATTTATTATATTTTTTTCTTTCCAGATGACATGTGTTTTTTTTTAACATATAGAATAATTGTGCCACATATTTATTTATATATGTAAATTAATGTAAAAATCGCAACTTTTTTGAGCGGCAATTATTTATATTAAAATAGAATTGTGCTATTTTTATTTGTTGTTTCTCTACTCTGTGATTAATTTTCATAATATAATTATGAGAATCTGTAAAATAATTTTAAACAAGTTATAATCATTTGGAATTTGATATCATATATACATATCTGGGCACCAATGACACGATAACCTCTAGTTTAATAAATGATTAGTAGTAAATTAATGTATTTATTTAAAATGCTTAGTATCAAAAATGTGTTCCCAGTTTGACAGTTTTATAAATTAAATTTTAGCAATTAATAAATATATATAACTTTGTTTATTCCTATATTTATGGACTGGTGGTTTTTAAAATATAGTTAAAGTATTTAATTGATCTTTGTATATATAATACATAAGTAGTTCAGTTAATTTTAAATAATTCTAAAAATAATTAATTCGCATAGAATTATTTTGACATCCTAAAAAAATGTTAACCAACAATATTTGTATATACAAAAAGTATAATCTCAGCACGATATATTTAATAATCTTCAAAAAATTATTTTATTCAAATAAATATTATGTAATAAGATGTAAATTTTTAAAGTGCTAAAAATGGATGTACGGTAGTGGAAAATAAGAATCAAAATTGAACAATGAAAAGGATAATAATTGCTTTCACTTAAAAATGGTCTATTAGGGACTTGTTAACAAAATAAAAAAATAACAAATTATATTTGAAATTATAATTTTACTCTTTTTACATACCACAGCTTCAAGACATTCTAATTGTTAAACTGAATTATACATTAGATCTAAGGTGAATATTGTATTTTAAAAGAAATTCAAGCTTGAAGGAAATAAAGTCAGAAAACTATTAAGATATAAAGAAATTATCACATTTAAAGTAATAAAATAATTTAAAATAGAAGAGAATAATCACTTTAAAATTTCTGGGAAATGCTAATATTGTGTTATTCATTGATTTCATTTAATTTAGCTCAAAAATAATTTCATTTTCTTGTGGGATTTATTATAATTTTAGCTCATTGGCCCTGCTGTGTAATGGTAGAATATCAGACTCTGGACCATAAGATCCTCAGAATTGTTCTTATGTACTCTAGAGCAATAAAGCCATTCATTCATTTATTGATTGTTTAAAAAGAATATGAGTGATTTGCATTATTTTTCTAACTGCTTTTATCTTCTTACTTTTTCAGTTTTTCATTTATTTTAATATGGCACAAAATTTATTGAGATAAGCAGAAGTAACTTTTTTTTTTCAAAACTCTTTCATTCTTGGAAAAGTTATATACATGTTTTAAGTATATATATATATTATAAAAATATTAACTTTAATGAGGGAGTCATTAAAAACTTTTTTCTTATATCAAACAAAGCATTGTGAGATTTTTCTCCACTTACTTTCAACATCTTCATTAGAAATAGTATCATTACTTCTTCTAATTCTCTACTGTCTATTGTAAGCTTGAGTAATCTGGTGAAGCTAGAGAGTATTTCTATATTCATATATCCAAACTAGTTCTTCTGTAGTAAAGAATATTGTATTTGCACCAATACCCCCAGTCACTTTTTTTTATTTTTTTTGCTACTATTCACACTAATAAATTGAGTTTCAAAAATATGATTTTGAATGCAAGCTGACTTATTTTTCTGGTTGTATAAATCTAATTTAAACAAATACATTTTAGCATTTTTATGCTAATTGTAGATACTTTAATTTCTTTGCTAAGAATGGCACATACCAAACAAAGCATCACAAACATTTTTATATTAGACAGTAGACAGTTTTTGGTGCGTGAGATGTAAATGGGATATTCCTCACTAAAGAAAAGCATAGCCAGAAATTAATCAAGATAGATAGCTCTGTATTAATATAAGTAGACTAAACTATTGACCTTAATTCAATTCCTTTTTGCTTATGAGGGTATCAAATATGATTATCTTATTTATTAGTTGACATTTGATTCCACAAGATATGGTGGTATAGTGAGAAATATGATCACAGAGTTTTAATAAAAGCAAGAGAAATTGTAATGGGTAAGATTAATACTTACCCAAAATCATATATTCTGGTTTAAATGTATTCTTATTTGGATAAGTTGCTAAATAAATATTGTTTTGTTAATGATGAAATTAACATTGGTAATAGAAGTATTCATTGTATTATAATTTTTCTTATGATAATAGTACAGGTAAAACACTATTAATCCAAAATCCCTGGTTTTTGGGGCATTCAGATTTGAAATTTTTTTAGATTTTTAAAATAGATCTCCCACTCCCTTCACACCATAACCTTAACTCTGTTAAAAATAAAAATAAATGATTAATTTTACTATGTACTATCCACCCCACCTCCATTAATTTTGTTTGTAAGTGAGTGCTATTAATTCTATAATATTAAAGATCATTTATGAAATTTTGTTTGAATAATAGTCATTTTTGAAAGATAGATATTTTGTATTAATAACTATTTCACTATAGTATTAAAATATATAGTGAAAATAAATAACAAAATATTAAATAAGTTTTTTAGAATTTTTAGAAAATTTTGAATAAAAACAAACAAAATAAATTGTACATAGAGTTTTTGGAGCAGATTAAAAATTTTAAATAATTGCAAAGTTAGATAAATAATGGTAGAAGTAATAATAAACAAATTGGAACAAATATTGGAATTGTTAAATAAACTTATTACAATTTTAATTTGTTATGTTGCTTTATAATGGACAGAGTTGTGAACAATTGAGAAAATATAAGTAAATGATAATTTAGAGGAAAAGGAATAAAAGTAGTAGCAGTTAAAAGTTTTGAAAAAGATAAATGAAAAAAGATTATATGTTGAGAAAATTCTAAGAAAGAGAAATAGAAATGGGGTTGATATTTAAAAGAAAAATAAAGGGTAAAATAAAAAGAAGTGAGCTAAGGAAAAGTTGATACTTTAAAAGTTAGAATGGAGTAAGGAGAAAAATGTCTTGAAAAAAATAAGTGGTTTGATATGTAGGATTTGCTTTTGGAATATAATGAATATAATGTCACAAGTCCTATTACAGATGAATATATATATATAATAGAAATTCATATAACATTATCATACTAGTTAAAAACAAAATTTTATCTTTGGCTTGTATTGAATGTTATGAAAATTTCTATTTTATTTATAATTACTAGTATAGCTTTTGGCAGTATTTAATATATATGTATATATTCTAATTAGAATGGAATTAAATATATATGTAAATATTTAGTTAAAGCTTGTAATTATAGTTAATTTACTAATATAAGAAATATTTTATATGTGTTTGTACATAAGTCAGAATTTAAAAAAATGTGCATGAAATAATAATGGAATAATATATGTGTGAATATTCTGACATTAAAATATGTATACACATTTTGATTAATTATGTTTTTACATTTTAAAGTGTTGTTTGTTGTTTTGAAAGTATGTTGTGAAAAGAAAGAAAAAAATTAAATAAAAAAGTTATGCATTGGTATTAAAAGATGATAATGAAAAATTTCCAAGAATTGTCTCTCTTTCTTCATCCAAACCGGATTGATGTTTTAATACCCATGGTCATTAAATGTGATACATTCTATAAAATGTATATCCATAAGGAAAAGCATATAATATGTTATTGAACCAAAATAATTTTTTTATTATTGTAGATCTGAAATAGTGAAATAATATATTTTTGTACATCTGTACACTTCAAGAGAATTAACTCATTTTATAATCAAACTTTTAGCTGTGACCACATGTTTAAGAGCTTTTCATTTTGAGATTCTGCTGTCCACAACAATTGACTTAAAAAACTAATGATAGCTATATAGTAGAATTAAAAAATAATAAATAATTAAATTATGGATTATTAATGTTTCAGAAACTGTAGATATTAGCCACAGAAGTGTTAATCTAGTTCAGCAATTAATTATAATTCTTATATCTAAATTGTTGAATCAGCTAAAATAAGTAGGGCATCAATAGTCCACGAGGTATCAAAAAGTAGCACCACTGATAAAATTAAAGTGAATAATGCAAGTGATGTAATATCTAAATTTTATGAATCAAAGTATTTTTCTTTAAATAAAGAAACAAATGTAAATTGTATTGTTATTCTATTATATGTTTTCCAATTATACTAAGCATATAACATAAAAAAAAGCTGAATGAATGAATGATGGAATACTTCCAAAAAGAGTATTTGGTAATGAATTTGAATGAGGGTGCTGTAGAAGGATAGGCATTGTCTATGTTATAAAGATTAGTTCTAAGAAGTTCAGTGTCAATTGTTTCCATTGGGAAGATATAGGAAAGAATGGAATACATTGAAGAGCTTACAAATAATAGACATGATGTTGAAGTATTTCAGAAAGAAAAGTTTTCTGCTGAAGAAACTAAAAAACCATCATAAAATATAAAGTTAACAGAAAAATTGACCAGCATGTTCTTTGTAGATTGGTTTGTATAGCCATCACAACTCATTTTTAGATTCCTCACCCTCCTGTCTCTCTTTTTCTTTTTCTTTTTTTTGAGAATTGGAATAGTCATACTCATTTTTGAGTGGCTGTTTATTGTTATTATTTAAACAAAAAATTAGAATATTTAAAGTAGTTTAAATAACTGCTATACTATCCATGTGCCTTAAATTTAATCTTTGAAAATTATTGTTACCTATATATGGTGAATTAAAGCAACAGATATATTGGATGTACAGGATAGGGTGGATAGCTGAAGGGAGCTTGAAAATCTGAGTTCAAATCCCTTCTAATTACAAAAATGACATAGTATTTTGTACATTACACTAGAAAAGGGATCTGCAAATTGTGTTTCTTGATGTGGTTTTTTTGAGCCCAGTCTCATAGCTCTTTATATCATGATAAACGTAAACACATTTTTTATTTCCTTTTGTAATTTGCAAGTAAATATTTTAATAACTCTAAGAGAGGAAAAATGCACATTACAACATTGTTGTTTCTTGAATTCAGCCTTATTATTATAAAATAGTAATTATTTTACACAATATTTAAATATTAGAAATTTGTGAATAAATCAAACTATCAAAGTTGTTTTTTGCTTTTATCTAGAGAATTATTTATGTTTCAAAGGTACTTTATTCAATCTTTGTAAAGAAACATTGGTTACACTTATTTACTTTTTTTTTTTTTTACAACACTGGATACAACAAATCAATAAAAAAAACAACAACATATTATTATTGAAGCAAATGTGTCATTCTATAGCTTTGAAGATTGAGAGAGTCTCAACCAGGTTTTTATATATACCTTGTATTTGGAAACTTTTATATCCTTTTCTCTTATTGCTTTTAGCTTATTTCTAAAAGCAATTAATGGTCTTCTTGAACTGTTTTCATAGACACATATGCATCTTGTGCACCATATATCATAGAGAACAAAGGTATTAGCATGTACATTAAAAAAAGACCTTTACCAAATTCCTTAAACATATATCCAACATTTATATTTTTATTCTTAAATATGACTGGTATTTCTGCCCTGATCTTGTCAATGCTGGACATGAGAAATAAATGTGAGATTGGGTTTCGGATTCCCTTTTACAAAGACCACAGTAATCATCTATTGATTAAATCTGTCTTTTATATTTGTATAAAAAAATTGGTAGGTAATGCTTCTAAGTTGATCTTAACCAGAAAATCACGAATTTAGGCTTATGTGATCAATATCTAAATTTATGACATAGTTGTTTATTTGTAAGTTCAAATATATACATTTCGGGAATTTTTCTGGCTGGTGAAAGTAATAAATATACTTCCCAATATTGATATTTATCCCTTGGGGGAAAATAGATAAGATTTTGTATTTCTAGGATTAAGTCTCTAATAGCCTTTAAATATCCTGTAAGTGGAGGTGGTCTATCTGTAGGTGTGATTTTAAATTTTCATTAGAATGTATACAAATTCGGATTTTTCTTGAACATATTTTGGGGTGGGGAGCTTTAAACAAAATAGCTCTTTGTGTTAAAAAATTTGCTGACTCCTACTCTAGAAGAAAGAAAATATAAATTTGTAGTAAAGCCTTATTGAAACATTTAATTATGTGTGAAAATTCAATTGAATACATATGTATATTGTATGTATGTATATAATAATTTAAATTAAAAGAACATGCGTACAAATTTATTTATATTTACTGATACGTTATATTAGTGAGTCAGAGGGTGACCAACTTTTAATAAATATTTTATTGTATGCATATATTTATTTGATAATTAAGCAAATAGAGAATGCTTACAAAAAAGTCATAATTTATATATCATGAAGGCAAGAAATAATATCAGAATTTTAATACCATTTTATTCTTTAAAATTTGAATTTTTAATTTAAACAGACCTTCTCAACTCCTAAGAATATTTTGGAAAAGTAGTATTTTTTATTATTCTAAAGTTCTAGTCATGTCCTTTTTTTTTCTGTCAACAATTAGTGTACTGTATTTATTATTATCCTATTATATAAGGATCAATAAATGTGAAGTTGATTGAATAATGTAAGTTAACAATTTTGATTACAAGTCATCTGAATTTTAGAATTATATACAACTTTAAACATGTTTTTTTAAAACTTGAAAAAGCTCATTTAAGGGTGTATATTTTACAAAATTGTAATAGATTTACGGATAGTATAGTGTTGTTAGTAAAGTGGCAGACTTATAGTTGAAAGTTCCAAGACTGATTCTCAACTAAATAATGAATAACTGAATGGAATTCAATTCTTAAATGTTGGGTCAGACAATAGAATCTTCAAACGTTATATGGTTTTTTGAACAATGTTTCATATGATTACTTGCAATAAAATATAAGTTTCAATTTATTCAAAAGAAAATGTATGTGCTACGTGAGTTGATAAAGAAATCAAATAACAATGGATTAATCTTTTAAAGGAAACTTGAATAGATATATTTTTAAAAATAAAATTCTATAAAGTAATCAATAGTTATCATGTTTCTGTTTTTAAAATGTTTTAAAATCGCAGTAGTTTTAACAAATTAAATGTTTGAGGTTAATTGGCTTTTAAAAAATGATTGCAAGCTATGGCGAATTCGGAAGAATATAATGTTAAGTTCCTGCTTCCAAATTCATATAAAAGTACGGGGGTGTGTGTGTAAAACTAGCTGTCATTTTGCCATTATGTTAAAACAATATTTCTCTCACTAGGAAAATAATCGAACTGAATTGTTTTAAAGTGAGTGATATATATAAATATATTTTTTCTAAAATAAGAGAGTTCTTACATTTGTCTCGGTGTTTTTTTTTATGTTTGTAAAGAAAGATTTAATTAAATGGACAAGTGTTTTAATATTTTAAAATTGTGGAATCTATTTGTATTAAGATATTTGTAATTTGTTACTAATGATCTTTATTAATGTCCTAGCATATGTAAATATAAATCACTATGTATGTATTTATTTGCTAATTCTATGTATTAAATTTAATAATATATTATATCTGAATTTGTTTATTCTTAACTAACTTGAACATATAAATTTTACATAGCATTATGCAAATATAATAAATAAAATGTTATAGCAAATAGATTATAAATGTATTTTTAATAAATTAAATGATGCATGGACAACTAGATCTCATTAAATATTGCCCCCCCCACCTACATTGTAAGGTATATAATATAAATAAAATGTCCCTTAATTAAAACAAAATTGTAATTATAATTAAAAAAATAATAAATGGTAATAAATTATTAAAAACAGTCTTTAAATCTGCAGAAGTACTTTCAGTTAATTTCTTAAACCTGGCTGCCATTAAATTAAAAAAAAAAAATCAAACAGGAAGCAAATGTCATCAGTTCAAATCCCATGAATCCCTTATTTTAATTTTAGCAGTTTGTCTATTTATTAAATGCATTTTATTCCTTTTTATAAAAATTGCCTTTTTAATTTTTCTTTTATTATGGTTTTTCTCTTCATGAAGAATTTTCACACTTTCAAAATCAAATTTAAATTTATATTTACATGTTTTTTCATGATAATTTTTATTATAATTACAATACTGTAATATATTTAAGTATTTCATTAATCGGTGATATCTATATTTACAAGAACATAATTAAATTTTCAACACAAAAATGAACAATATAGTAAAAAAAAAAAACCACCAAGAAATTTTAGATAGAAAATCATTTTTATATATTCCCATGCACAGACATGCAAACACAAGTTCATTATACTTATTATAAGCGATTTAATACTAATAAATTATTTTCAATTTATAATGTGTAGAAAACACTTCAAAAACATTAAACATGCCATACAGAAAACGAAGAGTTGCTTATAAATAGGTCACAGGTAACCCATGACTGTCAGAGAATGTATTAGATCCAGGTTATGATATTAACATTTATTTAATTTATATGCAATATCCAGGGCTGCCACATGCAGGTTATGTGGGAAACAAAGACCACAATAATTGATAAAATTTACATTTAAATGAAAATATTTACATTTTTGAATACATCATTGTTAGATATAAGTTCTGAGTGTAAATATTTTTTATTTAAATATGATATCAGTACTTCTTTACTTAAATTTATTGTGACAATTGTCCATGCCTCAAATTTTGAGGCTCAAGCTTGACATATACTATATATTTACTCTTATTATTGTTGCTAAATCGAACAGGCCAATGCCATTTTGTTGCAATAATTAATAAAACATATGTAAATGTTTAGATTTTCAAATCACTTTATTGTTAGAAACATATTCTGATTGTAAACAATTTATATTTAAATATAAGAGGAATGTCAAGCATTGGTGACCTATTGGTTAGCATAGCTGCCTTCCAAGCAGCTGGCCCAAGTTCACTTTCCAGTCAATGCATTTGACATATCGAAAAAAAAAAAAATAAGAGGAATATTTCTTTACTTAGACTTGTTAGTGATAATTGCTTGAACCTCAAAATGTTTTACATTCATACTCTACCATTGCACTAAACCAAACAGGCTGACAAATGTTAATCACTGTAATTAATATATATATATATATAAAAATGTTAATCACTGTAATTAATATATATATATATATAAAAGTGTTTAGATTTCCCCATCATTTTTATTTAAGTATTCTTATTTATATAAAAAATAAGACATTACTATTAATAATTTATTTAAAAATAAAACTTTTTAAAAAATATTGCCTCATAATTACAGTAATTGTGCTTGTGATGAAATTATATTTATCACTGAAATTTTACAAACCTTAATATCTTTTACAATTTTAGAATAGTGGTAGAGTAGTTGACTCTGGAATGAGGGATCCTAGGATTGATTACATTGCTGTCTTGTACAAAATCAGTTTAAAATAAATCTTATCTTTTTTTATATGTCGTATTATCTTTTTACATGTTTTACTAAAATAGATTTCCCTATATTTAATAATAACAATATCATTTATTTGATGACATATTTTTTTTGCATTTTACTAAAGAGCTTTTCCTCGGATGTGGATTTGGGTTTGTTTTCTAGTTAAAAACTCATAATTGATCCATAACCCACACTATGATCCAAATCTAAGGACAACAATAGATAAAAAACAATTTTTAAATAAGATATTATTGTACATCAAAATATTTAATTCTTACTCCAAATTTCATATTAATGATATTATTTAATGCAGATTACACTATTGACAAATCTAAAAAAATTTTATCTAGTAGAAACCAAGTGTTTGATTTTTTTTTTTTTTTTAGTTATCTGATATAACTTATGAAAAACAAAATGTGCAAGGAATTTTAATGGTTTCTAAAAATTTATTGAATAAATAATCTAAGTAAGAAAATTTTAAATTGACCTTAAATAAATCCTAACTAAATTCCTAATTGTCAACTATATAATAAAGTATAATATATATAATATGATTTAGTTATTATTAAACATTTAAAAAATTAAATAATAAAGTAGCATTCATATTTTATTATTGAATGAAAACTTTTGTTTATAAAAATTATAAAAAAGTTATTTGTGAGAGATTCTGAATTAAAAGTAACTAATAGATTTTTAAAACAAAGTAGTAACTATTTTATCAAGTAAGTAGTAATGGAATCAGAATTTTATTAGTCATAATTATTTAAAGTTGACCTAGTTTAATAGTTTTAGTGAAATATAAATGTTACATCAATAAACAATGTAAGTATGAAAATTTAAAATATCAGAATATATA
Organism: Epiperipatus broadwayi; assembly: GCA_028023455.1. Classification (NCBI taxonomy): domain Eukaryota; kingdom Metazoa; phylum Onychophora; class Udeonychophora; order Euonychophora; family Peripatidae; genus Epiperipatus; species Epiperipatus broadwayi. The sequence goes on along the minus strand of JAQFVV010006211.1, from coordinate 13,099,239 downwards.
TAATAAATTATAGTTATTAGTTGTGTAATAATATGCACATACAAAATTAAATAATAGTGTAAATATTTTATTACTGAATGTCTATAACTTAAACTATTTTTAACAAATTATTGTCATGCTGGTTAAAGTTGATCTAAATATTGGTAAAGAATTCTTAAGAGTTATATCAGCTTTTATAACTATTGTACTGCAGAAAGAGACAAACCAGATTATCTTTTCTCCTCACTATACAAACAAAGCTCACATGCCAAGCATTTCAGAGAATCATATTTTGGCTGCAGATAATATTTTTAAGATAAGTAAACTTGAATTATTTCTGTAATATCAGAGCTGGCCGAGGAAGGGGAGAAAAGTAGTGCAATGTTTTTATGGTGTGTGTTGGGGTTTCTTTTTAAATATAATAAAAGTACTTGATGTTTTAAAAAAATTATCTTATTTACAGATATTTCCTATCTCTACTAGCAATTTTGCATGATTGTCCAAAAAACAACATGAAAACTTTTGAAAGAAAAAATTAAAAATTTCAAATTTACCAAATAAATATTTTTGTTCTAAGGTGTTATTTAATTATTGTTTCAAAAATTATTTTGTGTTTTATTTAATCTATAAATTTATTTTATAGAAATAAATGAATAAAACAAAATGTTTACTAAACATATTAAGTGACTAAAGTCATATTTTTAAGTGTTTCTTGCAAAAGTTCTGGGGCAAAATGTCTTTTAATTTACAAATTTTATTTCATAGAATGAGAGGGGGGAACACTAAAATTTACCTTGCACAAAGAGGTTTCTTATTTATGTGGCAATGCTGGTAAAACATATTACAATTTGAAATAGGAAAATCCATTACATTTCATCAAATAAAGAATTTTATAAGATAGATTTTGCCATAGGTTAGTTTACTAAATTTTCATTCTAATATGTAAACTTCTAATCAAAATAAGTTTATTTTTAAAAAATTGGAAAAAGTATAAGGTTTACTCATGGCAAATATTTCATTCATTTTACCTAATTTTTCTCAATTCTATTTGTCTTGTTTTGCAACTAAAGAGTATTGTATGTGTAATATATACATGTATATGTTACTAGCAAGTTAAATCTAATATATATATATATATATATATATAAATATATAATATATATATAAATCTATTCCATCTTCCGAATTGCCCAGAATTTTAAATGAAGAAGTGAGACATGCAATTAAATTTATGAAGAAAGGAAAGGAAGCAGGTGAAGGAATAGAATTTTTTTTAGTAAAGTTATATACCAAATGCCTAAATGATAAAGATGTACCAAATGATTGGAAGAATGCAGTAATAATATTAATATTTTAAAAAGGTGTTAAAGAATATATTAGAAATTATAGACCTATCAGCCTTTTATCAGTTTTATACAAAATTTTTACCAAGATAATTACAACTAGTCTACAGAAAACATTGAATTGCCACCAACCAAGGGAACAAGCTGGATTTAAAAATGGTTTTAATACCATAGACCATATCCAGGTATTGAGAGAAGTTATGGAAAGGACGAGTGTATATTAGTTTCCATTAAGCTTTGGATTTGTAGATTATGAAAAGGTATTTGATTCTATAAACATTTCGTCAGTGAATAAAGCATTGGATCATCAAGGTATAGATCTAGGATATTGTCATATTTTAAAGAATATTTATAAAAATGCATCAGCAACAATTAGATTACATAATGATACTAGGAAAATCAACATTGAGAAGGGTGTAAGACAGGGTGACTCCAAGAAGGGTGTAAAACAGGTGACTCCATATCTCCAAAACTTTTTACAACCGTACTGTAAGAAGTATTTTGTGGATTAAAATGGGAAGCTAAAGCAGTGAAAGTAAATGGAGATTATTTAAGTCATTTTGCAGATGATGTAGTTGTTTTTGCAAATAATGCTTTAAAGCTGCAGGAAAATTGCATGAGTTATTAGATGAAAGTAGGAACAATGATAAATGTTAAAAAAGACTAAAGTAATGTTTTATGAATGAGTTAGAAGAAGTTAACAGCTACAAATACCTTGGTCAGATTATTAATACAGATGGAAACATAATGGATGAAATTAATCATAGAATTAAACTTGGTTGGAGTGCTTTTGGTAGAAATAACTTGATACTAAAAGGAAATATGCCTATGTGTTTGAAAAGAAATGTTTTTAATAAATGTGATTTACCATTCTTACTTATGGATCTGAGACTTGGACACTTAATAGAAGAGTAATGCAGAGACTTCATACCAGTCAAAGAAGTATGGAGAGATGCATGTTGGGAGTAACAGGAAGAAATCAAAACACAATATATGGGTAAGAGAACAGCCAGATGTTACTGACCTTATTGAAAAAATTAAAAGACTGAAGTGGAGTAGATGGACAATTGAAATCTTAAACTGAATTTCAAGAGAGTATAAAAGACCCAGAAAGAGATCACATGTGAACAGGATGGGTGAAATAAGAAAGTGTGCAGGGGTGATGTGGAGAGGAGAAGCTAAAGATCAGAGAAGATGGATTGAACTGTGGTGGATTGATAATGGCTGATGATGATGATGATTGTAAGGGTCACAACCAACAACCCCTGCACTAATCTACATCATAACTAAGCCTAATCAAATAATTATCAAATAACAATTATTCTTTGACAAACGCATATATTCGCAAAATATCGCGATAAGCTAATTTTTTTTTAAAAGAAAGATAATGTCTTAAATTTTTTCATTAAGAAAATAAAACCACATAATATGACTAACTACAAGTGTCCTTAACTAACCAATATTACGACATGAACAAAGATAAAACATAAAAGATGATAACTTAATGGCAAGCATGCTGCTAAGCGACCAGGCTTGAAAACAAAAAGATAATTCCAATAAATAATTATCTTAATATTATATTGATGCACATCATGCAACAATGAACAAATAATGCAAGTACAGGAAATGAAAGCTATCACATGATCCTACCATGATTAAAACAAAACAAAGGTCATATATACCACTTTCATTTTTATAATTACAAAGATTGCATGAGAAAGCCAACTTCTCGATAGCCGTATTTTTAGAACTAAACAAGATGGATGTATATGTTTAATTCTAGAATGAATTTCCATCACACAAAATTAAAAGCAATTTGTTTCTTCCACCAATATAAATCAAAATGTAAATACACTTTAGTTATAAAAGCTAACTGAGTGATTTAAACTAATTGTAAAGAACTCTCAAGTTTGAATGAAATCTTCGCTAAGAAAAAATAAATAACAGCTAGCAATCGTCAATGATAGTTTTTTATTTTTTATTATGCCACTTCCCTATGCAAAGAAACAACCCTATAAAAATTACATATACTAACAAGGGTAGTGCAATATTTCTGTTTAAAAGAACTGTGCCATAGGAAGCTGGATGGCCAGCTCTTCATGCCCGTAGAAGCGTTATGACATGTGGAATGCCTATATTATTAAACACTAGTGAAGAATGATGATCTTCAGTGGATCTTCTGCACCCACTTCCAAGGAAACAACTGTACTGTGCTGATGATCTATAATCCCAGAATGAGTGTGTGTTAACTAAACCTATAGACAGTACAACCACCTAAGGAGATCTGTCACCAGGAGTAAGAGATTTCAAACATAACAGACAGTGCTTGCCTGAGTCAAAAATATATTTCATTAATCCAACTGATTTGTGTTATTTTTTTCTAATTTGTTATTTATCATCATCTTTTTTTAATTTTTTTAAATTTTCGTTTCATGTTTGGAAGCTTGTGCTTCAGAAAATATTCAGAAAATGGAAGAATTTATTTTAAGCATAAAGGGGGGAGGGGAAGAGTTAGATTGAGTAAATGTTTTATGATATTAAATAAAATTTAGATTACATACCCCTCTGTAGCTTGACACCATCAGCCTGAATGTGGAATAAAATAAGATTTTGATGATGTTCCATATTAAGAGCATACCATAGTGACATGCCAAAGTTCTCGTTATTTGTTAAATGTTTTACTAATATTTGTTATCTATTTGTTTTTCTGTGTATCAGACAACTTTTCTTGAGTGTATGATCTTTCCTATCGACAGTAAGGAATTACACAGGCAAAGAGGGGCCCTCCTCCATGAAGGATTATCCTAATTATCATGAATTAGACACCAAGTATTACTTTACAATGCATTTGTAAATATATTAATTAGTAAATCAGATTTGCGATCTTCTAAAATTTTATTATTATTATTATTATTATTATTATTTTAAACTTAGTAAATAAAGGTTGAAAGGGTTTGAACTTCTATCATGGGATTTGGGATTAGGGTATCAATTACATTTAGCTCTTAAAATGATAAAAAGCCATCCTTGACTCATACAATTATATATGTTAATATTGTTAAATTAGATTTGTTATTGAATAAATGTTATTAAGTAAGTTATTTCAATCAATTTGGTTTCTGCCTTGTTATCATCATGATGCATTCATATCACTAAAAATATATATATATATATGCTAAACATTAATATCTGCACACATATTTGAAACATTCTGGGAGAGGGCGTTAATTGATCCTCACTTATATAGTAGTTGGTAACCTGAGTAAACCCATCCCTGAAGAGAGCCAAGTGCAAATACTGAGGCATAATGGAACTAGAAAGGGGGGGGGTGAGATGTACATGAACTAGTCCAAATTATATCAAGATCTAATGAGTAACCATTGAGGTAGCCCATTGAAGGCAGATATGATTGTAGGTTAAGCATTTTGTCATGCCAGTGCCAGCATCCTACCCAAAGACCCTAAGTCCAACTGTAGTTAGATGCACTCTCCCTTTCTTGTGACAGCGACCAGCCCATTATGATATATACATGTACATGATTGGAGGGATGGTACCTTTATAATATTACATACATAGGATGTGCTATATAAATAACAGAATAACTGTTCAATGCATAAAAAATAAGATTATCTCAGTATTTTGGTGAATCTCAGTAAGAGCTTAAAATTGGACCTAACATTTTCCATGAGGCAATAAGTAACTGCATGGTGAATTGTTACAGAGATCTGATGTTTGAGCACCAAAGTCATTGACTGATCACATCAGTTATCAACTGATCATATTGAAAATCCCCATCCTCCCCTATCCCCAGCTAGAAATCAAATCAAAAATCTTAGTTTTATTATACTGAGTTATATTAATCTCTACTATTGTTTTATTATCCTTGATACCTGACTTAGTAAATATCTATATGATTGAATATTCTAGACTTGAAAATCGGAAATGGTCGCTATTAATTAAGTCGATCATTATCTCTACCATCTCTTATTTCACTAATGCCCATGAGTTTTTTCTGCTTCCAATTTTTTTTCTCAGTTTATCTTTAATTTTTTTCTTGTTATTATTACTTTCTATTTTCCCTCTCCTCTTTTTTTAATTTTTTCTATAATTAAACATTATAATGAAAACTATAGATATTAAGAATATTGCTTATCATTTTCATACAATAAACGTAACTAAAATGTTATTGATAACTTACATTTCTTTATTAGAACTCTACTAATGAATTTTGTCTGAATTGGTTTTTATTTAAAAGTTTTTTTTTAATATATTGAATCATTTTTCTAAACTAAAAGATCGTTTTATTATTTGAAAAGAAAGAAAAGTTTCTTTTATATTTTCTAATGGGAATAGAAACTTTTTAAAAAGGATTATTTTATGACAATTAGAAAAGACTGAGGAAAAATTTAATTAAATATTGGAATCTTTAAGTTTAAATATTAGATCTTTTAATTTCATTTTGAAAACGTTCTTTTTAGAAATGCAAATATCTAACTATCTCTGAAGCTAAAAGAATATTTATAATTCTCAAAAATAGTATAAGACGACAAAATGTCTGCCACATATTCTAGATCACTAGCCCTTCTTAAAAATGGATAAGTTTTGAATCATATTACATTAGCTGGCGTTTTTATGAGAGAGAGAGAGGAAAAAAAGCTACTGGGTGATAGTAATTTAAAAACTATTTTTCAATCTGTCACTAATTTATTTCTATTGAGACTGTCAAAATATGTTTCCATTGAATTGATAAATGCTGATAAGAGAATTCAGTTTTATCATTTAAAAAAAAAAACAACTTTTGAGTCATATAGTAAAAGAAATTTTTTTATTTTTTTTAAATATTTGAACTATGTATATAAAAATACACTCTGCATTAATTGGGAAAAGATTTGACTAGATTTCATACTTAGGAATATAAATTCAAATAAGATACAAAAAATTTTTTTTATAACATAGAATCTATTATGAGTGCGTTTTTTTTGCTAATTGAATATCTTTCTTTTCAATAAGCTTTTCAAACATCTGAATGACGTTATGTGAGGTTCCAAAGTTCGTTTTCCTAAACCATCGCTAAAGTTATCTGGATCTGATCTTCCTAAATGAATTAGAATCTCATCTATGGATTTTGGAATACATGTAATTTCTGAATTTATTTACTTCAATCACATTGTTTGGTAATTATATACATATATGTAAAAATAGGTATGGTTACTGTCACAATATTTCCAAAATCAGAAATAGCATTCTTTATTAAATTAATCATTATTTTTTTATTGTTTCTTCTTTGAAGGTTATCTGTTTTGAAAATATCACATATATTATTAAATTATATAAAATTAAATATGCATTAGATATATGCGTTAAAAATTAAAATAATACTTTTATACATTTTTTTAAAATTATTTTTTCAAAATTTTTGATATTATTGTTTCTTAGATGAAAGATATTTACAAATATAGAATATTGATTTCTAGCTAACCTTGGAAAAAATAATAATCTTAAAATAGTAGCTACTGTAGTATCTTCAACCTTGCAGCCAAGTTTCATAAACATAAATGATTTCAGGATAATGAAAATGAGAGATATTTTCTATATATTTTTTTTGTTTTGACATGAGTCTAATTTCTACAAATTTTAAAAACATTTAAATATTTTAACAGATTGGAGAAAGTTTAAAAAGTGATGGATATCCATTATATAAAGTAGTATATTAATAAAAAATGTAGAGGAATAGGGAAACACAAAAATATTTTTAATACACAAGAACTACTGAAGCAATCTGTTTTAAAATTATTATAGTGATAAAAATATATACTTTTTTAAAATAAAAATATGATTTTGAGTATTATAAAAGGCAAGTAGCTTGCAGCAACAAACTTTAAAAAAAAAATACTGTTAGCTATTAGTACATTGTAATGAAAATAAATCATGTTAAGAGATGGTACATGGTTATATATAGAGCTTGCAAAATAAGCTCTTAACAAGCTTTGAGAATATCCTCAACCCCAGACCGGTTTCTGCTTCTGTCGGCGGCGTCAGTGAGGTGCCAGGATATTCACCATTAGATTAAAAATACTAGGACAAGCCCAGTGCTTTATCTAATGTATAACTATTGAGTAGAAAATCTGAAATTGTCAGACATCCATATGTCTTCCAATCCAGCTATCTAACTCAGTTCTGTATATAACATTTGTAAATACGAGCTTTATTAAATTAGGTCATGTGACATCTGACTTTATTTTTTATCATTTTATTTTTTGCTATTAAGGCTTTGGTGATTTTATATTGTTAAAGCTATTAATATATGGTGTATCTGAACTTAGTTCAGTCCCATATGGCTATTTGAGTTAGATAGCTGGATTGGAAGACATAATGGATGTCTGACAATTTCAGATTTTCTACTCAATAGTTATACATTAGATAAAGTGCTGGGCTTGTCCTAGTATTTTTAATCTAATTGCTGAATATCCTGGCATCTTACTGATGATGCCAGAAGCAAAAACTGGTCTGGGGTTGAGGATATTCTCAAAGCTTGTTAAGAGTTTATTTTGCAAGCTCTATATATAACATTTGTAAATACGAGCTTTATTAAATTAGGTCATGTGACATCTGATTTGATTTTTTATTGTTTTATGGTACATGGTTGTATGGTGCCATCTATGACTGATATTTGAAGATGAGAATACTTAAATGATTTACTGAATAGTTCTGACCCCAATTCATGTTGTAATAATTAATAGATTGGACACCATACTATGATTACAGTATCATTCAGGTTATAAACATATATTTGAACTATTTCCTACAGTTATATGATTTGATAATGTAAATAACTAAAATAATTACTAATGGATTTTATATTTAATTATAGAAATACTTTTTTTTTCTTATAAATAAATGCATAAAACTTTTTCTTATTTCTTTCCAAAAATTTTATTTCCATATATTAACTAATGAACATATATATAAATTCACATATTATACATTTCCAATGTTTCAACTGTTTTTTACACCATTACAGTCATTCTCAAGGATCTACAACAAAAAAAAAAAAATACATATTTTTACATAATACTCTAAATACAAAATCTTTCTTATATTTACATTAAGGCATCAGATTCATTATAATAAAATATATTAGTTATACATAATTATATTTTTACTTACTTCTCCCCCCCCCTCTACTTCCTTACATTACAGTCCAATTAAGATTTTATTTTTCCAAATCTTTCCTCCCTCAAAATAACTTTTTTTCTAATACAGCTTAATATTTTCAGTATAAAAATTTTTTCCAGCATAAAAAAATTGTCTTCCATAACAAAGAACTTCTCTTTCAACTTGAATAAGTTTTTCTTTACTTAAATAAATTTACTTTTAATAGAAATGAATGATGAGATGCAACATTCCAAATTTTTTCTTTTTTTTTTCTCATCTTAAAAAATATTTCTCTTCTATATTTTCTGATGCTGTCTGATAAAACTTGTTTATTCTTGCCTTTTTATATCATTTTTTAGCTTTATTTTATATTTTATTATTATTGTAATAAATTATTTGTTTATAGACTTCTCTAACAAGCGTGTTAGTGCATAATTATTATTATTATCATCATCATTATTATTATTGTTGTTGTTGTTGTTATTATTATTATTATTATGATGTTTCAAAAGGTACTTTATTACTTTCTTTGGTTTACATAGTTTCTAATTACATTGTATTTACAATTTGATTCAGTAAATTTACAGTTTTGGTTTACTTTTTTTTTTAAACATAAGTTTTTTTCATTGTGGATAACTTGTTCCTTGTTCTATAGTCTATAAATAATGCTTCAACCTCAGCGTTTTCAGTTGTCTTTGTTTTGAATTTCTCATAGTCTTGATTTTTCATTTGACAGTGACCAAATTGCAGCATATAAATCTGGTCTAACAATAGCTTTATCTATAAAAAAAAAAAAAAAAACTAAACCAAAAAGAATATAGTACAAATGTAGCTGCCCTAATGTTTGGTATTGCTCAACTCTGATATGCATTAATAATTTGTTCCATCTTGGTGTTTCTCCTTCTATATATGTTGCATGCCATTTGTCTTATTTTTGCCAAACCTTCACAGTTGTAAACTAGGTGTTCAATTGTTTCTTCAGCTCTATGGCATAGTCCACAAAATGGATCTATGTCCCTATACATCCTTTTATAGTGGAGAAAAAGGTTGTGGGCATAGGAGTTAGGTTCATTTTTATTATAAAATTGAAGAAATTTAGGTTCCAATGCCCATCGCTTGAATTGTTTAACCAGTTTTTTGTTATCGATTCCCAACATTGGTGAAGGTTCATTTACATTAGTTTCTTTATTTATCAGATTGTATATTTCCAATATGAATATTTGTTCTCATATTGTTCGGGTATGTCCTTATTGGTTTTACAATGATAAATTATGGATGAAATGTATGATCCTGGTGGTGGTGGTGGTCTGTCAGTAGGAGTAACTTCAATTAGGTGTTTTAGTTTCGGGAATTGTTTCATAGTTGTAATAATTGCATTCCTCAACTTTTGTATGTGGAAGATTTCAACTGTGTGGAGACCCAGTCCATTTTTTATCAGTGGTTGAGACATTTTCCTATTCGATATGGCAACTGTCTTCTTGGACCAAGTAACTGATTACATATTGCTTTGATTTTTTTATGAAAGCCTTTGAGAATTCGATAATTGGCGAATAATAGCTGATTTTTGTCATAATTAGTTGGTTAATTAGTTGCACTTTCAAGAAAACTGACATATAAGTCTTTGAAAGGGAGTCAGCAATTCTTTTTATTTCTTCCTTAGTCCTATCTTGGATTTTACATCTCATCCCTGTGATTCCCAAATGAAATGGGAAACCCAGGAAAGATGTTGGTTTTGATTGATAGATGGTCACACATGGTTTTCCTGTAAATAGAGACCATGCTGAAGTTTTTGCTTGGTTGAATTTAAGCTTATAATGTGCAGTGTATTCTTCCAGTAGCTGCTGCAGATGTGGAATTTGTTTTTTGGATGAGAGAAAAACTGTAATGTCATCCATGAATGCTAAGTAAGCTATGCGCTGTGTTGTTCCAGGTATCTGAATCCCATCAAATGTTTTCTGTATCTTCTTAATGAGAGGATTGATGTAGTATATAAAAAGCAGTGCACTAAGTGGTGACCCTTGTGATAAAGACTGTTGATATGAAAGATGGTGAATTTCTTCCATTGATAGATATATGTATTTCTCTATTGATAAGTAGATTCACAATGATATATAGATGGGTTCTAGGATTGTTGGTGCTTTTGAGCATTTCCAGTAAAACTTTAATATTAACGATTCAAATGCAGCCTCAATATCCAGTTGAACTACAATAGGTGCATATTTTTTCTTATGTCTAATTGATGTGAGTACTGCCTTGAAAAGTACTGCTGCCTGTACTGTTGATGATCCTTTTTATGCATGTTGCACTTTGGAAATTAGTGGTAATATATATTGTTCAATTTTTTCCTTGATCACCTTTTCTATTATTTTTATGGGCAATGAGCCCATTGATATTGGTCTTAGTCTGCAATGGCGGGAATATTTTTTTGTTTTTTATTGTATGGTACAATTGCAATAGGGTAAATCCCTTCTATGTTCTGAATTTTTTGCGTTAGTTGATTGGCTAAGTTACAGACATATTTTGTTGTGAATTGGCTTAAGTGTTTCAAAACAAACCAATGGCATTCCAGGGCTACCTGGGTGGCAAGCTTCCGGTATATTACCTAGTTTTTTTGCAAAGTCATCTCTGGTAAATGGTCTCTCGGTTTCAGGGATCCCGAATATGTGAGATGCTATTAAAATGTTTTCGTCTGATTGCAGCTTACTTTTGAAGTATTAATAGATTGGCCGGATCATATTATGACCTGCATATGTTTCATCTTTTGACTGTATTGCTATTGGTACTTTGATTTTTGGTGGGTTTCCTAGAGCCCATTTAATGTATTCCCTTGTCCATGTGTGTAGCTGGGTGAGACAAATTTTACTTTTTTTAATTTTTAGGTAATTTTTTAGATTTTCACATACATTATTATATGTATGTGTAAGTTTGAAAATATATTGTTGTGTGTGATGTGATGGGTTAATCATCCCTATTTGTTTGTGTAATTGATCTGCCAATGCTATTAGCCTTGATGGGGGTGGTTGCTTCATTGCAATGTGATTAATATTAAATGAAATGATGTTTATGTATGCTTGATATTGTTGTATGGGTCCCAGATTCATTTCATGAATTTTTTTTAACAAGATATAAGATTCTGAAAATATGAATTCAGTGGTAACTGTTGGAATTAATGCTCTAATTGTGTTAGTTAGTGGGAATGGTGCTATTCGAATCTGGACAAGATTAATGCTGGTGATTTTTCCTTAGTGGTCAGAGAATGTAGTTGGAGTGAGTTTAATCGTCATTAGGTGGTGAAATATTGGTGAATAAAATGTTAAGTCTATTAATGAAGAAAACCGTTTATTGTGAAAAGAAATCGCTGTGTCTGGTAAAAATCCCTGCCCACTCACCAGAGGAACTGAAATTTTATGAATCCATTTGTGTGTAAATTCCTGATATGTTAAATTAAAATCCCCCATGATGATGGTTGGATTTGATGTAGCACTTAGTGTGGAATTAATATTTGCGATTATTGTTTCAATTTTTTTAGTTTGAATTGGCATATATACAAACACCACATTAGTTATTATACTCTTGTGTTGGAATGTTGCCATCAGTAGATTAGAATCAATGTAAAATATTTTAAACATTGTAAATGGATATTTATGAGAAATAAAAATTCCAGTGCCTGCTGATGGTGAAGAAGAGTCTCTGGAAAATGCACTGAATCCTTCCCGAGCCAAATACGCTGCTGGATCCACCTGTGATCCTGCATAAATTATTATTATTATTATTATTATTATTATTATTATTATTATTATTAGTAGTAGTAGTAGTAGTAGTAGTAGTAGTAGTAGTAGTAGTCTTCTTCTTCTTCTTCTTATTATTATTATTATTATTATTATTATTATTATTATTATTATTATTAAATTATTATTATTATTCATCTTCTTCTTATTATTATTACTATTATTATTATTATTATTATTCAAAAGGTACTTTATTACTTTCTTTGGTTTACATAGTTTCTAATTACATTGTATTTACAATTTGATTCACTAATTTACTACAGTTTTGGTTTACTTTTTTCTTAATCATAAGTTTTTTTCCTTGTGGCTAACTTGTTCCTTGTTCTATAGTCTATAAATAATGCTTCAACCTCAGCGTTTTCAGTTGTCTTTGTTTTGAATTTCTTATAGTTTTGATTTTTCATTTAACAGTGACCAAGTTGCAGCATATAAATCTGGTCTAACAATAGTTTTATCTCTATCTTTTATTTGTATTAGTTTATTAATGAATGTGGCTGGATGACGTCGAGTATTTTTCCTCATTATAAAGCTGCACCTCATGCACCAAAAAGAATATAGTAAAAATGTAGCTGCCCTAATGTTTGGTATTGCTCAACTCTGATATGCATTAATAATTTGATCCATCATGGTGTTTCTCCTTCTATATATGTTGCATGCCATTTGTCTTATTTTTGCCAAACCTTCACAGTTGTAAATTAGGTGTTCAATTGTTTCTTCGGCTCTATGGCAATAGTCCACAAAATGAATCTATATCCCTATACATCCTTTTATAGTGGAGAAAAAAGGTTGTGGGCATAGGAGTTAGGTTCATTTTTATTATAAAATTGAAGAATTTAGGTTCCAATGCCCATCGCTTGAATTGTTTAACCAGTTTTTTGTTATCAATTCCCAACATTGGTGGAGGTTCATTTACATTAGTTTCTTTATTTATCAGGTTATATATTTCCCAATATGAATATTTGTTCTCATATTGTTTGGGTATGTCCTTATTGGTTTTACATTGATAAATTATGGATGAAATGTATGATCACGGTGGTGGTGGTCTGTCAGTAGAAGTAACTTCAATTAGGTGTTTTAGTTTTGGGAATTGTTTCATAGTTGTAATAATAATAATAATAATAATTATTATTATTATTATTATTATTATTATTACTACTACTACTACTACTACTACTGCTGCTGCTGCTGCTGCTGCTGCTGCTGCTGCTGCTGCTGCTACTGCTACTACTACTACTACTACGTTTCAATAAAGGCTTTATTGATCTCAATGGTTTACGTAAGTTTACATCTAGAAAATTTGAAATTTAACATACAATGAATAATATTAGGGTAAACACATATAAATGAATTTAGTGGTTACACTTTGTGGTTAATGGACTATAACAATATAAAAAATAAAAAAGCAAAAATAATCAGAGTTCTAAAGTTTGAGGAGCTTATTTAGTTTTGTCCGCATGTCACTTTGAATGTTAGTTGTATGATAGTTTTCTTTGCAGCATTCACAGCATTGATGGTTGTTTTGACAATGACCATGTTGCTGCATACAAGTGGGGGTTGGTTATTATTTTATCTCTATTTCGAATGTGTAGCAGTTTGTTGCTAAATGTAGCTGGGTGTCATCTGGTGTTATTGCCAATTAAGAAAGTACATCGGGTGCACCAGTATGCATATAGAACAAATGTGGCTGCCCTAATGCTGGGTATTGATCTTCCCTGAAAAGCAGCTATTATGTGATTAATGATTGTACCCATTTTTCTGTAGGTGTTACACATCATCTGTCGTCTTTGGTTAAGTGCTACACATTGATAAATAAAGTTGTCCAGTGTCTCTTCTGCTTGATGGCAGAGTCCACAGAAGGGGTCAATAGATATATACATTCTTTTATGATAAAGAAAGTGGGTTGTTGGCAAGGCAATGAGATTGATTTTCATGATAAAATCAAAGTATTTGGGCTCTAGAGCTCATTTTTTATATTCCTTGAGTAGTCTCTTGTTGTTAATTCCTAGCATAGGTTGTATAACATTAGTATCTGCTTCATAGGTTGTATAATATTAGTATCTGCTTCTTTGTTTATTAAACCATAACTATCGCAGTATGAATACTTATGCAAATACTGTTCTGGAATCTTGTCTGTGGTTTTGCATTGGTACATAAGGTTGGTGAAAAAGGAACCTTTTGGAGGTGGTCTATCTGTTGGAGTAACTTCTAGCAAGTGGTTAATTTTTGGGTATTTGGTAAGTATTGTGATTATTGAGTTTCTTAACGTTTGTAGATGAAAAATATTGATGTTGTGCAAGCCAAGTCCATTTTTTATTAGGGGTTGGCTAAGTTTTTTTGTGGAAATTGCTACTGTTTTTCTGGCCCAATGTAGTTTATTATATATGGTTTTAATTTTTGAAATGAACCCCTTTGAGAATGAAATAACCGGTACATAATAAGTTATTTTGGTTGTGATAAGCTGGTTAATTAACTGTACTTTGGAATATAGTGAAAGATATGCCTTGGACAAGGAGTTTATAATTTTTGTGGCTTCTTCTTTAAGTTTATTTTGGATATGGCATCTCATTCCTGTAATTCCCATATGAAATGGGAACCCAATGAAAGAGTTTGGTTTTGATTTGTAAATTGATGTACATAGTTTACCAGTGGATAGTGACCAGGCTGTGGTTTTTGCCGGATTAAATGTTAATTCATATTTTTGTGAATATTCTTGTAATATCTTTTGGAGTTGCGGTATTTGTTTTTTTGATGTTAGGAATATGGTAACATCATCCATATAGGCGATGCATGTAGTGCGCTGTGTTGTGTCTGGTATCTCGATCCCAGTAAATGCATTTTGTATGCTTTTAATAAGGGGATTGATGTAAAATATAAACAATAGTGAACTAAGAGGGGATCCTTGGGATATAGATTTGGTGGGTGTGAAAGATGGTGAGTTTCTTCCATTTAAAGTTATATGGATCGCCCTGTTCAGAAGCAGGTTAGCAATTATATATAGATGTGTTCTAGGAATTTCTGTGTCTTTTAGCATTTTTAGAAGTGTGTATATATTGACTGAGTCAAATACAGCTTCTATGTCAAGCTGCACAACAACGGGTCTGTATTTTTTCCGCTGTTTTACTGTGGCTAGAATTGCTTTGAAGAATAAGGCTGCTTCTGTTGTTGAAGAGTTTTTCTTTGCATATTGTGCTTCGGAGATAAGTGGCATTGTATACGGTTTAATTTCATCTTTAATAATTTTCTCCATAATTTTGATCGACAAAGGTCCCATAGATATTGGTCTGAGGTCTGTCATAGGTGGGATAATTGCTTTCTTTTTATTATAGGGTACTATGGCTATTGGATCGACACCCTCCATGGGTTGAATTTGTTGCACTAGATGGTTTGCTAACTGACACAAATATTCTGTTGTGAATTTACTTAGATGCTTTAATACAATCAATGGGACTCCGGGACTACCTGGATGGCAAGCGTTTTGAATAGTATTTAGTTTTGTTGTGAATAGATCTTTTGTGAATGGGGTTTTTGTCTCTGGTGGGCCAAACAGACTATGTGGTATTTTATATGGTTGTTTTTCTTGTAATTTCTCTTTAAAATATTCAAAAATTGGCATAATCATATTGTGTCCTGCATATGTTCCACTATTTGTATATAGTGCCATTGGCACTTTTACATCTGGTTGGTTCCCCAGTGCCTATCTTGTATAATCTCTTGTCCAAGTGTGTGGCCTGGTTAGGCATACCTTGCTTTTCTTTATCTTCAGGTAGCTTTTGAGTTCATCACATGCTTTATTGTATGCATGTGTAAGCTTTAATGTATACTGCTGGGTGCAGTGTGATGGATTAATCATGATTATTCTCTGGTGTAACTGATCTGCCAGAGACAAAAGTCTTGATGGTGCAAGTTGTTTTTTTGTTATATGGTTGATGTTAAAGGACAACATTCCCATAAATGCTAGATATTTCTGGACAGGGCTCAAAGTCATATCTTTGATTTTGTTTAGCATTATGTAGGTCTCAGAGAACAGAAATTCAGGGGTTGTTTCTGGGAGTAATACTCTTATTGTTCTTGTAAGTGGAAAGGGTGATATTTGAATTTGGGCACAGTCAATCATGACTATTTGAGCTGAGTGATCGGAAAAAGTTGAGGAAGTTAGTTTTATTTCAATAAGGTGGTGAAGCATGGGAGAATAAAAGCACAGATCAATAAGTGAAGAGAAGCGATTATTGTGGAAAGAGATGGCAACATCTGGCAAAAAACCTTGGCCACTCATTAGTGGTATGTTTATTCTGTGAAGCCAACGTTGGGTAAATTCCTGATATTTTAAATTAAAATCTCCAATTAAGACGGTTGGGTTTGAAGTTGTAGCTAACCTTGAATTAATGTTTGCAATTATGGTATCTATTTTTTTATCCTGTAAAGGCATATATACAAAAACCAGATTTATTGTTATGCTTTTTTGGTTGAAGGTTGCAATTAATAAGTTCATGTCAATGTGAATTATTTTGAACATTGTGAATGGGCAATTTCTAGCAATTATGAGTCCAGTGCCAGCTGAGGGAGAGGAAGAGTCTCTGGAGCATGCACAGAAACCTTCCATATTTAAATGTTTGGCTGGGTCAGTTTGTGATCCAGCATAAATTTTTGTCTCAAGTATACCAAGCAAGTGTGGTTGTATATCCTTGATCCAATGTTTTAACTTATTCATTTTTGAGGTTGAGTTCAAACCCCTGACATTGATTGCCGCAATTTTTATTTTCATTATATGTTTTTTGGTTGAGATTTAAATATTAGGGTTCATCTGGTGTTTCTTTCAATTCATTCTCATATTCCATTTCCAGATCTTCATCTGTTTCCACTGTAGTTGTATTGTTGTGATCAGAAAGACTAAGGTTGGATTCTGTTTTGATTTTTTTGGGCCCTCTATTTTTCTTTGGTGGGCAGCCTGGTCTTCTTCTTTGTTCTGTGTCAGCTTTGGTGATTTGAGGCATATTTGGGGTGATAGCTTCCATAATTTCCATTGTTGTATTATTTTTAATATTGGGTGTTTGGTGTGTTATATATATTTTTTCTTGATCACTATTACTGTGTGAGTTTATTTGTTTTTTTGTTATCTCTTTTTCATCAGTATCTTTGGTAGGCTGACTTAGATTGTGCACTGTTTTTTCCATTGCAGCCTCTTGAGGCTGTTGACTTTCTGTTTTTTTATCAGTGGGGGTTTGAATTCTATGGGTTGATTTTGTTGATAAATCCAGAATTTCAGGTGCTGGCAATGTGTGTGCAGTTTTTTTATTATTCAATTGCTGTTGATCTGTGTTTCTTTTATTAATTTTTTCTTGTTTATTAGTTGTTTTCGTTAACTGTTTTGTACTGTTTGATTCCGGTTGGTGAGCTTCTGGTGGTTGATCTTCAGATCTCGGTTAGTTTTTCTGGTTGATTTTGGTGTTGCAATCGATTGCTAAGTGTCCAGTTTCACCGCACGCAAAACATCTTGGCCTTAATCCTTTTATGTGAATGGTCATTGTTGCATTCTGGTCAATTATTTGTGTTGGAATATCCTCCAGGTTTACATCGTCATTCAGCTTTATTTTGAAATGAAAGTTGTTGCTGAAAACCGGTATGGGGGTGTTGGATAAGTAGATTTGTTTTATATAAATAGCTTTGCCAAATGACTGTATTAATTTTTGAAAATCCTGAATGGTATATCCGAAGTAAGTGTTTTTAATTATTGTGTTACAATAGTTTTGCAAGCTTTGATCGACTATTATTAGCGTGTAGCTTCCCAAAGTTTTTACTTTAGTTTAAAATCTTGCATGCTGATGTTCATCGAAAAACTGAATTGCAACGTATCGCGAGTTTGGATGCTCTCCAATACTAAACTGTATCCCACAGTGCTGTTGCTGTCAGCTCTTCGTAAAGAAGCTCTCTGGGGAATTTATAAAGTGTTAAATTCCTATCTGTAACAGCTAACACTAATGATCTCAGTGAAAAAAATTTTTGGAAAGTTGCGAATAATTTTTTGGGATGGTGCTGTTGAAATTAACATTTATTTCTTGCAGTTCATTTTGATTCCATATTGTTGGGGGGGGGGGCTCTTCATTATTGTTTTCTATGAGGTTTAAATTATTTATGTCGGCTTGATTTACCTTCCTAAATCTTGCTGTCTGTGTTAATGCTGGACTTTTTTCAATGCTGTGAGGCTGCTGGTTTATTTTTGTTATGTTCGCGTATGTTTTGGCGATAGTCACAGTTTTCATTTTATCACCATTTGTTTGAGCGCAATTTATGTCATTTGCTTCTTGACGTGACGCCATGCTTGTTTATGATGTTAGAATTTATTTTTTGTTATGAATGACAGTATTACTTACTTTTTGCTAGAAAACAACTGTTCAGTAATCAGCCACCACTGTCTTTATCTATTACAGATATATATCCCAGTTTTTAATAATATTAAGTGTGAAAACGATTAGAATAAGGGGGAAAAAAGATTATTAATAAGACTTTCGTTTCTTAGGCATACACGCACATGCGCATTCATTATTATTATTATTATTATTAATAATAATAATAATAATAATAATAATAATAATAATAATAATAATAATAATAATAAAAACAACTAAACAAAACAAATTTACTTTGGTATAATTCTGCAAAATTTATATTATATTTTATATTATTATTATTATTATTATTATTATTATTATTATTATTATTATTATTATTATTATTATTATTATTATTATTATTATTATTATTATTATTATTGGCAAAATTATATCTAAACAAAACAAATTTACTTTGGTATAATTCTGCAAAATTTATATCATATTTTATATTTTTAATTACATTTTATTTTCAAAAATAGCTAAACTGATTTTGTACATAGTTTATTCAATCACAATTACCCCAAATCCAAAACTCAATCAGATTAGCCAAATCTAAAACCTTATCAGTGATTGCACTGCTACAAGCAAACTTCTAAAGTGTAAAGAACTCCAAAACAAAAACATATTTAAATTAAACATTACCCACAATTCCATTTACTTCCCATCCATCCTTAATGATGAAAGAACTTCTAAACAAGTTAATTGCTTCAGAATCATATATTTTTAATAATAAAGGTTCTTTAATTCTTCTTTTTATTTTATTTCTTTCAAAGAAGACAATGTTAGCTTCATCAAAATTAATAGTGTGGCCTGTATCTTTTTATGGATATACAAAACAGAACTAAGATATTTATTTTTAACCCTACTTTTATGTATCTTTATTCTTTCATTTAAGCTCAAACTATTTTGACCTCTATATATATCTAATTTGAATGATGAGCAGGAAGGTATATATAGATCAGAGTAGTTTGAGCTTGAATGAAAGAATACAGGTACATGAAAATAGGGTTAGAAATAAATATTTTAGTTCTGCTTTATATGTCCATGAAAAAGATACAGGACACACTATTAATTTTGATGAAGCTAAGGTTGTCTTCTTTGAGAGAAATGAAATAAAAAGAAGAATTAAAGAATCTTTATTATTAAAAATTTATGATTCTGAAGCAATTAACTTATTTAAAAGTTATTTTAATATTAAGGTGGATGTATGTAAATGTAATTGTGGGTAATGGTTAATGGAAATATGTTGTTTTATAGTTCTTTACATTTGAGAAATCTGTTTGTAGCAGTGAGTCTTTTAGATTTTATTTTCTTTGGTAATCTGGTTGAGTTTTGCATTTGGAGTAACAATATTTTAAATTCTTTCTTAATTTTATTATTTTGTTTATTAGTTTTTAACTCCCAATCTTAATAGTTTTAATGAGCTGTTTATTTTATTTATTAAACATTTCTCTCTCTTACAAATTCCATTTGGATATAATTTTGCCAATATATAATAAACAATACTTATGAGAACTCAACATTGGCAGTTGGTAGACAAAAAGGAGGTTACAAGTGAGTCTTTTTATGTCTAAACCAATTCATGCAGCATAATTGTGTTTCCCATTTGCTTAACAATATGGGATACTGATTTTTAATTTCTTCTATAGCAGTATTTTTTTTCTAAAAAGTTTCAACATCATGATAAATATGACTCATCTTCTGTTCTTAGCTATAATCTTTATTATGTAAGTAGGGTTTATCTTTCACAAGAGAACTATGCTCAAGTTATCATAAAATACTTTTTAGGAAGTCTGATACTATTTGTGTCTCATGAGTACTCAAAGATATGCCCTTACAATATTAGATCCAATATCATCATATCCACTGAGCTAAAGATTTTCCATTATATTTTCAGAATATTGCAGAACATTCTTACATTAAGTTTTTCCATTCTCTTTGTATTTATTCATATAGATGCAATATTTCACTTTCATATAATAAATTTGATTGAGCAGTTGCTCTACAAACAATTAATTCAGTTGAAATGCTTTGTCTTCTAACTTATTAAGCATAATGGCAGTACATTGCAGTCTGTGTGGCAGATCAACATCCAACACTGCCCTTTTACATAAAAAATATTAACCAAATTTATTCCCACCATTAAACTAATAATCTCTAAACAAAAAGATGCTGATTCTTTTTTTTTCATTTATTAATGGTTCACTTAAAATGCGTACATTTCTTTTAAATATTAACTTCTAAACCAGAGTCATTATAGATTGCATATCAATATTAATGACATTCTGTAGATTATATTTTGAATTGGTAAGAATAACATAATTTTCAGCCTGTTATAAATCCAGAAAGGAAGAAGATGAAATTCTTATTATTGAAGTTAACTATAAATTGTTTTAAATATCACTAAACATCACATTTATCATCAAAAAGTATGGATGCTGAACTGAATTCAGATCTATATGACTATACAAGCTAATGAGCTTGAATTGAAAACGTGTTTTCATTTTGGACTCAAAGCTTTATAGTTAAGTAATACAGTAAAAGGTGATTGCTCTAGAGGGTTACATGAGATCCTGAGATCTAGGTGCAGTGCTTTCAGATCCAAGGCTCCTCACTGATGAAAGCCACAAACCAGAAACTAGTCTAATTTATTGGATGAGTAGGTACTAGATAGGTATTTTATGCACAAACCTTCCTGCATCCATTGAATACTCCGGCTTGCACAGAGTAGTGCTACTGTATGGAGAGTTTTGCCTCTGTGTTTTAAATATCATTATTATAAGAATGGGAAATAAAATTGACGCTATTACATTTGTTTATGGGCATTAGTTTTCATTTTAAATGTGTTAGTTTTTAATAATAATAATTTTTCAACAACTTTCAGTAAATAATCACATGCTTTAGGTCATGTGACAGTTGAGCACCAGCAGTGGCAAAATTGAGTTGTGAGTCTACCACTGTGTTAAATCACACAGAGCATAAACTATCAAGATAAGTTTTAATTGTTATAATCTACTAATTCTAAGAATTTAAAATTATTTTCTTATATTATTAAAAAAAATAAGTCGATCATATTGATACTTAGCAGACAAAAATATCTTGAGAAAAATTGAACAATTGTATTGTCATACTTTTATAAGCATTAAGTAAATCAATAAAGATAAAATAATTATATATATTTTTTGTCATATTTTAACTATATTTCAGAGTACCATATACCAATAAATTGAGTTTTTAAAATATTAATTGAACAACTATTTATCTTCTTTTTTAATAAATAAAAATATAGCTATTTTCTTTTATTGTTAAAATAACTAAACTAATATAATAGCTACTTCTTAAACTACTATGATGAAGATTGACCGTGTGGATACCTATAAAGGTCAGAATCAATAGAATGTTTTATATATTTATTCTTAATAGAATGTGTCATATCCAAAGTACTGATTTTGCTGATTTTAGAGTATCTTGTAGCCTTTGAAATATTAAATAAATTAAGATAGAGTTTATAATCAATTTGCTTACTTAAACACTTTATTTATATAAGTTTTTAATTTTAATATTATTAGTATTAATATAGGGTATATGAGCACAGACTTTCACACCACCCACCACTCTCCACTCTATCTAATAACACTGATACACCTAAACAAATATATGCTGAAAAGATAAATAATCACCAATATACGTATTTCATGCTAAACCAGCAATCATCAGCAACATTTTATGTGTGTATTGATTTTGAGATTTAGATGTTTACACCAGATCTCAACTGCTATTGGTTGGGTAATATGGTTGCCTTGATATTTTTCTAGAAAATTTAGTAATAAAAAAACAGACTGCATATCACATATCATATGGCTTTCTGTTTTTCATTCAAGTTAGATCTCTTCTGAGTTTGAATCAAAAAGATATGATTAATTTGACATATTTTGTTTTTAATAAGCACATTATTAATACCTTTTTATGGGTAAAGATTTTATGTTTAGTTATGTTTATTACATGTATAGCTCTTTAAAATATATATTTACTCAGGGTGAGATCTTCACTTTGCAGAAAGTGGAATGATAATCAGAGAATTGAATAATCAATAAACAGTGTTTGACTAAGAGAGTTTATGCTTTCTTGGAAAATATAATATTAGCTTATCAAAGGCTACTTTAAATTACAGTGCCAATAACTTCCTGATGTTTTGCAAATCAAAGTTAGGTCATTAAAGGTTTGTTAGTATTTTTGATATGAGCAATCTTTTTTAATCTTCTTTCTGTACTCTTTTATTCTCTTATTAAACAGGGCCCAGGCATATCAGGTTATCTCTGTGCATTTTATTATTTAATGATATTCATAACAACTACCATTCCAACATTTTTTGTTTGGAAATATACTGAGCGTGTAGAGTATGCAAAGTTTCATCACTGAGAAGATATTCATGGAGAAAGGTTTGTAAACATTGTGATGAATTAAATTGTCTTATACAAGGCAGTGCAAATAATAATGAAACATTTGAAACTGGCTTTGGGACAGGAATTTTATTTTGAAGACAGCTCTTATTACATACTTATTCTCCTTAGATAAATATAGAAGAGCATCAAAAAATTAACCTAAATTAACCCTTGCATTGAAAATTTAGAAAGGTTAGTGTCATATCTCACCTTGCCTTCAGAAATGGACTAGTCCAGATCTCTTCCTTATCTGATTGGGTTAAGCATTCATTGGCACTAACCAATGAGCAAACAGATAGATAAAAATCAGCCAATAGTTAGTGTGTGACAATAGATAGTGATACTCTCTGAATCCAATTGCTTGCAGTGACATTGGGGATCTGACAATAAATAGTCAGCCCTTATTGGAGGTAAGGCAGGAAACGTCTCTCTAACTTGAGCGACAGTACACATTTTCCATTAAAACCACTGCAACAGTGAGTATTTCCCTTATAGCCATTACCCTATAGGTCTATGCAGTGAGGCAAGTCCATGATTATACTAGAAGCTGCTAAGACCATACCCAACTTGAGGCAAGCTCTTTAATACAGCTGGAAGAATCTTTGCATAAACTCACAAGGCAGGTTGTTACATACAGCTGGAAGTGAGTTGAGTCTTTTGGCACCACCAGCTTTATATTAATTGAGATTATATATGTAGCGGTATATTCATTAATTTGTATATTATGTAATTATATTTAATCCTAATAAATCATATTAATTTTACTTCAGGTGTTCATATTTTTTGATACCATTGGTTTAAGTCTGCAATCCAGACCATACACAACAGTTAGGATTTTTGATACATTGCTCAATTAAGCAATAATAATAATATCAGTAATTGATAGTAATAAGATTTAGTCTTAATTATCTTTTAATTCAGGTTCAAGTACTAAACATAATAAACTGCTTGTAACTAAGAAATTGTCTTATAGAGGAATAAAATTTAAATGAAGAGATTGAATTTAAAGCTTTTTTTTTTTGTTTTTTGGCAATGATAATTTATTAATTGCATGAAGATTGCATGGTGTTGAATTTGCATTGAAGTTTAATTTGTTATTCATTCCTAGAGATTTCAAATGTATCCCTGAATTGCGAATGGTATTAAAAAAATATTTTGTAAGATAATACTTGTGCTCATTTTATCAATATTTATAATTCATTATCATATTTAGAAAGTTCAGAAAAAGAAAACTACTCATTACTGGTTAGTGATGTTGCATTGAGTAATTTTTACTCTTGGTGATTTTAATGAATGTATTAAAAGAAACACTAAATTGTGGCCTATAGTTATTGAAAGTCTGTGAACTCTACAGGTTTGTTGTATTAAATTTTTGTCTAACAAATGTATTAATTAGCTGAACATTTTAGCCAAGAAAAAAAATCTTAAAAAAGAATTTGAAAACATTTTGTGGGTTATGTTATAGTCAGCAGTCAAAATATGTGAAAAACAACTTTATTTTAGACAACTTATAAGCACTAACTATAGAAAGATTAGTGCATTCCAAGATGAAAATTATAATAATATTTAAAAATGGGTTTATTCATAATGTAGTGACAGGAAATTTAACACTGTTGCTAATTTAATTTCAGTTGCTGTTCATATAAAATTTAAACATCTATTAAGTGTACAAATTCACATTTTGATTTTCAAGTTAGTTGTACTTGCTGAACCATGGTATTTTTTCAATAAATGGATACAAATAAACTTGCTATTGAGTTCATTAAAAAGAAATAACTTATACTCTGACTGTAATTACATCATTTGTGATTTGGTTGAATAGAAGCAAGTGTCATGGAATTTAATAAGAAATATAAAGATTTAAAGACTAGGCAAGAAAGTTTAAGAATGGTTAGTGCATTAAAACTTTAAATAAAATACATTCATTTGCTATTCATTGGAAGTAATTACGTGGATTCTAAATGACCATATCTCATTTGTGTTAAATCGTGAATAGTAGCTTTTTTATATATAATACTGATTGTATTTAAACATATAAAATATTTTGATTGTTTTTTGAATAATTATATCTAAATTAAATAATCCTTTATATTTGAATAGAAAAAGAAACAGCTTAGTGAAGTTCAAACAGTCTTTTGTAATCTTAAAAACAGAAAAAAATGCACTTTTTGAAGGATCACTAAAATATGGTTGTAATTCGTTCGCTTGTAAATTATTGGATTTTTTTTTTTTTTTTTAGAACCATCGGTCATAAAGAATCTTATTTAATTTTAAGGATTGTTACAATTTTTAAAAATAAATGGAAACAATAGACTGTAGTACTATTATTGATTATCATTATTCATTTCAACAGAAATACTTTGAATGATTGTCTTTAGTCATACATGAGTAATTAACAAATACTACTTGCAGTTTTAGAAAATTAAGAAACATTATAAACCATTGTTTTGTAGCTAGTCAAATGAAAACAAAAGGTGACATGAGCAAAAAATATTATACATTGATCTTTTAATTTATTTCAGTTAATTGAGATGTGTCTAAGTGTTTGAAAATAGCTAATTGTATATAAAAGTTTATTAATATTATTTACCTAGTTATAAGGATTGTAGAAAAAATCTGAGTCATTTGAAGACTGATATTAAACAGGGATGCATATACAATCGGCAATTTAATTTTCTATTTTTTTGACAGTTTGTTTTTGGAACACATCAAAAGTAACTCATGAAGCAGGCATCTGGGTTTGGTACTATGATTTTTAATTTAAAGTGATTAAAAGTAAAAACAAGAGCTTCAAACTCTTGACTTTGAGACTTACAATATGTGAATTATTGTTTTATTCTTTCCAATTAAAAGAATAATATGTAGAACGTTCTTAATTGTTTGATAGCAACCTAAAAAAATTTACTTTTAGTAATTAATGTTCAAAAAGCTCAAATGCATCTAACAACGAAAGAAAAATCTTCAACAACTTTAACTTGAATGATTATTATTTTGCGAATGTGGATTATTTTAAAATCTATTGGTGATTATTTATCTTTTCAGCATGTGTGTGATCAAGTGTATCAGCGATATGAGATAGCATGATGGTTGAAGGTCTGAGTTCAAACTCCCTATATATTAAATATAAGTGCAGGTATGAAAAAGCCTGTTCTGTAGGAAAAAAAATCATATTTAAAATCTTTATAGATTTTGTAAGAGAAAGGCAAACGTGAACATTAATTGCAGCTCAGATTCCAATCTTAAAATGTAGTTTATTCCATTTACGGATGCTCCAAAATATTATAATAACAAGAGCACAAGACAGATCAATACGTTACGGGATAGAATGGTATTTAATTTAGAATTGTATAAACACATTTCCATTGCAGGATACGTTAAACAGAAAATAGATTTCTTAAAAATACATTTTATAGTGAATATGAGTAGGTTTTTTTTTTAGCAGCAGGTCCTGCTTATTTTATAAAAACGATCTCAAAGATATCAATTGCTTTCACTAGGAAGATAAGACTAAATATAGAATACAATATAGACCTATATTTTCTTAAGATCACCATTGTCTTTTATGAGTGACTATTAATAATAATGATATAGATAAATAGACTGATAGATTTTAAATTGAAAAAAAAACTTTTTTTTGTCATTATTTTTTATTAAAAGTAAGTCTTTGCCAGAAGAAATGTTTTTATTGCTATATTATTATACTTGTTTATTTAGGATTCCCATGACCTTTTTTTTTTTTGATATTTTATTATTCCTAATGAACATTACTGTTATAAAAGCTATATGTACAACAGAGATATTTTGATGAGTGGATTATTTTGTATAAATTCTTGTTAAATTGCTCCAAGGTGATATTTAACTAAAGACAATTTATAGGATTACATATAATTAAATAAATTTATTCAATTTATTTTGGAATTTGTTTTTTAATTCAATATATTTATTCAATTTTTATCGTCATGAATTCTTAATTTGTTTTTTTTTCTTTTATAGTTTTACAGGACCTTAATGGCAATTCTTTCGAACCAAAAATAAATCCTAACCAAATTAGTGTCGTTCCTTTACACAATAAGTTTGAAATAACATGCAAAAAGCCAGATGGGCACCCAGTTCCAGAAGTTCGGTGGATAGATCCCAATGGGAATGTCATTGGAACTAGTTGGCCCATTCATGTAGATGGCACTCGACTCATTATAGATAGTGTTCAAGAATCTCATTCTGGAAATTATACCTGCATTGCTGAAAACATGGCTGGCAAAAAAAGTGATAATATTAATTTACAAGTTTCAAGTAAGTATTAATATTTTTAAAAAATTGAAATTATTATTGGGAGTAATGTTTAAATTTATTAGAGTAAATGATTTATCAATCGTCTTGTAGTATTAGTTGATAAAATTTTATATGTTTATCCACTTTTTAATAAGATTGTTCAATGATAAAGAAATAAGAATTGGTTGAGAACTCATAGATTCTAGACTATTATTGTATAGTTGTATTTATATATCGGTCTATTTCCATCATTTAATTTTAAGTATTATTGAATGTCTTTAGAAAACTTAACTTTTAAATTTTCCAATTACATTCAACAGGTTTATATATGCAAGACATTTCAAGAAGTAGTATTCTCATCTCATTTTCAGGTATTGCTGGTCTGACCAGTGACAGTATCAGCATGGGAATTGAACCTGGATCCTTAGATTCTTGAATATTAAATTTTGATGTAATGCTCTAATCAATTGAATCATCCTGCCAAAGGCAACAGTCAGTAGAAATTTCATATATTTTTCTATGAATTTCCTCCTGATTTTCACTTTTTCCTAAAAGCAAAGTTGATTAGTGGTTTCCATACATTATGTATAGTCATACTAGGTTGACTTATGGGTTTGTCTGCCATTGTCATGTGAACAGCTTCTTTAAATTTTCTTCTTTATACCTTTTCTTCTCTATCAAATATTTTTGTATTTTACTAATTAAACATATGTTCATTGGTACATGCATGGTCTGCTTCTAATCATCAGTCTGTGCTATTGTAATGCAATCATTTTTTGTGTGACTAATTTCATCAATATACATTTCATCCATATTTACATGATATTTTATAAATACAGTTTTTGCTTTTCAGCATTTCAAGTTTAATTGAAGATGTTATAATTCCTCATAGTGTAGTATGATTCTGGAAAGCTGTTCTTTTTGGTATGTATGGATACACTACATTACCAATAACTGTTTTTTTCTTTTGATGGTTCTTTTTGTTGTCTGTTTAAGGATGTTCCATAGTGATAGTATAACTCCATATTTTGTGTTTCTGGTGTGATTTGATGTATGTGCTATGTATTTTTCTGTATGTATGGGATTTCTGTAAATTGTAATTTTCCCATTGGGGGGGGGGGGGGGGGCTTGTCACAAAAACAGCTAAGAATGTCCATTTTTATTATTGTTGTAATTCTATTGTGAATTTAATTGAAGGAGATATATTGTCAATGTGGCCATATAACAAATATATCATCAACATAGCAAAGCCAAACTTTAGATGGATATGGAATAATCTTTATGGTTGTGGTTTCAAGTTTTTTAATGTAAATATTTCTAATCAAGGGTGACAATGGTGAGCCCATAGCCATTCCTTAATTTTGTTGGAAGAATTCTGTGCTGTGTTGAGAATTGGTTGTTGTGCAGAATGTTAATAGTTCCATTACACTATCAATATGAAAAGTGGTTCTGGTTTATAAGCTATTATCACCATTTAGTCTTTTTCTTATAATAGATAATGCTTTTCACATGGTACATTTGTCAATAAACTTTCCACATCAAAGCTTCCTATTGTGTCAGTTCTTTTAATCTTCATGTTCTTGATTAATTCTACAAAGTGTCTAGATTCCCTGACAAAGGACTGGGTCTTGTAAGTCAAAGGACTAAGAACTTTGAGAAGAAATATTGACAAATTTTGGCAAGGTGAAAACTTAATATAGCTTTCAATCTCATCTATATTACTTTATTATTGGCACATTGCTTATTAATTAATCTGTCTATGATTTTTTTCTGTCTTACTTTCCTTGTCTATAAGTTGTTCATATTCCGAATTCTAACATACACATTTCTCAACTTTAATCAATTTAGGAATATCTTTTTTTTTGTCTCCTTTATACACCATTTATTTGCTTTTATTTATTTAACATTTCACATCTAAATTCTTACTATAATAATTGATCTCAATATTTTAAAAGCTTCTTTAGAAAATAAGATTGAATAATATCTTTTGAAAAAGTATTTGAAGTAAATACAATTCTGGTAAATCAGTCTTTACTTCAAGTAGTTTTTGTTGCTTGTTTGAGTTTTTCAAAAACATCATTATTTATATGTGCAATAATTTCGTTTTTATTCCATCTGTATTATGAACTCTTTTCATTAAATCTATTGATATAATGAGTTATGTAATCATTTCATTTTTACTCAGCTTTTTAAAATCTTCTCACCATGTAATGACTGAAAAGTGCATAGTAAAGGCAGGCTAAGGAACTGTATGTAAAATAAAAAAATAACTAAGTTAGTTTCTGGATATTTATGTAGCTTGAATATTAGTACAAACGGTTGTGTAGTTTATATAGATGTAACTCTTGCTAATAATCATTAGTGGATTACTCAATATTATTAAAGAAATAATTATTTGCCAAATATACTGTATACATTTTATACCGTGTAGAAAAATTATAATCTGCTTCTTTCATAATAAAAATAAAACAGAAAACTTTAATAGTAATAGGGTCCAGATTACTGTGGTACTTACTCACACATATATATATAAATGTGAAAAGCAGACATTATACGAAATTTCATTTTTATTTTTATTTTACAACTTTCCTTAGACATTGTATAGAATACCTATGCATTATAAAGAATAATAAATAGTTTTCCAGCAAAGTATTAAAAAAGCTTTTATTGAAAAGATAGATATGAAAATGTAGAACATCATAAAATAAGAGGACAAAACTGTAAAAAAAATGTATTTTTTATTATTATTAAATAATAAACATTTATCAGTCTGATGAATTTCTGATATTACAATAGAGTTCCACTTTCAAGTATGATATAATTATTATTTCTTACTGACAAACACTCTGATGAGAAAACATGATGGTTGTGAAATGTTGTATTTTATATAAATATAAAAAAAAAAAAAAACAGCAAAGAAATAATGCCAATTTTACAATAGTATTTTTGAAGTAAAGTGTCAAGAATGAAGGATTTTAAAATTTTATAAGTCTTCAAGAATGT
Organism: Epiperipatus broadwayi; assembly: GCA_028023455.1. Taxonomy (NCBI): domain Eukaryota; kingdom Metazoa; phylum Onychophora; class Udeonychophora; order Euonychophora; family Peripatidae; genus Epiperipatus; species Epiperipatus broadwayi. Next base: position 13,068,871 of record JAQFVV010006211.1, on the reverse strand, counting down.
ATTATTGGAGATTATCTTTCTATTCCTTATTAATGTTGAAACACACAGGCTTATATATATATATATATATATATATATATATATATATATATATATATATATATATATATATATATATATATATATATTCCTTATTAATTAACTGTAAGATATTTGCATATGATTTACTAGCAATTTCAAACATTAGTATTATTAATTACATGTTAAACATGTGTAACCTATCATTATGTCTTGTCTTTGCAGCATTAAACATTATTATTGATAATATATACTTGAATTTCCTTTAACATTTTATTGAATTCCTAAGAAATATGTGAAAATCTAAGCATTTCTTACTAGAACATCTCACATTTGGCATTGTATTAAATATCTAGACATACTAAACAATGTCAATTTTTATACTTTTCTGGTTTTTTTTTATATATATATATATATATATATATATATATATATATATATATATATATATATATATATATATAGTGCCATTACAATTTGGTCACTAGCTAAATTTATAGTAATGTGCATGTAGGAAAATGTAAAACAAAATCATCATCACATTTTTATATAACAATAAATGAAGCTGTAGGGCATCCAAGTTTAAACCCTACAAGATCCAGTTCTAAAAGCTTTAGATAGAAAGAGAGTGGGTCAACAATTAATATGGTTTGTGTGTTGATAGAAAGGTAATACACACATTTAAACTATTCAATTTTAATTTTTCTTTAAAAAAGCAAAGTTATAACGCATATGTATAGGCAGTGTATGTGTAAGCTATTTAATTGTTTTATATTTCAAATATTCAACATTTTAACTTTCTTTAAAACTAACCTATGCTTGATCAATTCTAATATCTTATTCTATACTTCTATTTTGCTTTTCTATAATTGTAATTGGGATTTAAAAGCTAAGGATTTAATTTTAAATGTTAGGGTTATAATTTCTGAACTAGCATTTATATTATTAGTCAACCAGATTTATAAATGATTGGAATAATGGCAGTGTGTATGCTTGGATATATTACATACATAAACTACATTTTTTATTTGTTAAATATTGAAAGAAAAGGAAGGGTTAAATCTGTCAAATTATTTTTTTGTACAATTTTATGTTAAAAGAGGAAATCTGTTGAATCAGATATCTATTTTTGTAGCAATTTTGTTTTTGTAAATGATTGTTTGTCACTTTGGGAGCTTAAGCTGGGGGGAACTCTAATTTTGAAATTGTCTTATCTTAAGATCTAAAGAAGGAAGCTCAAAAATTTGAAATGTTACCTAGGTGTAAGAAAAAAAAGGATTAAGTCTATTTTTTTTAAAAAAACAAAAGTGTCTGGAAAAAGGATTAAACTTTTCAGTTGAAAAATAATTTAGTTGAAAATAAATTAGAGATCTAATTAAAACGAATTTGTCCAAAAATAGCAAGTGACGCTATCTCTGATTGGTTAAGTTAGCTAAAAATTGGATATAAAAAGCTGTCTGGAAAAATTGGTTGAATTATTATTATTGTGATTATGATTCAGATTATTAGACTATTAAATTGAATGTTGAAAATATAAGAAATGACTGGCTAGAAAAATTATATGTATGTCCCATCTTTGCCTGACCATCTGGGAAGCTGCACATCATATAGGAAAGAAAAGATGTTTTGTCTAAAATAATATTCTACACCTTTCAACTGACCAGAGAAATAAGATGTTCTTAATAGAAGGAAGAAAGCATTCACCTGCATTCGATGAAAGATGAATTAATCTACCGATAAATATTAATCATCAAGTCCAATTAATTGTTCCAGCAACTGAGTTTAAATCCAGGAAATTTATAACGTGAAAACAACTGCTGTATTTCATTCACTAAAAGAATAATGCTTGACAGGAAGAGAAGAAAAATTGATAATGATTTCCAAATTATCCACTAAAGCAAATAACCTCAATAGGATCCTCATCATCAAATAATTATATACTTCAAGAAAGTGATTGTTCCAAAGAACACGGAAATTGTTGCTGCCAAGTATAGACAGTATACAAGACAAGTGAACCCTTGGATCGGTAATATGACTTTTATATCTATTTTCTTTATGAAATCAGAGTATTAATAAAAATTTAGTAATAAAGTGACATATTTTATTTAAAGAACTTTTAAAGACAATTCAGATCGATGGAAACCAAGAATGTCTTAATAATAATAGCTTTGAACTACATAAATGATTTTGAATGTATCAAAATTTATTTGTTTATTAATTTTACAGTTATGAAATATTAATGTGTAAAATAATTTTTTTTATGGTATTATGATTTTAGTTTTAACTAATATATTATTATTATTTTGGGATAAAACACGCACATACATAGTAATATTTTATATGTGTATAATTGCGAGTGAATGTGAAATAATAGGTGGTGTTAAAATATTAAATTATTTTGTCTTGAGAAAGTATAGATTTCAGCGCTTAGAAGGGAGGGGGAGATAATGATTTAAAACTCTTTTCTAAGAACTTGATTTTTCTAATTTCTATTAACATTTTTTTTTAACATTCTACTTACATGTTAGATTTATAAAGTATGTGTGCTAATGAGCGGATAATATTTTTTTTCTTGAAATACTTTTCTCATGGAGTGAAAATCATGGTCAATGTGACATCCAACTTAATACAATATACATTTGAAGGGAAAGGGGGAAGAACTTGAAATTAATCTGAGGATTGTTATATAATCAATTATTATTATTATTCTTATTCATATCAATTTTCATGTTTATCTAGAAATTTTTATGTATATGTTAGAAATGCAGTAATAAATATTAGTTTGTTTTATTAAACGAGGCGTATATATTTCATTAAGTGTAGTCTTTGTTAAGTGTGATCATTCATCATCATCAGTGGTTGAATATTAGTTATTTAAGATATAAGTAAATATGCTAAAATTAAGCAATAATTATGAATTTCTTTATAAAAATTAGTTTTATGTTTAGGCTTAGTCCTAGAGCGGTAGTTGAAACCCTTGTCATTATCGTTATTATCATCATCATCATCATCATCATCAACATTTTAATTAATGAGCTGTTTAACTGTTTAAAGGCCATAAATAAATATTGATTTTATAATATTTAGTGATTTCTTAGTATTATTATAACCACATCCCATCATCTATTTCATGCAAGGATGAGTGAATTGCCATCCTAAATTAGTTATACATAATCTGAGCTAGTAAACTTATAAAAATATTGAAACCCATTTGTTATGTTAAGATCTGAGAAATGATTTATGTCTAATGAACTCCACTGTGGTTTATAGATGTTTTACTTTTACCTAAATATTAGTGCGTATAGTGATATGGCTCAAAAAGCAAAATCTCCCATTTTTATTAGAAATAAAGTACCAAAAGGGGATTCAAACCCGGTACATGTGAAAGGTTATTAGATATAACTGTGTCTAGATTCAGATAATCTAGTGGCGCCCTGCTAGACCATATTCACTTAGTATTTGTTTAAACATGCACTTAACATCAAACCAAGAAATGAAAGTGGATAAGATCTACTGTCTGTATACCTGAGTTATATTTTATTGAATTACTAGTGTACTCACCTCACGTGATTTCCATATACCTGAGTTATAATACTTGTTATTAATAATTTGCTTATAATTATTGATAGTGGGATATCTTGAGAAATCTAATGATAGAAATATGTTTCATTTCATCCAATGACCCGTAATATGATAGATAACTCAGTCTGATCTTTGGTTTAATAGCCACTACTCAGGTTAAATAATTCTTTTCTTTTGATATAAAAATCTACAATGCATTTGTCATTTATTAAGCTAAATATTTATATTGGAAGCTTTTAGAGATAAAATAAAGATTTATATTTGAATCTTTTCATAATTATTAAATACATTTGGATCGTTTGATCATCTTTATTAAGTTACATTTTTTAACAATACTGGAATATTTGAGATTTTTACAATACTTGAATTTTTTTGATTCTTTAATAGACCAGATCTCATTTAAATACACTGGATCTTTGAACTCCTTTAATTTAGTTACAATGGACACACTACTGGGGCTTGATATTTTACCATATACCTGAAAAAGGGAGTCTATAGAATGATAGATGTGTGGTTAAAAAGAAGGAATTTTTTTTTTAGTAAAATTTTTTTTTCAGTAAAAATTTTTTTTGTCTTACAAAATTTTCTTGGCCAAACAGTCTTATTTTAGATTTGTATATGATGATGTTTAATATGATTTAATTGTTCATTGATGATGATAAAATGGGTACAGCCATAAAACAGCTTAGTTTTGTTTTATCAATTTTGAAAATAGAGATGAATATCACAACTTAAGACAAAGGTGAAATAAATAATAGAATTTTTTTTTGTGGAACATTAAAATGATTTATTGCCAGATAGGATAGGCATAGTAATAGTGATGAATTATGGAATAGTAGTCTCATGTGTGTTTGGGGAGTTCATTTTGTAAAAATTGGGGAGTTCATTTTGTAAAAAAGTCTATGATTTTAGAGGTTTGATTGGATGGTTGATCGTTGGAGTTTGGTTGGTTAGATTGCAGTTTTGGTGATGAGTGGAGAGTTTTGTCATTGCCTTGAGAATGCTATGTATTTTGTGTAACTTATGAATGATCAAACCCATTCACTGCTCCAACCCAATTTATATGTTATCTTTATTTTATCATGTAGCAGTTAACAGCAGTCCTGCCATGATATCAGCCTATAAGTCTCCAAGAGAGAGAGAGCACGGCATAGTTTTCCAACCCAGTTATATGTTATTCTTATTTTATCATGAAGCAGTTAACAGCAGTCCTGCCATGATATCAGCCTATAAGTCTCCAAGAGAGAGAGCAAGGTTTCGTTTTTGTAGTCTATAATAAGCAGGGCATTCCTTGATACTTGCCACATAAGACTCCAAGAGAGAGAGCAAGGCATAGTTTATCTATTTTAGCCCCTAAGACTTAATACTTCTTTTATTGCAACAGAGTTTGCATCATTCAATCAAGGGTTGTGGTAGTTAATAGTGATCGAATTGGGATGGTGTTCTGAGTGCTCATGATACATTGTGTGATTATAGTGCTGTGACTGAATTCTTTTATTTATCTCAAGATTGTGAACTGCTAGTCATTCTGTGGACTGTCAATATCTGTCAGATTTCTGGGAGAATGGATGAATGTATAATTTGGGCTATTGCAGACAGACATGCACTATATAGATTATTGTTGTGTGGTTCATCAAATAAGGATATTAAATATTTTTTTTGTATTTGTAATGCATAATAAGGTAAAAAGCAAATCAGTCAGTTAGTCAAAGATAGGTGTCAGACAAGGAGAGGATGTGTAGGTTTTTGGTGGTCAGGGAAGCACAGATGGGATATATATAGTTTTAGAACATGAGTGAACTAAAATATAGTATGGAAGAGGAAGGTGCCCCAATACCAGGAATCAGTGATCATTTTCATACTGAAGAAGAGGATGGGGAGGTTTTCTTAAAACAAACACAAGAGGAAAGAGAGGAAGTAGAGGAAGATGCCTTTAATGTTAGTAGCAATAATACGGCCTCATGTGTGGAAGTAGATGAGGAGCCGGAAGTTGGCCAGATTCAGATAGAAAATAAAGAACTCTCAGACATGAAATTAATGATAATGCAGATGTTCAAAAGTCTAAGAGAAGATAATAAGCACAATATAGAGAGTCTAAGAGAAGATAGTAAGCAAGGGGTGGTAAATCTAGAACAAAAGATAGAGAAAAATAATAAAAGTATGGTAAATCTCGAACAAAAGATGGAGAAAAGTATAGAGAGTCTAAGAGAAGATAGTAAGCAAGGGATAGAAAGTTTGAGAGAAGATCTCAAAGCCCAGATAGATAACTCTAGTGAAAATAACAGCCAGATGATTATGGCTTTGGAAACTAGGATTGAAAAATCCAACATAGAGTGTAAAAATAGATTTGCATCCTTAGATGAGAGGATAGAAGGAGTATGTAGATCTATGGAAGTCACCAAACAGGAGGGCTGTCAGGGACTACAGTCATTAAAGGCTCAAGTGGAGCAGTCTATCGAAGAAAATAAGAGAGAGATTGAGTTAGTTAGGAATGAGGTCCATGAGTTGGTCTCCCAATCCATATCAGAATGCATAGAAAAGAATGCCAAAATAACTTCTGCAGGAATTAGTATCAGATTAGAGGAAGTGATAGCCAAAGTGGACTCATATAAGGAAGCCACTTTGGGCTGTGTAGATCAGGCCTTCACTATGAAAAATAAGTTTAGTGGCTTAGAAAAGGAAATACGAAAAGTTAAGGGAAGCATGGCCAATGAGTGTGTACAAATTGACCAAAATCTTAGGAAAGAATTGGGGAAATAAATGGATAGCTTTAGGGAGGAGATAGTAAAAAGGGACAAGTCAAGTTCTTTAGAAGAGGGACCCAGAATGAATCAACATGAATTAGGTGTTATGTTGGAGAAGGTTGAGGAGAACCAGAAGGCGTATGTTATGGAGTACATGAACCCCAAGATGGATGATCTCTACCAGAAAATAGGGGAATTAAAAGATTGTATTAATGTAGAGCTGCAGGATCAGTCAAACCTAAATTCAGGGCAGAACGATGGTAGCATCAGTCCAGATGATGGTAGGGATAGCTCAGAACATAGTCAATCTGAGAAAAGGATGCCTACTTTAGTTAAAAATCCACAAGGTGAAAAAGAAGTAGAAAGGCCGATAGTAGCCATAATACCAAATCTCCCAGTAAAGAAAGTACATGAGGAGATGGACAGAGAGCCAATTGGGGTAGATCATAAAGTGAAAAGAAGGAAAAGAGAGTGGGAGGAAAAAGTCCATACACCAGATAAGGTGATTGAGTTAAGAGAGGCAACAGGGGAGATGAAACCAGATATTTTAGAAAGAGAACAAAAGTTTCAACAGTCTGTAGTTCTCAATCTAGTAATAAATCAGCATGTGTGGTTTCAAAAATCTGTCTTCTTAAATAGATTGGAGATATCTTATATATGGTATAGAGAGAATCTATCTCTCTGAAAAATTTCAATGCTCTGTTAAATTTAAATGTACCTTATATTTGGTACAAAGAGTCAACCTTTTTAGAGAGTTTAAAAATAAATTATACATGGCACAGAGAATCAACCTCTCTGGAAGATATAATGAATTATATCTGGTACAGAGAGTCAATCTCTCTGAAGAGTTTAAATGTCCATTATATATGGTACAAAGAATCTATCTCTCTGAAAAATGTAAATGTCCAAATCTCTCTGAAAAATTTAAATACTATGAAAAAGTTAAAAATAAATTATGTCTGATACAAAGAGTCAACCTTTCTAGAAAATTTAAAAATAAATTGTATATGGCCCAGAGAATCAAACTCTCTGGAAAATTTAAGGATGAATGATATCGGGTATAGAAAGTCAATCTCTCTGAAAAACTTCAAGGCATATTACGTATGGTACCAAGAGTCCATATTTCTAAATGGAGTTTGTAATAGGAGGTTATATAAAATAAATCCTCCGGATATGTTTTATAAATACCCAGTCAAGATGAAAAATGGGAATATTAAAAAGGGACTGAATGTATGTTTGCAATATTATGCAGACCACAATATGCTTTGTACAAAGGAAAAGATCTCCAAATAAATCAGGGTGCTAGATTTTCTAATGAAAAGTATGATATTTACCAGTAGTTAAAAATTATATATTTTTTTATATTATTATTAGTGTGTTTATTATTATTGGTGTATTTTATTAGTTAGGATTTTTTTCTTTTTGGATATAGTTAAAACAAAGGTGCTGATGATTTTATCTGAAGGGGGGAGGACGTTGTGCCATTACAATTTGGTCACTAGCCAAATTTATAGTAATGTGCATGTAGGAAAATGTAAAACAAAATCATCATCCCATTTTTATATAACAATAAATGAAGCTGTAGGGCATCCAAGTTTAAACCCTACAAGATCCAGTTCTAAAAGCTTTAGATAGAAAGAGAGTGGGTCAACAATTAATATTGTTTGTGTGTTGATAGAAAGGTAATACACACATTTAAACTATTCAATTTTAATTTTTCTTTAAAAAAGCAAAGTTATAACACATACGTATTAAACTATTCAATTTTAATTTTTCTTTAAAAAAGCAAAGTTATAACACATACGTATAGGCAGTGTATGTGTAAGCTATTTAATTGTTTTATATTTCAAATATTCAACATTTTAACTTTCTTTAAAACTAACCTATGCTTGATCAATTCTAATATCTTATTCTATACTTCTATTTTGCTTTTCTATAATTGTGATTTAAAAGCTAAGGATTTAATTTTAAATGTTAGGGTTATAATTTCTGAACTAGCATTTATATTATTAGTCAACCAGATTTATAAATGATTGGAATAATGGCACTGTGTATGCTTGGATATATTACATATATAAACTACATTTTTTATTTATTAAATATTGAAAGAAAAGGAAGGGTTAAATCTGTCAAATTATTTTTTTGTACAATTTTATGTTAAAAGAGGAAATCTGTTGAATCAGATATCTATTTTTGTAGCAATTTTGTTTTTGTAAATGATTGTTTGTCACTTTGGGAGCTTAAGCTGGGGGGGAACTCTAATTTTGAAATTGTCTTATCTTAAGATCTAAAGAAGGAAGCTCAAAAATTTGAAATGTTACCTAGGTGTAAGAAAAAAAGAAGGATTAAGTCTTTTTTAAAAAAAAAAAAAAGTGTCTGGAAAATGGATTAAACTTTTCAGTTGAAAAATAATTTAGTTGAAAATAAATTAGAGATCTAATTAAAATGAATTTGTCCAAAAATAGCAAGTGACGCTATCTCTGATTGGTTAAGTTAGCTAAAAATTGGATATAAAAAGCTGTCTGGAAAAATTGGTTGAATTATTATTATTGTGATTATGATTCAGATTATTAGACTATTAAATTGAATGTTGAAAATATAAGAAATGACTGGCTAGAAAAATTATTTGTATGTCCCATCTTTTCCTCTCCATCTGGGAAGCTGCACATCATATAGGAAAGAAAAGATGTTTTGTCTAAAATAATATTCTACACCTTTCAACTGACCAGAGAAATAAGATGTTCTTAATAGAAGGAAGAAAGCATTCACCTGTATTTGATGAAAGATGAATTAAACTACCGATAAATATTAATCATCAAGTCCAATTAATTGTTCCAGCAACTGAGTTTAAATCCAGGAAATTTATAACGTGAAAACAACTGCTGTATTTCATTCACTAAATGAATAATGCTTGACAGGAAGAGAAGAAAAATTGATAATGATTTCCAAATTATCCACTAAAGCAAATAACCTCAATAGGATCCTTATCATCAAATAATTATATACTTCAAGAAAGTGATTGTTCCAAAGAACACGGAAATTGTTGCTGCCAAGTATAGACAGTATACAAGACAAGTGAACCCTTGGATTGGTAATATGACTTTTATATCTATTTTCTTTATGAAATCAGAGTATTAATAAAAATTTAGTAATAAAGTGACATATTTTATTTAAAGAACTTTTAAAGACAATTCAGATCGATGGAAACCAAGAATGTCTTAATAATAATAGCTTTGAACTACATAAATGATTTTGAATGTATCAAAATTTATTTGTTTATTAATTTTACAGTTATGAAATATTAATGTGTAAAATAATTTTTTTTACAGTATTATGATTTTAGTTTTAACTAATATATTATTATTATTTTGGGATAAAACACACACATACATAGTAATATTTTATATGTGTATAATTGCGAGTGAATGTGAAATAATAGGTGGTGTTAAAATATTAAATTATTTTGTCTTGAGAAAGTATAGATTTCAGTGCTTAGAAGGGAGAGGGAGATAATGATTTAAAACTCTTTTCTAAGAACTTGATTTTTCTAATTTCTATTAACATTTTTTTTTAACATTCTACTTACATGTTAGATTTATAAAGTATGTGTGCTAATGAGCGGATAATATATTTTTTTCTTGAAATACTTTTCTCATGGAGTGAAAATCATGGTCAATGTGACATCCAACTTAATACAATATACATTTGAAGGGAAAGGGGGAAGAACTTGAAATTAATCTGAGGATTGTTATATAATCAATTATTATTATTATTCTTATTCATATCAATTTTCATGTTTATCTAGAAATTTTTATGTATATGTTAGAAATGCAGTAATAAATATTAGTTTGTTTTATTAAACGAGGCGTATATATTTCATTAAGTGTAGTCTTTGTTAAGGGTGATCATTCATCATCATCAGTGGTTGAATATTAGTTATTTAAGATATCAGTAAATATGCTAAAATTAAGCAATAATTATGAATTTCTTTATAAAAATTAGTTTTATGTTTAGGCTTAGTCCTAGAGCGGTAGTTGAAACCCTTGTCATTATCGTTATTATCATCATCATCAACATCATCATCAACATTTTAATTAATGAGCTGTTTAACTGTTTAAAGGCCATAAACAAATATTGATTTTATAATATTTAGTGATTTCTTAGTATTATTATAACCACACCCCATCATCTATTTCATGCAAGGATGAGTGAATTGCCATCCTAAATTAGTTATACATAATCTGAGCTAGTAAACTTATAAAAATATTGAAACCCATTTGTTATGTTAAGATCTGAGAAATGATTTATGTCTAATGAACTCCACTGTGGTTTATAGATGTTTTACTTTTACCTAAATATTAGTGTGTATAGTGATATGGCTCGAAAAGCAAAATCTCCCATTTTTATTAGAAATAAAGTACCAAAAGGGGATTCAAACCCGGTACATGTGAAAGGTTATTAGATATAACTGTGTCTAGATTCAGATAATCTAGTGGCACCCTGCTAGACCATATTCACTTAGTATTTGTTTAAACATGCACTTAACATCAAACCAAGAAATGAAAGTGGATAAGATCTACTGTCTGTATACCTGAGTTATATTTTATTGAATTACTAGTGTACTCACTTCACGTGATTTCCATATACCTGAGTTATAATACTTGTTATTAATAATTATTGATAGTGGGATATCTTGAGAAATCTAATGATAGAAATATGTTTCATTTCATCCAATGACCCGTAATATGATAGATAACTCAGTCTGATCTTTGGTTTAATAGCCACATAATTCTTTTCTTTTGATATAAAAATCTACAATGCATTTGTCGTTTATTAAGCTAAATATTTATATTGGAAGCTTTTAGAGATAATATAAAGATTTATATTTAAATCTTTTCATAATTATTAAATACATTTGGATCGTTTGATCATCTTTATTAAGTTACATTTTTTAACAATACTGGAATATTTGAGATTTTTACAATACTTGAATTTTTTTGATTCTTTAATAGACCAGATCTCATTTAAATACACTGGATCTTTGAACTCCTTTAATTTTGTTACATATATATATTAAAATAAATGTTCTAATTTAGTTGAAAATTAGTTTCACAATATGGTTTTGGAAAATGCAAGTAGAAACACTTAATATAAAAAATCATGGTATTAGAATTATGTGAATGAAGATAAGGGCTAGTGTGGAGGCCAAGGAGTCATTGTTTTACATATCAATCCAGGAGAGCTGAAATAAATTACCTATTAATATTTCACCTAACTGTGGCTCATTAGATTTTCAAAATCCATATTCACTAGTTAAGAATCTAACTTCAGCCACAATATATGAATAATTACATATTTGACGTTCAAAGAGAATTAATTGTGCTTTTGTCCTGACAAAAGTATCGTATTTTTTGCTAAAAATGCACTGTATTCATATTTTGCTATGTAACCCACAAAATATGCTGTCATCTAAACTTAGTTCATGCCTTTTGTGTTTATAATTATTAATGATTTATCTATAATATTCACACAGCAGTAGTATAGTTAATTTCCTTTTTTCATTAAAGACTTTAAGTAAAAGAAATAATTTATTGTTTATTGTCGTCGTCCCTGATCATTTTTCTCTCAATATTACAGATATCAATATTTCAGAAAATATAAAATTAAATAATAAAATAAATATATCTATATGTTTTTATATAATTATATTTTATTGTACTTGAAGTGCATATGACTTCCAGTTTTTTTATTTATTTAAATTTTTGTTTGTGGATGAAGCTAATGTATTTTTCATATATAAAATATATATTTGTTTTAAAGAAATGGAGGAGCGTGGGTATTTATGTTGGAAAAAAAAGGCAAAAATAGAATGTATCAATTTATAAATCTTGCACTTTTCTCATATAACGAATGTGAGATATGTAAAATAATTTTGAAAGTGGTGCTGGTAGCTACTGTAACATTTGAAAGACACCATTGTAAAAAAATTGAGATTTTCAATTCTTCTTAATGTATCATTTTTATATAGTTTCATATTCCATTTTTTCTTCATAAATTGTCTTGGGTCAGTAAAAATTTTACTGGTCAATTGCTGTTTTTTTGTACCAGCTATCTTTGTTACAGTTTTTAAAAGGGTATCCCTTATCTTCCTATTGATTTCATTTAAATCTGAATCATGATCAAAATCTTAACATTTGAAAATGATTTGAAAGTTGTAATTTAAATTCAATGGAATGTTTCTGAGGATTATGAATATCAAGTGTTAACACTTTTTTAAAATAATTTTGGTCTTTTAACTTTCCATTAACATGTTTCTTAAATCTCACTAATAGATGATTACTTCCTGTATTGAATTTATTAAGAATATTGCAATCTTGAAATACATATTTCCTGTTAGTCAAAATGTAATCCAATTCTGCTATATCTTCATTTTCCAGTAAACATTTTTTTTTTTCCACAAGTCTATGTCCTTTCATTTCTATCATCATAACCAAATTTACCTCAGCACTTTCATCTTTCAATTATTTACCAATTCTGGCATTAGTCTCCCACGACAATTTTAAAAGGTTGTTTGGTCTAATCATTAGCCTTTTATATACTTTTTATTTATAAATGAATCTTACTCCAATCGAATTTCCAATGTTTGAGACTTTGTAGTTCAGTGAATGAAAATCAGTTGTCTTTACACCTTTTCTTCTAACTTCATGAAGTTCAATAATATTCCAGTTAATATTAGACAGTTCTTTTTCCAATTTTTGCAATCTTCCTTCACTTGAAAGTGATCTGAAGCTGTATGTACCTAAGTAAATATCATTAAATAGCATCTTGGGTCTGCAATGAAGAGATCTTTAGTACCTCTGCCTTTATTGACAATATGCTGCCTTTTCTGATGACTTTACAACCTCCTGGAAATAAGAACCATGATGTATATTTCTCTGTTATGATTGTAAATATCTATTAAAAAAAAAAAATTCACATACACATTTATTTTGTTCTCAAGAAAGTTCAATTAATATTTCAGTTAAGAACTATCAGGCAACTGAGAAGAAAGTCCATGGTAGTTCTTGATTTTATATTCAGAGGTAAAAGGCCAATAAACTCACCATGATAGTTAATGCATGTTGGTGAGCAGCTCATCCATCTCTGTATACTATATGAATAATCACATAGTAATAATAGCTACAATGAGAAGAATATATGTAATGGACATTAGGAAATTTCCTACTCAGTTCCTTTAAGGCTTTCAAGAGGAATCAAAGGGTTTCCTTTCAGTTCAGAGAAAATTTCTCTACGAGTTGCATGAAGTATCTGAAAAACATTAAAAGGAACAAAAGGTAGAGATTTTTTGTTTTTTGTCTATATCTTTATGATAATAATAGGGAATATAAAAAAAGAATATTGAAACTAATGAACATTTTTTTGTTTAAAATGAGATAGAATACTGTAAAGGAGTTTGCTCACCAACACTTATTAGCTAGTATGGTGAGTTTAATGGCATTTTATTCTGAGTTTAAGAGTGAGAAACACCATAGCATTTCTTCTTAGTGGCCTGATATGGCATAATGAATGTGAATGAACAAAAATTTTCTAATAGATGTATACAATCATGATAGACAAAAATAAATCATGGTCCTTATTGTCAGGAGACTGTACAGTCACCAGTCAAGGCAGTAGATGGTGGCCAAAAACAGAGGGTGCTAAGAATCCTCTGATTGTGGACCCAGGCTGCCATCTGATGATGACTTTATTTAGGTACTTATAACTGCAAATCACTTTCAAGTGAAGGAAGATAGCAAGAATTGGAACAAGAACTGTCATATTAAATGGGTTTGTGAAGATAGAAGAAAAATTGAAGAGAATTGTTTTTTAAAAAATGGACATGTAGAATTCATTATAAACAAAAAAAAATGGAAGAATAACATTGTGGACATCGATGGTGTATTGGGCAGAGTGGCAAGACTAGTTATGCAACTTAATGACAGATACAAAATGCATATAATTCAGATTTATACCCACTAATTCTCATAGTGATGAAGTAGTAAGATTTTTATATGAATATATAAAAGGTTTTTGATCAAACTAAACAACATTTTAAAAATTGTTATTGGAGACTTTAATGCTAGAATTGGTAAACAAATGAAAGATGAAAGTGTTGTAGATAAATTTGATTATGGGAATAGATTTGTGGAGTTTGCAGAAAAAGAAAAACTTTATATTATAAATTCTTTTTTTGGGAAAAATGTTAAAAGGAAATGGGCATGGAAGCATTCAAATGAAGGTACAGCAGAATTGGATTATATTTTGACTTAACAGAAAATACATTTTTCAAGATTGTAATGCCCTAAATAAAGTCAATGCAGCAAGTGGTCAACAATTAGTAAGATGTAAGACCCATGTTAATGCAAAACTAGAGGACAAAAATTATTAAGAAAAACATTATTTACAGTTGATATTCTAATTTTCAGAAACATTCTAATGAATTTAAATTAGAACTTGCATATCATTTTCAAGTATTAGTAGATTTTAAATGTGATTCAGATTTGAATGAAATTAATAGGAAAATAACTGACACACTTTTAAAAACTGTAGCAAAGATATCTGGTAAAAAAAAAAGCAGCAATTGACCAATAAAATTTCTAATGAGACTAGAGAATTCATGAAAAAAAAGAAGGAATATAAAAACATATAAAAATGATGCATTAAGAAGGATTGAATATCTCGAATTTTGTAAAATGGTGCAGAAAAGAGTTGAAAAAAAGTATAATTGTGAACTAGCAAGGAAAGTTATAAAAGAAAAGAAAATTCTCAAGAATGTAAAACAACATTTTGGTATTGATAAGAAACTTATAATATCTGCAATAAAAAAAAGATGGAACTATTACTAAAAAGAGAGATGACATCATAAAATAGGTAGAAGAGTTCTATCAAGAATGATATAGTAATAGAGAAAACTACCTCCTACATTTATTATATCTTCTGAATTGCTCAGGATTTTTAATGAAGAAGTAAGACATGCAATTATATTTATGAAGAAGGGAAAAGCTCCAAGTATGATGGAATTATAATCAATATATTAAAAAAAACAGATGAAGAAATAGAAAAATGTTTGGCAAAGTTATATACCAAATGTCTAAATGATAAAGATGTACCAGATGATTGGAAGAATGCAGTAATAATATTAATATTTAAAAAGATAATAAAGAAGATATTAGAAATTACAGACCTATCAGCCTTTTATCAGTTTTATATAAAAAAAAAATTATCAAGATAATTACAACTTGTCTACAGAAAACATTGGATTTCCACCAATCAAAAGATCAAACTGGATTTAAAAGTGGTTTTAGTACAGTAGATCATATTCAGGTATTGAGAGAAGTTATATAAAAGACAAATGAATATGAATTGCCATTATGTTTTGGATTTGTAGATTATGAAAAGGCATTTGATTCTATAAACATTTCTTCAATGATTAAAGCATTGGATCATCAAGATATAGATCCAAGATATTGTCACTTATGATATTTTAAAGAATGTTTATAAAAATACAACAGCAACAATTAGATTACATAATGATATTAAGAAAGTCAACATTGAGAAGGGTGTAAGACAGTGTGTCTCCATATTTCCAAAACTTTTTATAGCAGTGCTACAAGAAGTATTTTGTGGATTAAAATGGGAAACTAAAGGAGAAAAAGTAAATGGGGATTGTTTAAGTCATTTTGATTTTGCAAATGATGTAATTGTTTTTGAAAATAATGCTTCAGAGCTTCATTGTTGCAAGAGTTATCAGATGAAAGTAGGACTAAAGGCAAATGTTAAAAAAACTATGGTAATTTTCAATTGATTTTTTCAAAGGATAAAAATAAAGATACATTATGATGAGTTAGAAGAAGTTAACAATTACAAATACCTCGGATATATTATTACTACAGATGGAAACATAATGGATGAAATTAAACTTGGATGAAGTGCTTTTGGTAAAAATAACTTAATATTAAAAGGAAATAATCCTATGTATTTTGAAAAGAAATGGTTTTTAATAAATGTATTTTACCAGTTCTTACTTATGGATCTGAGACTTGGTCACTTAATAGAAGAGCAATACAGGAATTTCAAGCCATTCAAAGAATTATGGAGAGATGCATGTTAGGCTAAACAAGAAGAGATTGAAACTGTGATACATGGTAAGAGAACAAATAGATATTGCTTGAAACATTGAAAGAATTAAAAGATTGGAATTGGGCTGGACATATTGCTAGAAGAGAGGATAATAGATGAACAATTGAAATCTTAAATAGGATTCCTAGAGATTGTGAAAGATCCATAAATAGATCATATGTGAGATGAATGGATGAAATAAGAAAGTGTGCAAGGTAATGTGGAGAAGACATGCTAGAGAGAGGAGAAGGTAAATTGAACTCTGAGAGACCCTCATTCTGCAGTGGATTGATAATGGTTGACGATGATGTTGATGATAAGTGCCAAAATGATGTTTTTGACTTCATCTAAAACCGTCTACTTCAACATTACATCATATTGTTGTTGTTTTTTTTTCAATGAAATAAGAGCAGTTATCGCTTTTAAGTGCAATATTTTTTTTTTAAAAAAAATTTATTATTAATTTTTATTTTTCAAACATGTTCTTGTTTTTGCGCTTGCGTTGTTTTTTTTCCCCTGCTTTTTATTTTATTTTATTTATCTATTTACATTAGTTAAGTTGAATACATATTTCCTTACTTTAAATCAGATTTTTTATGTACAATTTATTAAAAGAAAATAAAGGAAGTAGAAGAGGGGGGTGTTAATTTTAAAAATATTCAATAGTGCTCTTAGATATTTAATTTATATATATTTTTTTAGTTCCTCCATCAATTCAGCAAGATCCTGTAAATCAGGTGGTAGATGAAGGTAAAGCCACCTGGTTTCACTGTACTTACAAGGGAAGTCGATATCCTATTACAACAGTTCACTGGCTAAAGGATGAGAATTTGATAAAAGAGGTAAGAAAATTACTTTAAGCTTGTGTGTGTTTATATAGAGTAGAGGGATAGTATACATTTTTAACAAGCAAATTATTTATTTGATATTTGTAAATGAAGAATAATTTAATTTTATGCAAAACCTAAAATTAGACTCAAATAATATATTTATTATTATTATTATTATAGATTAATACTACTTTATCTCTATGAATTAAGTTTATAGTATTGCAAATGAGTTTTTTTATTATTAACATTTTTAGCAAGCGAATTATTTATGATATTTTTAAATTAAAAATAATTTCATTTTATGTAGAGTCTTAAATTAGACTTAAATGGTAGTTTAGATTAATAATATATTTTTTATGAATTAAGACTAACTTATCTCTTTGAATTCCATTTATAGTATTGCAAATAATTTTTTTTCTTTAAAAAATAAACAAACAAAATCAGTGGCTATTGATATCCATCTATTATGTCAAGTTAGTAATGTGGTTTTAATCAATTAATAACTGATTGACCAGAAATTAATAGTTGTTATTATTGTTTTTATCTTTAGCTGTTAATATTATAGATTTCTTGCAATGTGTGTATGCATGGGAGATAGGAATGTATGTGTTCATGTATACATAATTTTGGTTTAACATTTTACAATTATTTTTTAAAAAAACTAAAAATCTACAAAATGAAATGATCCATTTGAAAACAACAACAACAATCCCTCTCTCATTTATCACATATTAAATTAGCTGAAGAATATGAAATTGTGATTGGTCAGTAATTGTTTTAAAAAGTAAATAGTACATTTTGCTTTTTTCTCTTCCTAGAAAAATGTCTAAAAATTGAAAAGAATCTCGAAAATTACAAATTACGAAGTGATACTTCTATTTTAAACTTTTTTTTAAAAACTTGTTAAATTATATCACTTTATTAATGGCTTAGGTGATATCTAACATGCTGAGTTAAATAAACTGAGACTCATAGAAAATTTACTTTCTTGAAAGAAAGAAACCCCATTATCAGTATTCTAAAAGGAAATGCCTGATAAAATTCTCAGATATGTTGGAATAAATATTTTTTTCAAAAATTATTAAAGAGGAAACAATAAATACAGCGAATAAGTGCTTAATTGTGTAAGGAATTTCATTTTAATCTTTTAAGGAAAAATTCATTTGTCTCATTACTGGATTTGTTTAAAGAATGGGAAAATGTGTCAGTGTCTCATATTCAAAATGAAATATCCAAACTAGTTATGTACCTGACTGCAGTAAAAAGAAGAATGATATAAACTAAGAAAACTTAACATTGGAATTCACTAGTAATAACAGAGTAATGAAATATAAAGAAGCTTAGCAATTGAATATTTAAGCAATTTTTTAAAGACAATTATAGGAATAAAGATATATGTTGAACTTAATTGGATATATATATATATTAAAATGAAGATTTGCATGGGTTAAATATATAAAATACATATATATATATATATTAGTGGTAATTGCCTGTAGTAAAATTCTTAAGAGTCTAATGGACATATTGTTTGGATAAGGAGTGATACCAAAAACTGTAGCACTACATTTCAACATTAAATAATAAGTTTTTTTTTTTATTTCTTGATATTATTTTCATGTATAATAATTAGATGATTTGGTCTTAATACAAAAATAATAATGAGATATATAAAAGAAAATATTATTATTGATAATTTTATTTTTATATATTTTTAAATAAAAATTGGAAATTGTGTATATAAGAATTAGATATTGTCAAGTGTTAGTGGCCTAGCAGTTAGCATAGCTGCTTCCAAGCAGCTGGCCCAGGTTTGCTTCCTGACCAACACTTTGATATATAGAAAAAAAAAGAATTAGATATTAGAGTATATGTTTGTGTATATTAGGTTTTAATACTAACTAAAATAGTATTTTTCAAATACTAACCTGTATGTATATGTAAACTATAAGTTGTTCATCTATTTGATATTTGTGCTAAGGAAGAAATAAAATAATTTCTCCACAAGATATGTTAGTCACTGTATAAGTAACTTCATTATGTAAGCCATATCCCTGAAAACTGTAGGTATGAAATTATTTTAATAAATTGTACTTTTTTATATCAATTTTTTTGAACAATTTATTTAATTGTATATTAAAAGAATCTGCATTTTAAAAGGGATTTAAGCCTTGGTTCTCATTTTAATGTGTGCCTATACCATAAGAGTAGTTCCTGAATTCTCATGATTCTAATAATTTTAAATCTAAATTTTATCTAATCCATGTTATTAGCATATTTTTTTTATTCACTGAATGAATCAAAGGTAGATTGTCACATGAGAAAGCTTGAGATCACCATTATTTATATATTTTGCTTGATAACACTTGAGAAAAAATAATATATAGTATCTATTATTTCAGTATAACAATATTAAGTTTTTTAACCAAAACAGATCACTAAGACATCCTAAATGTATCTGATCTTATTTATTAGGAAAATAAGAGCATTAATAATTCATAATTAAACATAAGATATCTACATTTTCATTTAAAAAGTCTATATATCATTTGAATCTTTAATATGCATTAAAGAATCATCACTCGGGGGAAGGGGATAGTCTTTTTTCCTTAATTGCATTTATTACAACCACATCTGCTAGTGGTTACACTTTTATCATTCATATAATGTTAATTTACTATAATGAATAAATTGATCATCTAATTTGATTACGGATTTAGATTGTCATTGTGACTAGTTCATTTATTTTAGTGTCTGAATCAAGCCTATAAATTTTGAGGGATACTACCTCATTTATTCATAGTCCATATATCCAGATACTTATTTTTTGGTGGCTATACCACAAGATACAGCTGATGATTAAGGATAAAAACTATCTATCTCATCTGCAGAATAAAGGATGTATAATCCAAGATTTGTTCTATTACAATATATATATATTGTGACACTACAACTCTTTTCCTTCCCCTAATAACTGAATCTTAATTATTAGAATCGCCGCCGAGGGCGCCACCAAGGATTTCTCTCTTGGAACCTGGCCATGAAGCTTTACGTAAACCTGGTCTTATTTATTTTCGAACGGCGATTCACCGATTACAAATTTTGTTTATAATCTGACAGGGGTTTTCACTTAAGGACACTAACTAATTATTATAAATAATTAAAGAATTCAAATATATGTTGGATACAAAAAATTACTTTCCTTTATTATTATTATTATTATTATTATTAATAACATTATATTTCTGCCCGATCCAGAGAGAACTGACTTACAATTTCTGATTTTCCAACTGTTAACTTTCTAAGTATTCTTCCCAAATATCTACCATGGATTTACTCGCGCTGACACTAACACTGCGGATTCTAGCAGGCGTGTATACAAAGGCGACTTATAGTATATAATCTTTCCTGAAGTTTATTTTTAAACCCCACTTTATTTGGTAAATAAATAACTTGCAAAAACTTAAAATGAACGTATAAGTGTCTTTCGTTTTCTTATACTTTCAACCCTTCCCTTATTTTCTGCTAACAAGCAAGTAACGCCCCAAGGTTCTCTGTTGCTTGGCAGCGCACTTTTATACCCCACCCTGTAGATCGAACAGATATTAAATAATTTAATATACAGTCATACCAATATTGCATAAAAATATTTAACGAGAATTAACATAAATAGTTTACAATATTAAATAAATTTATTTCCCCACCTCTATTGTTGAAACATTCGTAACAAATATAATAAACGAAAAATAAATCAAAGATAAAGTTCTATTACGCTTTAACTAAAGTTCCCATTAATTGAAAAGTTTATAATTACCCTGATCGATCAGAGTGAAGTGGCCTGACTTTCATAGATTCACATTCCATTCGTCGTGCCTTTGTCCTTGTATATGAGAATTCTGGTGTGTCCATGGGTGTTCCTTTGGTTGTCCGGCTAGCGATATACATTTCTTTCCCTTCCTTGACTCTTTCGGTAGCTTCATTCAGATGGAGTCGCGGCCAACTCCCCAAAGGGGAAGGTTTTGATAGCTTTAGCCGCTATGCATTTGAAAAGAGTCCGCAAAATAAATTTCTATAATAATTTTTGATTTGGAGCACAGCTTCTCTCTTTTTTTTTTCTTTATTGTCCTTGCTGGTCTCTCACGTCAACTGACTTTACTCTTAAAGCGATTTTATCTCTCTTTCTCTTCTCTTTTTTTTTCTTTTTAATTAGCGTAACAGCAATTATTAACCAAATACCTTTAGTTTGTGAAAGTTTCAACAATAGAGTCTAATTACTACCAACAATCTAATTTTGTTTTCTTTCCCCCACCCTTTTATCTCTCAAGTTTTCTCCCTTTTAATTAAACACTTTTAACATTTTTGACAATAAATTATATTTTATCTTTTTTCTTTTTTTTTAAAAATTTTTGCTCAAATCTATAGCAAAAATAAAAGTTTAAGATTTTACCCTTCCCATTAAATTAAAATCATTTGTTAATTTTTATTTTACAAACTATTTAACTTCGGAAAATATCTATGATGAAATTATAAATATGTGAGCTTATATATATATATGAGCTGACTTAAAATATCAGCTCATTGCCCCATTTGTCATATAAAAAAAAACAATAAAAAAAAAACTTTAATTGCCCCGAGGTGACTTGTCCCAACTTTTCTTGGGGTTATAGTTACTCGTACTCGCGGGTTCATTACAGTTCTCCCATCTAACTTTACTTTCTCCACCTACCCCCTGGTCCTCCCATTCTATATCTTGTAATATTTCTAATGCTTCCTCAATGGATAGCCGATGGTTTTCGGCCAACTTACGTTGCACACCTGACGGAAGGTTAAATCTGATAGTTCGCACTATCTGGAATTGATCCATCGGATATGCCTCCAAGGCTTTCAATTTTGCCGCTTGATGTTGGAAAAACTGACTGTACGTACCGTCTTTGTCCGCTTTATACTTTTCTTGCGATATCTTCATGCGTATGGTTTCTTGTTTCTCCACGCTCCAAAACCCTCGCAAAATCATAGTTCGATATTCTTGGAATGTAGGGGGTTTGTAATTTACCACCTTCCACCATTCCCTAGCGGAACCACTCAAATGGCTTGTTGCTATTATGATCTTCTCTTTTTCTTTCGACTTATGGACATAGAAAAAATCACCTAGACTGTCCAAGTAGTCAAAAGGGCTTTCCTCCCTTTCCCCTTTAAATGTTTTTATGTGTATAAATTTCACCAACGTGACCCTATCGAACTCTTCTTCTCCAGATTCGTTGATCTTTTTTTCCATTACCTCTTTCTCTCGGTTTATTTGTATAGCCTTCTTGTTCGGGATTTCTTTAGTTTCCCCTGTAAACTGCTCTGTCTCTTCGTTTTCTGTCTTTTCTTCCTTTTTACTGACTTTATGGTCCGCTGGGTCTATGACTTCCTTTTTTTTTCATTGTTCCTATTCTTTTCCCTCTCTTTTAATTCATTCACATCTTTCCTCAATTCTTGTATCATGCCTTTCATTTCTTTTATTTCTTTACAGTCTTCCATTACAATTTCTTTGAGCTCAGCGATAGCTCTCAATATTTCTTGTAACTGACACCGCTCGGGGTTTTTAAATGTTACCACCGGGCTTTCCATGCTACTTTCGTCCTCAATCATATTTTATTCTTTTGTTTTCTCTAATTTGATATTCGAACTCATAACCCTCCCTACGAGAATACTGACATACCACCACCATCTGAAATCCACCACCCTTACTAAATTTTTTTTTTTTAAAACTCTGATCTCTGGACGTTTCTCTTGTTAACGAGCCCGACACGTTGGAAGTGCCATTTTCTAACTTTCCTCCTCTAACCTCCTCTGTGACACTACAACTCTTTTCCTTCCCCTAATAACTGAATCTTAATTATTAGAATCGCCGCCGAGGGCGCCACCAAGGATTTCTCTCTTGGAACCTGGCCACGAAGCTTTACGTAAACCTGGTCTTATTTATTTTCGAACGGCGATTCACCGATTACAAATTTTGTTTATAATCTGACAGGGGTTTTCACTTAAGGACACTAACTAATTATTATAAATAATTAAAGAATTCAAATATACGTTGGATACAAAAAATTACTTTCCTTTATTATTATTATTATTAATATTATATTTCTGCCCGATCCAGAGAGAACTGACTTACAATTTCTGATTTTCCAACTGTTAACTTTCTAAGTATTCTTCCCAAATATCTACCATGGATTTACTTGCGCCGACACTAACACTGCGGATTCTAGCAGGCATGTATACAAAGGCGACTTATAGTATATAATCTTTCCTGAAGTTTATTTTTAAACCCCACTTTATTTGGTAAATAAATAACTTGCAAAAACTTAAAATGAACGTATAAGTGTCTTTCGTTTTCTTATACTTTCAACCCTTCCCTTATTTTCTGCTAACAAGCAAGTAACGCCCTAAGGTTCTCTGTTGCTTGGCAGCGCACTTTTATACCCCACCCTGTTGTTACCCTCTAGATCAAACAGATATTAAATAATTTAATATACAGTCATACCAATATTGCATAAAAATATTTAACGAGAATTAACATAAATAGTTTACAATATTAAATAAATTTATTTCCCCACCTCTATTGTTGAAACATTCGTAACAAATATAATAAATGAAAAATAAATCAAAGATAAAGTTCTATTACGCTTTAACTAAAGTTCCCATTAATTGAAAAGTTTATAATTACCCTGATCGATCAGAGCGAAGTGGCCTGACTTTCATAGATTCACATTCCATTCGTCATGCCTTTGTCCTTGTATATGAGAATTCTGGTGTGTCCATGGGTGTTCCTTTGGTTGACCGGCTAGTGATATACATTTCTTTCCCTTCCTTGACTCTTTCGGTAGCTTCATTCAGATGGAGTGGTGGCCAACTCCTCAAAGGGGAAGGTTTTGATAGCTTTAGCCGCTATGCATTTGAAAAGAGTTCGCAAAATAAATTTCTATAATAATTTTTGATTCGGAGCACAGCTTCTCTCTTTTTTTCTTTCTTTATTGTCCTTGCTGGTCTCTCACGTCAACTGACTTACTCTAAAAGCGATTTTATCTCTCTTTCTCTTCTCTCTTTTTTTTCTTTTTAATTAGTGTAACAGCAATTATTAACCAAATACCTTTAGTTTGTGAAAGTTTCAACAATAGAGTCTAATTACTACCAACAATCTAATTTTGTTTTCTTTCCCCCACCCTTTTATCTCTCGAGTTTTCTCCCTTTTAATTAAACACTTTTAACATTTTTGACAATAAATTATATTTTATCTTTTTTCTTTTTTTTTTTTTTTAAAAAATTTTTGCTCAAATCTATAGCAAAAATAAAAGTTTAAGATTTTACCCTTCCCATTAAATTAAAATCATTTGTTAATTTTTATTTTACAAACTATTTAACTTCGGAAAATATCTATGACGAAATTATAAATATGTGAGCTTATATATATATATGAGCTGACTTAAAATATCAGCTCAATATATATATAAATATCAAAATTTAAGGTTTTCATGAATTAAAGATGATATAATTTGTTTCTGCATACATGTTATTATTATTTCAGCACTAATGTTTTTGTTGGATCTCACAATCAATTTTGTTTGTAATATCACTAAATAAGCCAATTTCAATTTAGTTATTTGTGATTCAAACAAAAGTTCAGGTTTAATTTGGTCAAATATCCACTTTTTTTGCCACCATTATATCCCTAAAATTCTCTATTAGAAAATAATATATTTCCTAATTTCTTTACCAATATCCAACTTTCACATCCATAGTTATAAGAAATACTAAAATGTGAACAGTTTTGATCTTTGTTTATAAATATATATTTGTAGCTCCATGTGATCATCATCAGTTGCTATCCTTGTTGTCATAATCTTAGTCTTTTTTTAATTCAAAACAATTATTTTTTTATTCAGGAAAAGGCAAGTGCCACTAATTACATACAGGATTTATATAGATATCATTGTATACAAAGTAAACATAGCAAACATTTACAAAACCAAATGGTTTATGTTAATTGATTATAACATCAATAAGGTAATGCTTCGTTAGAAAATATTGGTCTATCCTTGTGGGATGACGAATCTGTGCCTGGTTTTGATGAGATTTCTCACTGTTAGTACAGTAGTGCTTTTTCCAAGGCTTCATTGGAACTAACTAAATCTAGTATTAAGTTTTAGCAACATTAGATTATTAAGTCAAGCATTTTCATAAAGAGTCCAGTACGCAGATAACTAAATATCACTTTGTAAGGTTAATTTATAAGTCATTGTTTATACAAAAAAAAATGCCATTAACTAGAATATCAAGTCAATGTGTAAATGCTTTTATGCAGTAATTTTTATAATTCAGTTTAATACATTACTGAGATGACATTAATAAATTATTTGAAACTTATGTCTAAAAATAATTAACATAAAAAATTTAACTCACTACTTTATGTGTTAATTATATTAGCATTTTGATTTTTTTTTTAATATACTAAATCGATCTGGACTTACATATGAAATTATTGAAGTAAAATGAGTAGACAATGTTATAAAACTATTTATGCAATACCATCATATTTATTATTTAGAATGGCATGGCAAATACCATCTAATTCATTAGGGTCTTATATTTTGCCCAGTTTTTCAATATGGTAGCTGTCTATACCCTACTTTTTAAAAACAAAACTAGTGTTCGGTATAGTAAAGCTTCCACGTTTGTGGAGTCTTTACTTTAAAAAAAACAACAACTAAAAAGTTATTTTAACTTGTAATTTTATAAATGATCACATTACAATACTATTTTTAGTTTTTATTTATCTTTTTTATTTATTTTTCTTTATATTTTATTAATTTTCGTGAAAATACAAAAAAAAAGCATCAGTATGAGATAACTGTTAACAAAGAAAAAGTGCTTTGAATCAGATGCTGGAATAAGTTGTTAAGAAGTTGGCAATCCATGGGAATTTGTCTTTGGTTATGATTAAGCTATCCATGGAACAATTTTAGTGAGATAAATTTAAACTGTTTAAATTAAATTATGTATTAACCTTTTGTAAATAAATTAATTTGTATGCATATTTACAAATAAAATTAAAAAAGAAAAAAAAAGAACATTCAATGAATAACTATAAATTAATAAACCAAATTACAATGAATTGCCTGCTTTTTTCTATCCTAGCAAAGTTTGGGTTTACATTGAGAAAGAGAAATATCTATCATTGAACTCCAAAAAAGGGCTGAAATAAGGGGGTTTGAATTAATCTGTTTATCTATTTAATTTACTGAAAACCAATTAAATCATTCTCTTCTGTATATATCCAATGATATTTGATTTACACATATATATATTAAAAATAAAAAAATAAACTAAAATTATATTGCGTTAATTCTTTATATTTTTTTATTAAGGCATGTTAGGAATTTTTTTCTTTATTGCTTGATAAATGAAAAGATGGAAGATATTGAAAAATTAAAGAAAGAAAAAGTAATTAATTCATGAATTTAAATACTTTTTAAAATCAATTATTTTACTATAATTTCTTAACAGTAATGGAATTTTTATCAATTTATTAAAGATCAGAAAGAGTTTTAATTAATCTGAAATAAGTCTTTAAACAATAGCTATAAGGAAATTTGGAAATGGGAGAAAAACTTAATAAGAAAAACAAAAAATTAAATTAAAAAAACTTTTAATTTCATTGAATAGAATGATAACTAGTGTTTTAAAATATTACAAAGACAATGTAGTTAAAATTATAAATCTTGATTAACAATAATTATCAAATTATTACATGCAACAGTCCACAAATTTATGTAGCTGATGTTTAGCTAAAAGTAGAAGCTAAATAGTCCTCAATTACAGATTTAACAGAGATGTTTATTTACTAGGGTGCAGTCAAGTTATGCTGGAGTTTTCTATCATTTTGAAGTTATTTTTATAACTGTTTTTCCATAGAATAGGTTAAGTTGTTTGTAACATATTAGTAATATCGATATAATTGGTGTTAAGTTGGCACCCCAAAAAATAACTAATTATGATGTAATCAATTATAGTGAAATTTATTGAGAATGATTAAATATGGTGGTAATGATTATTCTGTTCTGAGTGTAAACTATTCAGATCAAAAGCACTCATTACAAACTTTTAGGTTTATTATCCTTAACGAATTAATATTTTTTAATATCTATGATAGTTTTCTTATTTAATATATTTTTTAAGAGCTGGCACTAGTATTTTATATATATCATGTCTTTATTCTCTCTGATTATATTACTACAATTGCTTTATCATAAGACATGACAAACTATCCATAGCTTTCTGAAATAGAAGCTTGTCATAATGGAAGCTCACAAAACAAAATTATTTCATAATGTACATGATAACAGAAAATGCATTCAAATGTTTTTTTTTTTAAATATTATCATATTAGATATTTGTAATTCATTTTTATAAGTATAATATGTCATCAGTAACTTTACAAATTTAATTGTGAAATTAGAAATTATCAAAAATTCTTCAAAATATCGATATTGATTGTTGTTTGAAACTACAATGCCTGATTATGCTAACACTTGTTGATTAAATGAAAGTATAAGCAATATTTAAAAATATTGTAAATCAAGATAAATACTGACAAAAATTTGATGATGATTTATACAGAAGAAATAAACTTCAGATTTTTGAGAGACATAAGAAAAAAAAATGTTTTTGCAATTTTTCTTCACTATTCATATAGTGATAAAAATAATTGCTGCTATTTATAGTTTTTTTTTTTCATATGTCATAGCATCGGTCAGGAGGTGAACCTGCAACAACCGTCTGCAACCACTACTTGCTTGCAAGGCAACTGCACTGACCTCTTGGCTAACAATGCTTGACTATCAAAAATGTTTCTAAAATCTTTATTACTAGTTACTTTAAATATTGATAAAGTATTCTTATTTCTGTTAAAGCAAATGATTCACTTTCTAAATTTGGTTTCAAATTTGGAAATAAATAACTTTCAGAAAGTTCTGCTTCAAAAATATAACAGATAAAAAGAAAATAAATACTTATAAAGTTATTATATATATATATAGCAATCATTAAAAACCAGTCAACATTTAGACAATATTAATAACAATCAACAATTTCTAACTGTTGTTATGGCAACCTTCTTTTAATAATAATATAGACATTAAAGATTACAATTTGACTGGAGAGATTGAAATTATTGATACAAAGAAGTTAGTTTAAATAAACCTATGTAAACAGGTAAATAAAACCTATTCTGAATGCAGACTAATAAATAGTCAATTATAACATTAAGCCAATAAACATTACATGATAACCATCTCTTATGCTTGTGTATAACTGAGTAGGCACTAGATGGGGATTTTATGCACAAGCCTTCTGGTATCCATTGATTACTCTAGCTTGCTGTGTGTGGCATACGTATAGTGAGTTTTGCCTGTTTTAATTATAACATTACAAACTGCAATTATAAATTTCAAATTGCACCCAAAGTATTACTTAAATAATAAGTGTAATAATGTTCAAGGCTTAAAAGGATTTATAAGTAATCATTAAAACCCAGTCAATACTTAGACAATCCCAATATCATTAACAATCAACAATTTCTAACTGCTATAACTTTTATGCTTATTTAATTATATTTGTGTTTTAAAATAAATATATGTACAGTGGATTTGCATTTTGCTTAAATATAATATCTATCAATATGTAAATGTAGTTATCCCAGTCCATCATTTCCAGAAAAACATTATTTATATAGGAATTGCACATATTTTTATGCATTATTTTTCCCAAAACAATTCATTATAATCAATAACAATCACCTGTACTATACAATCTAAAAAAAAAAAAAAAGCCTAGTAAAACAAAACTGTTAAAAATTAATATATAGTTGTTTTATTTATTTAATAAAGATGAATGAGATATGACTTTTTATTACATATATAGATTCTAATGTGTTAAAGAAGATTTTAATGGTATTTAATTATATATCATATTTTGAAATAACTACACATATCAATAAAAGTTCAGTTTTAAATTTTATTTAGACATATTATTTGTACTTAATCATTTTCTGATTCCTTCCAACTTTTCTTTTTACTGACCTTTATGTCCTAGACATGATACTTCCAAATCAGGCAATTGAGAATTGATCTGCTGGGTTTTTGAAAGTAAAATTGAAGAGAAAAGGCTAGTAAAAAAAAGGATAAGATATTGTACCATAAATGACAGTTTCATAATCTTTTTCACAGATTGATTTTAAGAAAGAAGAAACTTCATTTTTAAATATAATAACTGAACATTTAGACCTTTGTGAATTTTTAACAGCATTAACTCTTTTTGGAAGACATTAAAAGAAAGATAAAATGTTATGTATTCTTTTAATTAAATTTGAATTATATATAATTAATATGATAATCTATGTGTGTATGTAACCACATACTTGTAATTATGCATGTCATTATATATATATTTATACAAACTTACATATTTTAAATACTTGCACATTTCTCTTACTTTTGATAAAATTGACCATGATAACTTTTACTATGTTTATCTATTGTCTGTATTATAAGTTGATATAGAAAATACTCACCAAGAAGAATTGATGTAAATGAGACAAAAGCCACCAAATACAGAAGGCAATATATGGATAATAAAATCATTTAATTATATAAATGACATAAAATCTTATTGTAATAATCAGTATTTTGTTGATTATCATGATAAACAGGAAGACAGATACAATGTAAAATGTAGTTATGACTAATATCTCAAAATACATGGGATAATTTTTAATGCAATAATATTTCAGGATTTGATAAGGTCATAAATCTTTAATGGATATCATTTTGCAGATATTAGGATTAGCATTATCTAAATAAGTTCAGCCCAATGCTTGTTAGGATAGAATTTGTCTGTACATAATGATTTTTTTATAATTTTGAAGAGACATTCAATATAATATAAATATCTTAGTAGATATGGAAAAAATATATATTTATGACTTAAATTATTTTACAATTTACCTAGTCTGTGATCAACATCTGCATTATTGACTAGGAATTAACTCTACTTACACAAGTCCAGAATGATCTACAGGGATATTGATCTATCAGTGAATACCAGATGGAGGGTCACTGGAAATTCTCAGCCTAGTTTCTACTATTGATTTTCATTAGTAATATTACACAGTTTATCTAAGCATAGACGATGCTCCTCATTGATGAATACCAATATACAGAAACTAATCTGGAGATTTAGATGAACCACTAGCATCAAATGTGTATTGCTTTAATCAGAATTAAGATAGCTTTGTAGTAGTTAACTTAATATATTATTCCTTTTAATTTTTTAGTTGTATTAGTGTTTAATTCATTTTGAATGTGAGAGCTATTCAATTATAAAATAACAATATAGAAAAAGAAAAGATAAAACTAAAAAATATATGAAAACATACTAATAGTTTTACTAAAAAATACATAAGTAATATTTACTAAGACTGTAAGTGTAAAAATGCGATAGTAGGGACCTCTACAGGTCTTAACTACAAGCTTATGTTTTGGAAAAAAAGAGGGAAACCAGGGGAACCCCTCTTTACTTCAACTTAGTTTCTATATAAATAGGTGAAGCTGAAGTGGTTAGAACTGAGAGCGTGAAGCTATTCAATACTTCACTGATTAAGTCCACCTTTTTTATTACACATCAATACTCAGAAATCTTTCGATTTACAACTAGTCAATGGAAAGATCTTATAGTTAGAAATCTATTACGATAATTTAAAGTTGTAATTATAAATTTATTTAAATGCACATTGATTACATAATAAATAGATATTTAAAAAAAAATTAGATTATTAGTCATTAAATGCGAAAACCTTTTAACAATGTGTATTACAAAGTTTTTTTGTTATAGAACAAAAGTTTACCATGTAAATATCAATTTAGTTTTAAAAAAAAATTAGATTAGTCTAAATCATGTTTTCAATCCAAATCCAAAAGATAGTTATATGACAACCCAATATATATAATGAAATGAAATAGGAATTAATCGCATAAAATGTATTGTTTAATTATATGTATATAATATTCAGATATAAGCATATTATCTATACTAAACTAATGTAATTATAGAAGGGACTTGAACTCAGATTTTAAGCTACCTACAGCTATGTACTCCATCTTATGCAACTGATACACATGACCACATACATATGAAAAGTTAAATGATCTCTATGTATTTTGTGCTGAACCAACATTCATCAGTGGGTCCAAATCACTATCTGCCACACATATATACAATCAGTGCATATATAAAAATCAGTGCTCATATATATAATCAGGGCTTTGAGAGTTCTATCATCAAATTTTCAATGATATGGAGAAGATTGAAGCTTGTTGATTAAAGTTTGAAGATTTGCTATCTTAATATAAATTAATCATTGATTGTATATGTGTATGGGAGATAGTGATCTGGACCAACTGATGAGTGCTGGTTTAGCACAAAATACATATATTGGAGATCATTTATATTTTTCACATATGTGGTCATATGCATTAGTTGTATAAGATAGATTGCATACCTGTAGGGAGTTTGAAAGTCTGAGTTCAAATCCCTTTTAATATATAATATATAAATAAATGTTCATATATTAGTCTAAATTTTATAAATTAAACTCAAGTATCACTTTGTTACATATAGTATTATATATGACTTTATACATAAAACGAGAGAAAATTTCTGAGTCATGTAATCCATATTTTAGCTTTTTTATAACATTGCAGTTGCTTGTTTACCATTAACCATGAAACAGAATAGTGAAATATTTTTTAATAAGTGAAAATAAGTTTTATAGTATATCACATCAGAACTGTGGGATACAATGTCTTCATGTTATAGGTTTTAAATGTTTTATGTTGTATATATGTCAGAAATTGTTTATATAACTATTGATTTATATAAGTTGTGATCTATCTTTATAAATGTTATTTATATCATTATACAATAATCATTGGTCATAAATATTTTTTTAGGTCATGTAACTTGATAAGATTTTGTGCTCTCAATTACAATCATTAGATAGAACTGGAGAAGTTGTTATTTAAAAACCCAAATTCCAGCAGACTGTTAATGTTATTTTCCAATTAATCATTTGATAAAACATGACCTGCATAGTCTTTTTTAATGCTCCAAGATAGTTAATTCTGGAAAATAATTGAATAATTATGCTATTATAATTCAATAATAATCTTTGGTCATCAACGGGAATTTGCTATTGCAGTAAATTGTATTTAAACTATTAAGCATCACATGATCACATTTCTTGCCAAAAATTATTAGATTGTCAAATCATTAATAATAATTCACCTTTATAGTTTATTGGTACCCATACTGACAACATAAACTGTCATTCTGGTTTTATAAAAGTAGGTAGGAAATTAGAACCTCATATTAAAAAATTTCTGCAGCTTGCTCAATGGTTCTTGTAAAGATTATCATTTTGCAGTGAAAAAAAAATTGTAAAATAAAAATAGCCTACACAATGTTAAAGATCTAAAAGATAGTTTGAAAGAGAATATAATACTTATTAAGCTTATTGGCAGATGGTGAACATTGTAGTAGTTTTCATTCTTATTTAATTCTCTCCTTAGAGTAGTTAAATACTCATTACTGATAAATAATTGGCTAACTAGGGTAACTGCAATTTAGTTGCCTAAATCTATTGAATCCTAAAAAAACAAGTTTTTTTATTGGGCCAGATTCAAAGTGTGGATTGTGAATATGATAATTAGATATATTATTACTATGTCATAAAACCATCTATTTATATGTTAAGAATAGATGCAAATGAAAAATAATAGAAATGATTATACTTTTATTCTGGAAGAAATCAAAGTTATATCTCATATGGGGTGTAAAAAAAAGAAAAAAAATGATATTCAGTATATATATTGTAAGAGTATGGTCCAAACCTATTAAAAACAAAGAGGGTCTGAAACAAAACATACTTAATTAAAGATATAACTAATCTATTAACACTCTTTGTTATGTAAAAACAAATTATAACATTAATTATATTATAAGTATTATCTTTTCTTTTTTATTTTTGTCATGTTAAATCTACTGACTACAAAATAAGAGTAATTGATACTCAATTTACCCAAATTCCCAAACTTGGTATAAAAGAGTAACAAAGAAAAATGGGATTTAAGCTTAAATTATTTCATTATTAATTTTTTTAAAAACAAAAATTATTAAAGAGACTTAGAAATTAAAACACTTAAACAATGGGAATACAGCAAGATATATATAACATCTCATAATATAGATGGCGTATGCAAGAAAAGAAACAATTGTTTAATCGAGACAAGAAATAGATAAAAAAAAAAATTTAAGCTATCAACATGCATTAAACTAATGCTTAAAAATGAACTAATGTTCAATTTTATAATTTGATTATTTTATAAAAGAACAAATTATCTCCAAAAGCTATTGAAAATGATTATAATAGAAAAAGTGTATAAAGATAAAATTTTATTACTCATTGACACAAAGCTCGTAAGAATTATTATTAGCTGGCTGAAGGAACCAAAAAAGACCACATAACTTCTCATCTATAGCAGATAATATTAATTCTAATGAATGTTAAGCAGTACAAAAGGATGTGGGGTAAAAAACTCATTAAACATTGCAGATGGAAGCTAGCTAATAACATCAGTAATGTCTTCACCATCACCAGAAGGAGACAGTATTCACAAGGATCATGGATAAAGCAGCATTAAACAAAGGAACATTACCTGTCCACTGGCAAGTTATCAACCAATTACCTAAAGGATGACCAGATAACATCAAATGGAATACCAGCTCCCAAGATTCAGGAATTATCCTAATCTAGAAGGAACCAGCTGTCTTATCATCTGTGTACACATGTGCTGACAAATAGCTAACTGTATGGACTAACAATTTCAATTATTTAAATTATATATGTATTGTGCTTTGTTGTATAACTCCTTGCTGTTTTTTTTCCTTGAAAGAATTGATGATTATGTAAGGGGGGGGGGTCTATAAGTCAATCACTATAATTTTTAATTGTAATAAAATCTAGATGCTGATCCCTAGACCTACCAACTAAAGGACTAGATGACTGACTGGTGTTGAGTTGAGATTTTATCTATAAAATATTAAATGTTCACAATCACACTAATACAGGACAATTTTATATGTTGATTGTTATTGTTAAATTAATTTGATTATTATTATTTGTTATTCTGTATGACTGACTAAATCTCTTGTATGAATGGCTATTGCTATAATGAATACCGGTAACATCAAGGGTGGATTTTATACCCAAAGACAACAGTCAGTAAATCATAACACATTGCCATAGATTAAGGTAGACAAGTTAAAGCCAGGGAATAGAAGGATTCATCAACAGGATGATCATATCAACTTAAGCATAAATTACATTGTTAGACTAAGTAAATGGTTAGAGTAAGTAGTGAATGACTATCCTACATGGGATCAAAAGTTAGGGGTTAATCATAATATATGAATCAAATGAAAGATGATCTGACTTACCCAAATGTCAAATTAATTTGTTTTAAAAGATTGTAAATCACTCATAATGGAATAAAGTTGTTAATGATTTATTTTATTTAATTAGAATTTACATATGTTTTCTCATTTATCCAATTTTCCATTAACCATGCATATCATTTATCCAACTTTCTATTATCTATGCCATATTATTTATCTAATTTTCCATTAGCTATGCCATATCATTTACCTAACTTTATTGTAAACAAAGGCAAAACTCCCCATACAGTAGTACCACCCTGTGCCAAACAGAGTAATCAATGGATACAACAAATTATGTGCTAGTATAGAGATGGTGATCATGTGATGTTTGATGGTTTAATACCTAACTTTATTCATGCCATATCATTATCTAACTTGCCATCATCCATGCCATACTACACACTATACCAGTCAGAATTGTATGTTCATCTAACAAGAATTAGCATTTAAGCAAAAGTACCTAGAGTTCAATCATATACGAGATACACAGGTCAGGGATACTCATGAACTCCGCCCTATTGCCCACTTCCCAAGTCTATCCCATCACAAACAACATTTCTGATGATAGCAGCCTACCTTTCAATTATCTCCAGCCCAGAGGGTCAGCAGAGACACAAGAGACCTAATGCTTAACTAAATGATAACGGAACATAATAACAGATGTGCACGCATGAACCAATAAAATCTCCAAAAGATAGGTTATTAAATATGAATTTATTTAGCATGATATTAATAATAAGAATTGATTAATATGTGAATAGCTGGATATAGAGATTTACAATAAGTTAGAACCTTTACTATACAAAGAATACTCGATCTGGGACCCTTAGGCATTCCATATCAACCTTAATAACATATCTTAAGGGTTGATGGATATGCATTACTAAACATACATGGTAAGAAATTAATTATTTGAACCAATGCGGCTTAATATGCTAATACAATTTAACGGGTTTCTATTATTCACGCTATGACATTTTTAAATCATTAAAACTATGACAGACTGCAATAGCCATACATGGGCTTTTAGAATGAATATTTATAAGATTTCAAGTTACATAGAATATAACAAAATTCAATAATTGTAAGTGGGCTTTTATCATACCTATTACATTTTAAATAATAAATGAACTAGCGAGCTTGGATTACACCTGGATTTCATTCGAGCTACATTGACAATAGATTAATTATTTTGGGACCTTATGAGATGATTCACCACTTATGATTTGCGAAAAGAATAAGGAAAAGCATAACTATTTTGACATTGTCACATGACTCGACCTTTATAGTTTTTATTAATAGTTAATTATTAACGTATTTAATAGCGATTAAACGAAGGGTGGGCAGTGCTAATAAGCGATAATATATAATAAGGCAAATTAAATTTATATTATAACGAGAACTTGGGATAGCTTAGGAAAATAATATCATCACGGCTTACAGGCACTCTAAAATATATGAGGAAGGATGAATGATAGCATGCGGACCGGATGACAATGTTTGAGAGGACGAGAAGCTTCGTCAACTTGAGGACGAAGAATATAGGCTTATCTGCACTTGTGACAGATAGCATCCGAGGAGGTGGTCGGCAAGATACCATGGTTCCGATTTGTCGAATGTTAACCCATAGCAGCGCTTACACAACCAGCACAATCTGTGGGAATTGGGGCCTCCACACTTCACCGAGAAATGTGCTTTATGGATTCCAATAACGGGAGAAAGTATGATAAAGCAACTCTTGAGTTATGAACGCTATCATCGGGATACGTTGCGAAGGCTTTCAGGTTTGTCTTAACTCTGATTTATCTGGCCTAAAATAATAATTAAGCCTAGCGTAATGAAATAATTATGTGCAAGCAATCCCAAAAAGGGGGCATACAATTTACTTAAAGAACTTATCTGACACATTACTAATAGAATATAAGAATTAAGAATCCCTTCGTTAAACGCATATTAACACGCGCGAGAAATTAATTACCTAAATTATCGTTAGGTGGCGGGCTACTTATATAATGAATCATCACTTAAAATGAGGATCTGAATTTAATTTATTTAATACGGAACTTCTATAATATTGATCAATAGTGTGACATAATAGTAAATAATTTAGTTTAAATAGCCTTGTATGGCATAATATTAATTAATAAAACATAGTTTAGGAGTATTTCTCAATCGGGCGAACTTTATAGTGTAGTAAGAAAACTTACGTTTACGGTTAAATATTCCCTAATGGCGGAATAGCTAAAATAAAATAAGATTGATTCGCCAGATTGAGTTATTAGCATATTAAAATTGGTATGATTTGCATAATATTAAATAAAAAAAATTTGCCGCATTTAAAATAAAAATACAATAAGAGTGAAAACCTAGCATTCGAGTTTAGAAAGTAAAATACAATTTAAATATAAAAGCAAAAAGAAATCAAAAGGAAGGTCATGTTTAAGCAATTAATCGGTTTAGCATTTCCGATGGAAAAATAAGCAATTACATTTTGAAATTATAAGGATTACAAAGCTAGAGATATTTAATAAGACATACATTAGGTGATTGGAATTAACATTATCGAAGGTTGAAGTTTACTTTTTATGATTAAGAGGATTATTAAGATGAAAGCATTAGAGTTCATTTTGCAGCAGGGAATTACCTTTCTTTCAGATGACTTCACGGCCATCTGCACACATGTTGGTTCCATGTTTTACGAAATATAGTTAATTTAGCAGTATTTTGACAAAATTGGAGTTTCAGTCCATTTCTTATGTAATATACAGTTCATTTTGGCAGTAGTTTGGACACGATGGCTTACGAGTACTTTGGCATTGGTTAGATCTTGGAAAGATCGGGGAAGCAAATCTAAATTCTACTCACTCACCATTTTACGTTTTTGAGTGACGTAACTTCCCCCAGCAACAGCGTTAGAAAATAACATGTAGGGCTTCTTTAGTTAGGAAATGCGGTGGTATTTATACTCATTCGTGACTGCCTTTGGGTAATCCCCGGATGTATGTTAACGGTTACAATGATACAGCAAATTTTGAAGGATGAGCGAGATCAAGTTCGAGAGAGCTGGTCTTAATCTATTTTAGGCTAAAAATAGACATGCGGAATAAATGTTAAGTAACGTGAAATTTAAATAAACCTGTATTAGAATAAAAACAGATTCTTTCTGAATTTAGAATACGGTAAGTCTTTTGTTTAATATATTTGCAGTACACTCTCGAACTTTCTCCCTATTAAAATAGATATGAATAAAAGTATACATAATACAACACTCTTAATTATTAAGTTTTATCTGTTACACACACATACACATGATTGTCTACGGTAATAGAAATATATAATTTATATGTATATTAATTTTAGACGAATGTAAAGTTCACAAAGACATAAACAATCATGTGCATCAGTATACCTTCACTCCCTAGTGGTTTATGATTAAATGATTGGGTTTGAACCCATGTTTAGAGGTTTCAAACATCACCAGAAAGTGAAGCCAAATGTGTGCAACAGATTTGAGTGCTTCAACACATAGCTCAGATATAAATATTTTTTTTAGTTTCATATCAAATGTATGTTAATCATCACCGTAGCTTATTAGAATCATGCATATAACCATGGAATTTGGATACCGAGGAGTAACAGGAATATGAGAACCCCCAACATCGACCTAAAGTGCCACCATATGATTACAATATGTATCAAAGTTGAAATAAGTGTACTGTCTAATGTGATATGTTTATAACTGGTGAACTTTAGGGACTCAAACTCATACCATCGCCTCAATGTACAAATAAAATGAGCGGTACAAATAGCCATTTTGATCTGTTTTATTCCAATTAACGACCAATTATTGGGGCTAGACACTGTCCAGTTGCATTGTTAGGAATCAGGTCACATACATAATTCATCCATTCCATTACAAATAGTATATCCAATCCTTGGGCATGAGATATATATATATAAAGATTCCAATTTCCATTCGTTCCATTACAAATGGCATTTAATGTGTTGGTGGCACAAACTCAGATGGCTGTCTGAAAATTCTGTTACAATATATTGTCTGGTTAAAATAATTATATACTTTTCATTTTAAAAAATCATAATATTTAGACTCCACTTTTGGATATTAATTTGGTAATTTTTCTCAGCATATATTTTGGAAAAATTAAAATGTAAATTTTTTCCTTTCTCTTGAAGTAAATGATTTACTCTATAATACTCCAATTCATTCTTTATTTTTTTAAAATTTCAAATCAAAGCAGGAACAGATTTTATTTTTTTACAGCTTTTCTCATGATATTATGCAATCCGTTAACTATAATACTGGAAACTCTTAATACTCATCATTGTAATATTGATTTTTTTGTAAGCTTTGGCACCATTATTACAGAAGTTTTGCTAAGAAGATGCAACTTGCTACTAAAGAACTAATAAAAAATGTTTTGGATTAATTAC
Organism: Epiperipatus broadwayi; assembly: GCA_028023455.1. Classification (NCBI taxonomy): domain Eukaryota; kingdom Metazoa; phylum Onychophora; class Udeonychophora; order Euonychophora; family Peripatidae; genus Epiperipatus; species Epiperipatus broadwayi. Next base: position 13,029,495 of record JAQFVV010006211.1, on the reverse strand, counting down.
CATCATATGAACTACATGGTAATGTGTCTACTTCAAGAATTGACAGCAGCAGTTTAAGAGGACTGAAAACACATCTCTATTTCTACTATATTTTGTTAACCTTTAAGAAATATTATCTAGACCAGTGAATGTGCAAAAGTTAAAAATATGGCAAATTTGATATTATTGAATACTTAAAAAAAGTTGCAGCATTGTTTATGTTTTAGATAGTCACTTGTGGTTGTACATTGTCATTCAAACATGACCAGTGACATCATTACATTTTGTATTGCTTTTAGATACAAATTTCATTTTATTTTTTGTGTTTTTAAAGTAGGTAACCTCCAGCTTATACTTTTATAATAAGGCCTTGAAAATGTAAATATGTTTGAATATATATGAGATTTTATTAGAATTATTAAAAATAAAAGCTAGAAATGAAATTCATTTGTTATTATCATTTTTTTGTTTACAAGAAGTATAAGAAATATTGATTTTAAATCTTATTAACGTAAATGGATTCTTTTTTCTCTCCCAAAAATCAAAAGAGGTAAATCTAATGAAGCCTTATTGTGTATTAGTAAATCATTTGTAAGAACATACATTCATTATTTTAAATCTTTTCATTTTTCAGATTTGTTTCCCCAATTATGCTTTCAGATATTAGCAATGTATTTTTTTTATTATATAATTGAAACCATTCATCTGCTTGCTATGTCTGAATCTGCCATTTTACTTTGAATCAATGCTTTATGCTAACCTCCATAATGAAGCTCTGCATGGCCTGGTGACTTAATTAGAGAAATCACAACACTTAAGGATAATAATTAAAAAGAAATGAATTAAACTTTTTTTTTTCTATTCCAGATATTTTTTTCTTTTAAAAGAAAAGCATAATAAAATATTCATAATGGGTCTTTGCCAGGAAGTATTTGAAACAAGAGCTTTGTGTTAAAGTTCATTTTAGTTTCCTTCTTTTTTATATTGTTTTGAGCTTTATTCTCATTAAATTCTTTATTATTATTGGATTTTTTTTTTCATCTAAATTACAAAATTTTAAATCCAGTTTTTTTAGAATGATTACATCAATCAAATTTTTAATTTATTCATTATATTAAATATTTTTTTATTGCATTTGCTTTGTAAAGTTATAAATTTTAACAATAGCATTTCCAAGTTCAAGAGTTAGTTAGAGATAAATAATTACATGGGAATATAAATTAATTGATTATTTTAGTCAGATTTAACCATAAAAAGAAACAAACTCTTATGCGAAGATCTTTATTGATATTTTTGTGCATTGATAAAGATTATTACTTTTAAATATTTAATTATTTAGAGTTGATTAAATGATGAGACGATATAAGAAATTGGAATGAAAATTATATTGAATAAGTAGGTTTTTAAATATATGTTAATTTAAATAAGAAAGTTGCTTTTACTTTGTATAAAATATAGCGGTGCTCGCCATTAATTGATTTTTGAAAAAGTCAACAAATATTGAGTTTTCTAATAATGAGATCAAGTTTTTGTGGGAATACGTTACTAAAGATTTATTTATATAATTGTTAATTAGAGAAGATATTAATTAGTATTAAAGTTTATCGGCTTAACGTTTTCGAGGATCCATGCCTCATATTCGTAGCCTTCATATGGGCTACGTAACACTAGCTTATTTGAATATTCGTATTTGCATATTTTATTATACATTTTATGAAGGCTATGAATATGAGGCATGGATCCTCGAAAACGTTAAGCCGATAAACTTTAATACTAATTAATATCTTCTCTAATTAACAATTATATATTTTACATATAGTGAGAAGTAAAGCTATATTTATTACATAAAGATTTATTTGAAAACGTATCACCATAAACCTATATTATCTTTTATATATTATATGTTACCATTATAGAGATGCTTATATTTTTAAACATATTTTTACTTATAGGGAAATATATTTGTATATAAATATTGAAGAAATAAAAACTTAATGAAAGTTTTTAATCAATGACATTACAACTTTTGCATCATATGATTACTTTAAACTAACAAACTTCCCTACTAGAATAAAGATCCCGTTTTTAAATAACAACAAAAAAAAGAGGTTGTCTGTCTTTATCTGATTAGTTGATGACACTAATTGCAAGATAAACGAGTTGAAAGTTTTTAATTGTTGTAAATCTAAATCATAAATAAGATTTTTATTTCTTTTTTTAACTTTTGAAAAGAAACAACTCCTTGGATCAAAAGGTAAATAAAATGCGCCTGCAATATCTAATTAAGATAAAATATTTTTAAAATGTTTTATGATTAATTAATAATCAAAAATATTTCATTGCCACTTTGCTATTCCAATGAAGAAAATCTATTGATTTCTCTCTGTATCAAACTATTTTTCTGTTATGATTATAGTTGTACCATTTACAACTCTCTTATTCTATTACTGCAAAATCTATATTTTATGTATGTTTCTAATTTTTTCTACTCTCGACATTTTTACTATGCAAATTGCTACAATATTGTTTATTGTTTTGTTATTTTATTTTCACTTGTAAATTGCTTTATTTTACTATGTACTAAACAAATTTTCATTTCCTGTATAATTTCTTTATTCTTTCATATTGCAATCAGTTTTATTAGTGTACAATCTTAGTCTTTCTATACATACATATATCTTCAATATTATAATTGTATTTCTTCTCTTCCATTTTGCTACTCATTTTATTTTGTTTGTTTATTCTTGTAGTTTTTAAAAAAAATTGAATTAATTCATATTTTTAATTAGAACTTTATAATTTAATCTACTGTTATTTGCGTTTATTTATTATTAATGATTTTGTTTTATAATTATTATTCAAAAAACTTAAAAGTTTTTTTTATCAGTCAGTGATGAAAGAAAAAAATTTAGCAACTTTTTTTAGCTTGGATACTTATCAACTTGAGAATGTAAATCAATTTAAATATCTTAGTAGTTTTATTTGAGTAGAAAAGTGAATTTTGATTTTATGGATTAATATGTTAAAAGATAAAGAATTTCATCTTAAGGAAATAAACTATATATAGTTGTTATATTGCGTTATTTATTGTTTGGAGATCTATCAATGCAATATAAAAGCATTAGAACTGTTTCCTTTAGGAATGCTCCATAAAATTTCAAAACTCCATGGCAAAATCAACTTGACTATAGAGTTCACTATTGTAAAATCATACCTTCATTGGATTGGACATGTAAAATAATTGAACAATGCAATAAAATAATGTTTTATGATGAACTTGGATATGGTTTTTTTGATAAACTCCAAACTCCATCTACATTATAAGGCTTATTTCAAAGACCTTTTAAAGATTGATTGTTTCCATTGGGAATATATGGCAGAGAATGGATTGTGTTGGAGAACTACAACCAGACAAGGTGATGAAGTATTTCAGAAAGAAAAGTTTTTTGCTGAATAAATTAAAAGATGACACCCCATGATATCAAATAAACAAAAAATGAACTTGTGCTCTATATGTGTATGTATTTGTAGTTCACAAATTGGTTTGTATGATCATTTAGAAACTCATTTCTTGAGCAATTTTTTTTTCTTTATTTTTATTTGGAATGGCCATACTCATTTATGAGTGACTCATATGTGTAATTAGTTAGAATATATATTTTATATTCAATGTATTCTTTAAAATATTGTTGCTTATTCTTTTTAAAAAAAAAGGCTATTATGTTTACTTCCAGAATATATAGAGGATGGATCTTGTTCCTCTCAGACATATTTATTTTGCATTTTTTTAAAATAATACCCTATGATAATCTAATCCAGTGATTCCCATTCTGGTATACATGTATCCCTGGAAATAAGTGAAAATATTATTTGTAATTGTGGAAAGCAAAAGCAATAAGGTATTAAAAATAAAAACAATGTTATAATTTAGGTTTAGAAAAGAGAACTGTAAGCACCACTAAATCATATCTAGATGTCTCATCTCCATATAAGAAAACAGGTAGGGTTTTGAAGTTCTCATTTGAAAAAATTAAAAATTTTAAATATAAATTTAAATTGAAACTCTTTGATATACAATACAAATGTATCAGCTTTATGTTTAATTCTTTCATTCTATTTTTTCTTTGTAAAAAACAAAATATGAATGTATTGACTATTATATAATCTTTTATATTAATTTACAATCACTCAAAACTTTAAAGATCAAAGCTGTGATCGAGGAGCATCTTTACAACTAATTTACAAAAAGAAATCAATGGAAAGAAAAATTAATAAAAATGGATAAAAGAAAAGCATAATAAGCTCATTGTATGTATGTATTTTACTTTTTGCTGTTCTTCCTTATTAAATATGTGCTTGCATTTGTATATGATGTTCAATAGAAATTACAACAATAAATACTAAAACAAGAAAAATTGTGGTGTAAAATGTTTGCATGATGAAGTCCAAAGTGGCTTTTACACTTCACATTTTTTCAAATTATTTGATATAATTATTTGAAATCTTAAAAGCTCTGTACTTTAAACTTTCAAATTATTTGATAGACATTAATATACTTTTGATTATTGCTGTGTCACTATGTCATGGAAATATAATAAAAACTTGGAGAATTCAATAGTTTTTGTTGGAATGGCATTATATGAAGAAGATGAAATGTAAACTGAAAAAGAAGAAAGAAAGAAATGGACTAAAAATTTTGTAAAAATAAATATTTTTACAAAATAATGAGTTTGAATAACACTATATATTTTGAATGAAACCATATTTTCCCATGTTGTTTCCCAATTCTCTCAATCAGTTTCTTCTTCAGCTTCTCTTTTGTATCTAATTTCTGAGTACATTTTAGTACTTTGAAAAACTCCCAAGCAATTATTACCATTGAGCTACTATTCATTAATTTACTATTTTTTTTAGTCTAGAACCTCTATTTTAATTTCCAAATTGTCATCATGTCAATTTTTAACATTCATTATTGACTTTTTCATTTTCAGTAGACAATTTTGTCTTAATTTTTCTGTTGGATGCAGAAATTATAATATGTAAAATATATTATATTTCCAATAAATTTTCATTCATCTCATCTTTTAAATTTTTATTTTTATATTCTTTGGACTTAATGCTCCACAAACAAGTAATACATTAATATATTTCAATTAATTCTTTGTAAAGATGACATTTTGCATTTGAATAATTCATTTTTCACATTCTACCAAAATATTTTTGCATGATGTGAACACTATAAATCTCTTTCAAATGGTAAAGAAACTATCAAGTTATTTTAAAAAGCTTTTAAACTTTCAAATTATCATTAAAATATCTGCAAATTTTTCAACATTCTCGTCAAACCACAAAAAAAGTAAAGCTTTCAAATTGCTGTGCAGTAGCCATTTACAATTTCAAATTTTTTCAAACGGCTGTAGACTTTACCTTTTAAATAATTTGAAAAAAATTGAAAGTGTAAAGTGGCTCTAAGAGGGTTTTTTCAATTCAAATTTAAAATTTTTTAATAATGAGTTATCAAATGAGAGCTTTCAAAACAATGCATGTTTCCTTATATGGAGAAGAGCCATGTGTATATTATATAATGAGCATTAATAACTCTTGACAAGCTTTTCCGAATATCCCTTAAATTAAATCATGTGATGTATGATTTGATTTCCCTGCAAATTCAAACATTTGTATATTATTTATCTGTGTTGTAAGTGTAATAGTTTTCTCAGGAAATTAATAAAAATAAATAAATAGACACGTTCCTAATAATTTATTACAATTGGGTGTCACTAGCCAACTATCATATTTTATGATTCAGCATGTGATTTTTTCCTTTTCACAAAATTTTCTTAAAGAGCAATTGAAAGCAGATAATTATTTTTCTGTTTCAATTAAATTTCACATGATATAATTGCTTAATTAGCTTTTTTTTAAAAAATTTTCAAGTAATTTTTTTAAATTTTATTTTGTGTCCTAAAATGGATAAGTAGCTGAAAACAGGAACTCTTAATTAAAAGGGCTAAAATTAACTTTGAAAATCAATCTGGTGGGTCATCAGCAAGTACTTTGAAGCATGGTGATTTAAAAGCACAAGGTGATAAGCATGTCATGTCTGTTGGGCCTATTATAATAAAAGATAAAGTTAGCATTATTAAAAAAGCTCAAAACACCAGAGCTTCACTTAAAAAAAGGAAATATTCTAATGAATATTTGAAATATGAGTTTTCATTCACAGGAGATGCTGACTATCCAAAGCCACTGTGCATTGTTTGTCGAGATGAAATCATCTTTATTAGGGTGCCATTTACAGGCAAAACATCCAATATGTCTAAAAAATGATGCAGTTTAAGTATCATACAGATTAAGTAACTGTTTTGCTAAAAGTAATAAAATACATACAATTGCTAAAAATTTGATATCTTCATATATCAAATATGCTATTCATTGTATATTCAATGATGACCATGTCCAAAAAACTAACAATATTCTATTCTCAAATAATACAATTTCTCAGAGAATTGAGGAAATGTCGGATGACATTGAATTAACAATAATTGACGGAATAAAAAAGAACCCTTTTTTTCTCTTCAGATGGATGAAAGCACTGACATTTCCAATTTGTCTATTTTGCTTATTATTGCAAGATATTGAAATGATAATGTTCTTGGGGAAAATCTTTTATTGTGCTATCTCCTATCAGAAAGATGCACAGATGAAAACATATTCAATGCCATTCAAGTTTATTTTTGCAAAAAAGAAATTACTTGGACCAATTGCTGTGATATTTATACAGATGATGGAAACCTATGTCTGGCTATTATACAAGCATATGCAGTTCGTATCAAAGAAATCATTCTCTATGTAGATTGGAATCATTGCTGTATACACAGAGAAAGCCTTGTGACCAAATATCAGCCACATTCATTGAAGGAGATCTCAGTCAATCTGTAAAAGCTGTTAATTTTATTAAAACCAATTCAATAAAATCCAGACTATTCAACTCTTTGTGTGAAGAGATGGACAGTCTCCATACGACATTGCTTTTGCACCCTGAAGTGAGGTGGCTTTTATGAGGAAAATTACTCACACAATTGTTTGAATTGAGACATGAAGTGCAAGTTTTTTTTAATACCATCATTTTGACTTAAGTTCTAAGTTTCATGAAACTGAATGATTTCGGCAATTTGTGTACTAATCTGATATTTTTTCAGAAACAAATAAACTTAGGATTACAGATCAGTTCCATAACCATCTTTAAAATGTCTGACAAAATTGAGACTATGATTAAGAAATTAGATTTTTGGGAATGTTGTATCAATAAAGAGCAGTGTGAAGTTTTTGAGACATGTTGTCAAAAGAAGTAAAAATTAGGATAATAGCAATACTTTCCAAAGCAAAATAGTGAAAATATTTAGATTTCAAATTCATTCAATGAGCTGTTCTTTTAACAAGCTGGAAAATTATCCATACCTGAAAAAGAAAAATTGATTGAACTTTTGACTAATTCTTCTGTACAATATGATTTCAAAAAATGAAATGCCATTGATTTTTGGACAGCAGTGAAAGAAGAGTACCCAGATCTTGGTGATAAAACATTAAAGTATTTATTAACTTTTACAAATGATATAGCTTGTTGAATCGGCTTTTTTATCCTATGCCATTATTAAGAATAAATATTGTAATAAACTTTATATGGCTCCTGATAAAAGATCTCTCTTCATTTGATTTCAAAAAACTCGTCTCCATGAAACAAGCTCAAGGATTGCATTAAACTTATTAAGAAGGGTTATATCTGAAGACTTATGTTATTAAGAAAAATCATTGCCCATTTGTATGAAGTTTTAATTATAAATTAATGTGATCAAAAATTTATTTTAGTGCTCTTTTATTTGTTTTTGCTTTTATAAAAAACTGAAATGAAGTGCAATATCTAAAATAAAAACCAAAATTTACCATTAATTTGACGTATTAATTATTTAGTTAATCTAAGAACTTTATATAATATAATAAAAAGGGCCATATTATTTGTGTAGAAGAATGGGTGAGGATCTATAAGAGGAGAGGATGGGTATTCATAAATGAAAAGCCTAATCAAGGTGCATCAGAAAGAAAAATTGTTTGGAACCACTGACTAGTCTTTATTTTTACTCTTTTTTATATTTATCTTTTTAAAATAAATAAAAAATCGATTGGTAGAATTGCTCTTATTATAGATTGCTTATTATCTGAATATTCTAAATATCTATTCTCATTATAATTTTCTTAATTGTGATTTTTTAAAAACATTAAATATTTGTATTAATATCACGAATTACTGACGGTTTAACAAAAGAATGCTGTTAAGTATGTATATTCTTAAAAGGAGGTATGCCTTGACAGCAGTTAGAAATTGTTGATTGTTATTGATATTGAGATTGTCTAAGTATTGACTGGTTTTAATGATATACATATATATATATGTTTGTGTGTGTTTGATATATATGCAGTCATTCTGTAAATTATAATGAAATTTATTCAATTAAATAAAAAAAAGTAGATAGTTAATCTGAAAACAAAAAGAGATTAGAAAAGAGATTAGAAATCAGTCATGATTAAAATCGATTAAGAAGTGTGACTAGAAAAAAAATGAAGTTTTTAAAAGAAAAGGATACTTTTAATAAAAGTAAAGCAGTTGGAATGTCACATAGAGAACATGCTTATAATTCCACAGAATGATGGTAACCAGTCAAGAAAAGTGCATTTAGACAGAGATCTGAATTTTGCTACTCAAAAATGATAAGTGAACATAGGGTCTCATACAGACTGTACAGATTGATATCATTTTAAGAGATGCTATGGGGCAATTTTGACACTAGGAGAGACACCTATCACTGATGTCATAAAGCAAATGATAAACAACTTTAGATAATTCATCTTAAATAGCAACAAACTGTTCCAGATATTTTTTCTAATACAAATAAAAAATTTCAATGAACGTTTAAAACAAAATATGATGGTAGTATACACGATTAATTAAAATACATGTCTATAATATGAAAAATAATTATGGGAGAAATATTTATTTTATACGGTTCATTTTTGAACAGTGAATAGTTAGTTAGTAAATATTAAAATCAAAACAATTTTAGATATTTCATTGTAAGTACTTATAAACTGTTAAAAATTTCAGTTTGAATGTTCAAAACAAAAAAAAAAACAGTATGGTAGCAGACTACAAAATTTCAATAAAAAGCGAGAGGTCAGCGCGACTGCCTTGCACTTGTAGGCAGTTGCCCGGGTTGCGGGTTCGCGTCCCGGCCGATGCTATGACACTTAAAAAACAAAAATACTGTGAAATATTTATTTTGTTATTTGTTTTTGACAAAAAAAAAATCCAATTTTATTAAAAGTTTAAAAAAAACATTTACAATTATTATGGGAATGAATAAAATCAAAAAATGAAATTAATTCTATAATTATTGAAAGAAATGACATTTTATTTAGCATATTATCTGAAAGTGAGGAAAGCTGTGTCACACTTCTTTTCCTGTCCTTAAAAAAGGAAAAGTAAGAGAGAACTTTAAATGAATTTGAATTTTTTTATTTCTGTTGGACAAACAATTTGTTGGTATTTATAATGAATTATCTAAACTTGTTTATCACTTGTTTAGGCAATGGGATGAAGTATGGCTTCTCTTTTATTGAAGTCAGGAATCTCTCAGCTCCTATGCCCAGATAAACCTGTTAGCCACCTTACCTCCTCTTTCCATTCCCCACCCCAAGATTTTTCCATATTCTTCTCTATATTCTACTCCATCCCATTTCCACAATGTTATCTTTGTCCATTCTATGGTCTTTATATCTAAATCCCCCTTATCTTTTTCCAAACCCAACATAAGCACCAAGAACCCACTTTCTGTATACTCACTTGATTTATATATTATCCTACAATTTCATTATTTGTACCCCTTCTGCTTGTAAACATTTACATACAAATAGAAGATACCTAATATTTCCCATGCCTTCCTTTCATAACTTGCAGATTAAATCACCCACATTTCTCCATTTATGCATATATTCCCTTGATGTTAACAATCATGTTTGAGCCTTAAACAGTAAACTACTTTTCTTGCTATTATCATAAATTAATTCACACCCAATATTCTATTTACTTCTATATACAGTTAAACTTGTTTTTCTCTCCATACTAATTCTCCAGCTCCCTATTTTTATTTATCTATTTTTCTATCCCATTCTTTGCCACTATAGCACCTAACAATCATGCTAACACAATCATCCCATTTTTTGTACAGTTTATACTGACAAAGTATTTATCCCCAAATCTTCTGCATACCATACTACCTTTCTCACCCATCTTATTGCCTGTCCTTTACTTCTAACCCAATTAAATACTATTTTAGCTGTTCTCTTACTATCCATAAATTGCAATCTACCCAACATTTTTATTTTTGCATCTCTCATATAAAAACTTGATCATCCCATTTCTTCTTGAATTGCCTCTTTTTCTGATCACACATCTGCATCTAATGCATGTCTTCCTGCTTCTCTTTGTTTTTTTTAAGTAATCTAACATCTCTTTACTTCCACATAATGCATCATTACCATGTGTTAGCTCTGTTACTTTGACCTCCTTCTATACAATTCTAGCTACATCATATTTATTATATGAAAACACTGTTAATTTCTTTATCAGCCCTTTCTTTTCTTTGCTTCATTTATCTTTTTTTTTCTCCCATTTATCTAAGCACTTTCTGTGATTACTTTTGATTTCTGAATAGTTATACCTATTCACCACACTCAACTTTACTTCCCCCAATAAAAATTCCTTGTCTTCTTTTTTTTTCAGTATTAATCATCATTACTTTTGAATTTTCTTCACTAAATTTAATCCACATCTCTTTACACACCCATACACATGTCCTCAGCATAACTTCCACATCTTCCCTTCTTTCCGTTCACAAAAAGACATCATCCACAAATAAAAGACCCAATAATGTATATACTCCCTTGCCACCTTTTAATGATATCTCTATTCTTCTTCCTAATCTTTGTATTACTCTCTCCATTTCTCTCAAATACAACAAAAACAAAATAGGTGACATAGAACATCCTTGCCTTACTCCTACTCTATTTTTAACTTTAACTGATTCTATACTCCCTAATTGAGACATATATTAATTATTTTCATATTAGATATTTTGATTTTCTCTTATATTGGCTGTTCAAATGTAATTTTAAGAAACTCCTTTTTATCAAAAGAAATTACCAATATTATTTACTAAACTTACAAGGCCTTTAAACAGCTCTTAATCAATAATTTTTAAATTTAAAATAGTAGCCAACTTTCTATATAATAGTGCCAACCAGTACAAGCCATAGTAATCAATGGATGCTAAAAGATTTGTGCATAAAATTCCTATATAGTATATACTCATCCAATATCCTCTGACTAGTTTTTGGCTTGTGGCTGAATCTGAGAGCACTACACTTAACTCAAATCTCCTCACTGATAAAAGCCACAAGCTAGAAACTAACCAGGAGATATTGGATGAATAGGCACTAGATAGGGATTTTATGCACAAACCTATTACTACTATCCATTGATTACTATGGCTTGCACTAAATAGAATTAATATTTTAACAGCTTAGTGTAAGTATGTGATATGATAATCATGGAATGTTTTAGTGATTTAACTTTTAAAGTCGTTAATTTATTTTGTAGTAATTTTAAATTATAAAATATTTCTAACTTACTTTGAAATTTATTTTAGTGGTTTTATAATAAAAAATTTAAATATGTATTTCTAACTTCATTAAAAATGTAGAAGCTACTTTTGAATATTATTTAAAGTTGCAAACAAATGTACTTGTGTATGAGTAACTCTTGCTAGACCTATAATAACACATAGGTTGTTGATTTTATTTTTAGCTTTATATATGCTATTTAAGTTTTAATGATAAGTTAGATATTTGTTATTACTGGTTATAATTATTACTTCAGTAACTTTTCAAGATAACTTAGCATGTATATGTACATATATACTAAGAATCAAGTACTGTTAAATATTTTTTGTTGTTATTTGTTAATATTGATCACTGATACCCAAATGCCTAATCTTCATAAACTTCTATTACTCAAACCAAATTTCAAAGGTGATTGTTAATGTTTTCCAATGATGAAATTAATAAATTAAAAAACCAAAATATAGTAAATATCTATGAATTAATGCACCTAAATGCAGTGTGTCTACTGAGTGTTTCTTTTTTTTTTTCTTAATAAAGTTTGGTTTTACAACGAGGAGATAATAATAAATAAAAAAAATTCTCAAAATTCAAAAAAGTTCAGAATAGGATGTTTTGATATAACATTTGAAGCTATATAATTAAAAAAAGTATTAGTCTGTAGTATAGTAATGATCATTCCAATCAATAGACGAGATACCTGCTTTGACATCTCCAAACGTTGGACTATCTAGTTCATTTGCATATGCTTTGCATACTGTTTTGTTTCCCTTGCCCTGTTTTTTTGTTCTGCAGCTCACAGTACCGCTATGAATATGAGGCAAAAGACTTCGAAAGCGCTTAGCGTGTAATAATTTCTGTGTATCTTTATAGCTTCTCATTCAAATGTGGCATACGCTTTTTTAATTTTGTCTATTAGTTTTAGCAATTACACATATTAAAAACTTATAAGATAGTCATTTATCTTTTCTTGGTTAAACTATTGGTGAGTAGAAGTGATAATTGTCATTTTTAGCCAGCTATTGAAAGATCTGGAAGCTTGCCATCAGCTATAAGAATTCCATTGAATATCTAACGAATATTGAGAATATTTTAACCACCCAAACAGATTTCATTTTTATGTGTTTAATAATTTTGTTTACATCTCAGAAATATACTGATATTTAAACTGTTTATTATTAACATTTGGCAGCTTGGAATTATTCAAACGTAAGTTAAGAATTATTAGACTAGATAGACATATTGTGATTAATACTAAAAAGTATTGCAATTTTGAAGAAAACTCAAATTAGAATATTAAAAATTGAACATTAATGCCAATACGTGTATCGTTGTTTCTATATACAAAGTAAAGTCATATATACAATTGTATCCTTATGAGCAGCTAAACAAAAATGAAATCAAGACATTCCATGATAGAAAAAAAAATGGCGGTATTAAACATTTGATTTAATTTCAATGAAAAAAAAAGATTAATCTTTCTTTTTAAAAATGTTTAAATAATAACAATGAATTTGTATCTCAATTATTTAAAGCATGAACATGTAACTAATTATTTTGCATTTTAATTTTGCTTCATTTTCGAAATGTTAAGTGGTTTACTTATTTATAATAATTTTGATATACGGCTATGATCGTTATAAATCTCTTGCTGTTCAATAAATTAAGATAATGTTTACAAATAGAATCATAGTAATTCATTTATGTTAATTTAAAAGTGTTTTTATTTATTCATAAGTACCTCATAGATTAGTTACTCTAATATGCAATTCCGAAAGACAATATCACATGATGTGTCAAGCGTTGGTGGCCTAGTGGTCCGGGTTCGTCCCAGTCAACGCATTTGACATATGTTTGTAAAAAAAGTCACATGATGTTTGAATTACATATAAGTGGTCTCTATTAAGATGGTAAAACTTAATCATACAGTAAAGCATATATGTATATATAATAATAAATATTGATTTTACTTTCTAAGAAAAATAAATAGATTTCTTATAATAAAATATGCAGTGATAATATATTTATAATAATTGTATTTATTATAATAATACCAGTATTATTTTAATTATTTTATCTACTATTTCAAATCATGACTAAAAGTCATAAAAGCAAATGTTAACAAATCATTGAGTACAACTTCAATTTCAATAAATGACAAATGGAAGAAAAATATCTTTTTCTTTCTAATATTTGTTTTTTTCTTTATCAACTTTCCTTTTTTTTTATTTTTATATGAATCATTCTTTCTTTCTTTTTTTATTTTCAAACTGATTGAACCATTACTATAAGCTGTTTGAAAAAGTACAATTCTCTGAACACTTAAATGTGTTTAGATTATTTCTTCTTTTAATTCTTCATTCAGAGATCTTTTTCCTCTTCTCTTGAAAAGTCCACTATAATATTTGATTGAGTAAGTTAAGGCCATCATGAGCAAAGAAGCTTGGGATATTTCGTGGACAATTCTCTCATATTTGACTTGACTGAAGCTGCAATTGAGAGAACATCATGCGTTAAATTTCTAAGCATGAATCATGCTTCTCTCTTTCTCTCTCTACAAATGTCTTCTTTTGGAACATTATTTTTCCACTAAAAATTAATATATATATATCACAAAAATTATTTTGACTCACAGTGAAAAGTGTTTTTTTTTTTTTAATTAAAAAAAAAAAAAAACTGAAATATTCGTAATTTAAATTAAAATTACGTTTTAAAAATTATTGAATAATCTCTTCCCCTCTTTTCTGACTTTAGTAAATATTATAAAGGAAAACTCTAAAAAATGCATAAGAGATTTATAGTACTCGCAATAAAATGAACAAGCAAAGCATTTGTAATGGATTATAAAGGTGATTGCATGCTAAGTGATGACCCTGGACTTGAGGAGCTTTAGTAATCAAGCTATTGACTTAAAATTGTTTTTGGAGAATTTTCCAAGTAAGAGCTCGGTATATTTATTGATAATCTTCAAGTCTTTATGAGACCAAGGAAACAACAAATTAAAAGATATTTCAAGTTTAAATGAAAAAAATGATAAAGGAAATTTATGCCTTAGGGTATGAAGACATCTGATTAATATTTGTATAAAGTATCATTTAAAATTAAATCATATATATATATATCTTATATGTCTGGATGGTAAAAAAATTAAGAAAATGGCTCATGAACTTCAGGGATGTAAAGACATTGTAGATTAGAACTTGGATAATGAAAGATGTGGGGAAATTGGGGAAAAGAGAGAAATGGATTGATTCAAAGATAATTAAACATGAAAAAAAAAAAAATAAAACAGGCAAAACTCTTCATACAGTAGTGCCACTCAGTGACAGCCAGAGTAATCAATGGATGTCAGAAGGCTTGTGCATAAAATACCCATCTAGTGCCTACTCATACAATATCCCCAGACTAGTTTTTGGCTTGTGACCTTTGTCATGAGGAGACTTGGATCTAAGTGCACTGCACCTAGATCTTAAGATCTAATGCAACCCTCAAGCAAACACCTTTTATCTCTATTTAACTACAAAACTATGAGAATAAAATTGAAAACACAATAATATTTTCAATTTAAACTCAATAGCTTATATAATCATATGGGTCTGAGTTCAGTACCCATACATTTTGGTGGTAATAACAGTTATGTGCAAGCATGAGAAATGGTGATCATGTGATGTTTAGTGGTTTACCACCAATCCTGTCTAATAGGATAGTGGTGGCTATGGTTATTGAAGAACCAAAGGCACCAAAATGTATGGATACTGAACTGAGTTCAGACCCATATGACTATATAAGCTATTGAGCTTAAATTGAAAATATTATTGTGTTTTCAATTTTATTCTCATAATTTTGTAGTTAAATAGAGATAAAAGGTGGCTGCTGGAGGGTTGCATTAGATCCTAAGATCTAGGTGCAGTGCTCTCAGATCCAAAGCTCCTCACTGACAAAGGCCACAAGCCAGAAACTAGTCTGGGAATATTGGATGAGTAGGCACTAGATGGGGATTTTATGCACAAGCCTTCTGTGTAGTGTGGAGATATTGGATGAGTAGGCACTAGATGGGGGATTTTATGCACAAACCTTCTGGCCTCCATTGATTACTCTGGCTGGCACTGAGTGGCACTACTGTATGGTGAGTTTTGCCTGTTTTAATAATAATGTGCAAGCATGAAACATGGTGATCATGTGATGAAAAAATTATTAGAAAATTAAATAATGAATTAAAATTATGGGAATAAAGAAGAATATTCAATGGCAGATGGAGTGTATAAAAGTTTGAGCAGAACTAGTATTCTAAAAATCGTCAGATGCTTGGAGGATGACAAAAGGACTTAGAATAAAAATTTCATAGAATGAAAAAACTAATGATTGGAATAAAGGAATAGACTATATATTATAAGGAGCATTTAAGGGAAGACAAATTAAACATAATGGATCATGAAAAACAGAAATTTCAGGATACACCATTTGAGTGGGGGAGAACCAAGACAAAATAATTTGATAAAATATGTGGAGAAAAAATTGTTAAATTGATTATCAAATTAATAAACATTATGTTTATACAGAGTAATATACCACAAAAGATGTCCTTGGAGATGTATATTATCAATCTTTAAGATGAAGACTAGAAGTAAATGGGTGAAGTATAGAGAAAATATGTATTACCAACAGTATTAAGAAAATATTGGGAAGAATTTAAGGAATCTTTGGAAAACAGGATGAAATATCTAAAAAACAATTCTTTTTCACAATGGGAAAATCAGTAAATATATTATATTTATAATTAGACAGATAATGGAGAAGACCAAAACTAGATATAAAGAGATGTAAATGATTTTTATTGATTTGATTAAAACTTATGATAGTGTTGTTTAGAAAGAGTGATAAATGACTTTATTAAAAATTTCATAGAGTGAAAACAACTTTGATTAGAATAAAGAAATGAACTATAAATTAGAAGGCGCATTTAAGTGAAGGAAAATTAAACATAATGGATTATAAAAACAGAAATTCCAGGCTTCACTATTTGAAGTTGGGGAAGAGCAGTTATAGAGATAAATACAGTATGGAAGAAATGGAAATTACCTGAACCATGACAAAATAATTTGATAAAATTTAGTGGAGAAAAAATTGTTAAATTGATTACCAAATTAATAAATGTAATGTTTTCCTGAAGGTTTGTGATGATTATGTTCTTGTTGTATTTTTATATTGGACTGTTTCTATTATCTAATATATGTATTGAATGCCTTTAGAAAAATTTAACTTTATTTAAATATTCCAAATACTTTCAACTGTTAGTAATAACATATCAAACAGGTTAATATATGCACAACATTTCATGAGGTATTATTCTCCCCTCTTCCGGTGTTTCTGGCCTGATCAGTAACAATACTAGCATGGGATTCGAACCTGGGTCCTTAGATTCTTGAGTTTTGAATTTTGAGCTAATGCTCTAACCAACTGAGCCATCATGACAAAGGCAACAGTCTATAGTAATTTCATATAATTATCTATGAGATTCCTCCTGATTTCTCCACTTATTCCTAAGAGCAAACTTGATTAGTGTTTTCCATACATTATGTATAGTCACACTGGTTTGGCTTATAGGATTTTTTTTTGCCATTGTCATGTGAGCAACTTCTTTAAATTTTTTCTTTGTACTTTTTTTTCTCTATCCAATATTTTTGTATTTTCCCAACATAGAATTTATTGAGTTCCCAAAGTTCAAATTGCACTTGTTTCTCTACTTAACTTTCATATTCTTTCCTCTAGATTTTTACAAGTTACACACACATTATTTTTGAAATAATGGCTTTTTATTACCAAAAGGTAAATATCTAATAAAAAATTGAAATTAATCAAATTATGACACATTAGAATTTTAATAAATTGTGGCAAATTAAATTTAATCTTTATTTGAAAGTTTTTGATGATAACTGATTACTTGTTGGATTATTTCTATCATCTAATGTAATTGCTAAATGTTTTCAGAAAAATTCAATTACTCAAGTTAGTTTTACAACATGTTGAGTTTATAATTTTCTCCTCTTCTTTGAGAGTTTTCTCTTCTTCTTAGAGAGTTTCTGGTCTGACCAATGACATTACTAGCAAGGAACTCAGCCAGGGACCTTTAAATTCATGAATATTAAATTTGGATGATGTTCTAACCAATGATCCTCCTGATTTCTTCTTTTTTTTTTTAAAGGTAAGATTAATGAATTATTTCTAAACCTTACGAATTACCACACTGAATGGCATATGAGATTATTTGCATTATTATTTTTTTATTTGTACTCTTTCTTTTGTGCCTAATATTCTTGTGGATTTCTTAATGATAATCAATAGATATCATTCTTCATGAGAGTTTGTTTTATGCTGGACTTTTCTAAATGACTGATTTCTGAATAAGTTTGTTTCCATTTCATGTTTTCTACAGACTTGGATGTGTATACAAATTTAAGAAATGAAATAAAAATAATTAAAATTTAGCAGTAGTTTGAATTACCCTAAAACATCTCTAACTCAATTTTTTTATCGTATTTATACAGATATATGCCCACATATGTAATTTTATGATTCTTTTTAAATGATTGTAAGAGAAGTTTTTACCCAATGGAGATATTATTTAAAGATAGTTGTTCTTGTTTTACTTACATTTTAACTTATATAATTAAATATATACTTATGCATCTACAAGTTTGCATAATAACATATTTATATTGTAAATGATTTTTTTTGTCACTCGCAAATAGTTTTGTAATTATCCGTGAAATCATTATATTTATCAAAATTATCTTTTTTTTAATCATATCAAAAATTTAATTCAATATTTACAAGAGCTAAATGATAAAACTTCTGACTAATGACAATATATTTTTTACTTTTTTTTTTTTGTTCCATTACATGAATAACGTTTAAAGAAAATGATTTTGATAGAAGCAAGTTTTTGCTTATTTTGTGAAATAAATATCAGAGAAATTTACTCTGTAATTATTTTTTTTTTTTAGCTATAAGCTTTTTTATATACAGATTCACTTAAGCATTTCTTAAGCAGACATCCCCAAAACACGTATTTGTTTATGAATATTGTTTTTATATTTGATCAACATGATTTTTTTTTCAAATGCTTACATTAGCATATTTAATGGGATACACGTGACACTCTTTATTAGTCATAATAATAAAATAAATGTGGAGCTTCGTAACTTATATAGAAATTTAAAGATAGACATTCAGCAACTGATAAAAAAAAAAAAAAATTAAAATTGCAAAGGAAATACAGCCAGTTATTTTTAATATTTCATTGATTCGTTAAAAATAACTACTGACCCAAAAAAATTATATTAAATTGATAGATGACACTCTTTTTTTGAATAGATGGAGTAAGTATTTTTGATCATTTCTTAAATATGTGACTTTTTAATAATGTATAATTCTACTATCTTGTTTAGATTTTTTCATACAGACATGTTCATCTTGATGAAATTAGAACAGTTGTTTGTATTCTTAAAAATGAAACTTGTAGATCCTGGAGAAGTTTTAAAATGTAATATTGATGATATATTAGTTTTAAAACTACTGAGATTTACAGGATTTTGAACCCATGAAGTTTTCCAGTAGAATTTAAGGGTGCCTCTATAATTTTAATTTATAAAAATAATGGGATAAAAATGATAATAATTTTGTTGGAATATCATTGTTGTCTATTATAGAGAAAATACTTCCATGGATTTATCAATTTCATTCAGTATGAATGAGTGAGCATCAGGGTTTCAATATGGTTTTATAGAATCAAGAAGTTGTCCCTACAGACAAGAATGGGATTTATGAATTGCTGCTATTGATTTAGGGGAAACATTTGATCACTCTTGATTATAAAAGTTTGTCATAGTGTTTGAAATTAATTTAAGTTTATTCAGAGTATAAAGTTTCTACATGATAATATAAGAGTAAACACTATCGATCATGAGAAATCTGCAGAATTTGAAGTGAAAATGGTTGTTGAGCAGGGATGTATATTAGCTTCCATATTTGATGATAAAAAAATTTAATTTGAATCAATTAAAAATTAAAACAAGAATTTATGCTGATGTTTGTGCTTCTGATCATTCTGATGATGATTTACAGAATAATTTTACATCAAATAATATTATTAAGTAATTTGATGTCTTCTTTTTTTTTTTTTTTATCATTAATAAATATAAGCTACTTTTAAATACTCAAATTTGAATTAATTCTAAGTTTATATTAAATGTAATGGTAATATATCTATAAATTTTATAAATTATAAGTTTAATTCTTTTTTAATGCTTTATATGTAGAAACTTGCTTTGGATTTTTTTTTTTTGTGAAACAAAAAAAGTTGTTTACAATTTATTGTAATAAAGATGTGGTTTAAAAGGAAAATAAAATAACAATTATTAATTTTAATTTATTTTTGCTACTACTGTTGTTATGTTTGAAACAAATTTTATTCTAAAGTCTGAATAAGACAAAAGATAAACTCAATTGTGCAAAAAAAAAAATAGTTAACTTAGAATCAACTTTATCCATGAAAAACATACATATAGTTAATCTAAACTAAAAATATGTCTGAGAGAAGAAATGATTTTTTTGTCTGAAAATGTATTTTGGACATCACAATGCATGAAGTATAAATGTGGTTCTATGTATTTCTGCAAAGCATTTCTTTGGAAAAGTTTCATTTATGGAGTGAATGATAATATGATTTTTCCTTTGGAATAAGTTGTTGCTAGCCATCACAGATTCTACACTTATGTATTATTAAAATGTTTTCGATCTCCTTCTTAGTGACATATTCTATGTATTGCACTAATGATGTTATGTTTTATTTGATATTTAAATAAGACAATATTGGTATCAAACACATGTTTAATTTTAGAAAAAAAAGTATGTGGGCTTGAGTGATCAATATTTAAATCTACATAGTAACTATTTCTTATTTATTCCTAGCATTGGTAAAACTGTGGATATAATGCTGCATATGTTTTCCAATAATAGTTTTTGTCCTGTGGGAATTTCGTGCCAATGATTGTTATTTGTACTGTAAGTTTGATTGCATGTGTTTTATATGAAAGAGCAGTTTGGTGCTACAGCAAGTGCCATTTTAATGTGTAGAAATATTTATGGATGTTCGGAAATTAATTAGTTTTGTATTCTAAATACATAAATTGAGTATAGGTTCATAAAGTTAGTAGGTGCTTTTCCCTTTAGACTCTGACTATTTTATTTTTTCATAATTGTTTTTAATACTGAAAAATTTTTGTGCTGAATGCTTTTGTTTGTGTTGAAGAGTAACAAATAATTCTTAAGATGATTATCATGTTTGTTAGAGTTATTTTTAAGCATAGTGAGAGGTAATAATTGAGAACTGAGTTTTCAAGTTATGTATTACACATAACAACTTTTTTTTTTCTTAAGTATTGATAAATTTTGCTATTTAATAAGATATTTAATAATTTTTTTATACTATTTCATAAAATGGCTGTATCAACATGTGATAATTATAAACAAAACATATATCTCCATACATTCATATATCTAACCATTTTTCTTTCATTTTTTTCCTGTGACTATATATATCTGTCAAATATACATAATTCTAAACTATTGTACACACACACATGATGTAATTAACAATATATATATAAAATACTAATACATATAATTCTAAACTATTATACACACACACATGTATGATGTAACAAATTACAGAATAAACTATGTTTAACTTATCAGCCAAACATTCCATCTAGTACAGATGAGAGATAAAATTAATTCATTTTTTCATCTACTGTGTATTATGAATCTGAAATTATGTTGTGTGTTTGGCTAATAAGTTATATGTAACCAATTATGTAATTTAGTATATTAAAGAACTATAAGTTATAATGCAATGAATCGTAGCATCTAAACTCACTTTGTCATCGCATTATATATTAGATTTTATAATATAATAGCCATATTTATATCAGGCTGATACTACTGGTGTTTGATGAATCCTCTTCATCAAATGTGCCAAACCATAAATCAGAATCTTATTTATATTAAACATATTTTATTTTCTTTATTTGAAAGTATCAAAAATGAAATATAATTATTAAATATGATACTTTTTATAATCAGTAAGAACACTTCTGGACAAATAATGATATGGAGGATATGATGGTGAAGTTCTGTTATCCATTATCCTCTGTTATAGATTCAAAGTCTATATGTAAATAGAGAAAATTATATTTTTTGTAAAGTTAGTCAATTATTGTTACCTATTTATTTAATTGTGTTACATTAGATTCATAATGAACATGGGGTAGAATAAGTTGAAAAATTATTCATTCATACTGCTCTCTGTTTCTGTTTATTTACCTCTTATCTAACTAATTATTTATAATAAACATGTAATTAAATATATAATAAATAAAATTAAAAATATTATATAACTTTTTTTTCTTTATGGATTAATATTTTTCATATAATCATTTCCATAATATTGATTCTATTTCTCAATGTTGAATGTCTCACTAATGAAAAAAAAAAAGATATTCTGTCCCACTAAGGTCATCTTCAAGACAGATTTTATGTTAATTATGCTGAATATTCAAATGAATAAACAATAAAATATTGCAGTAAAATATTTATAATTATCTCTCTCCCATTTTCTTCTCACTCTCATCTCTCTTTCTCCTTAGACATATGTGATAATTTAACTTATATTATGCAAATATAACTAATGAATTTTAATTAATTTAAGAATTATACTACTGTTACTTAAAGATGTACATTTTTAACATACCAAATAAATAAAATAAAGTCTCGAATTTAGGAATTTCCATCATATCTACATGAAATACTTGAGAGATTCTAAATTAATTAAAGCTAATAAATAGTAAGTATAAATAAATAATTTATTTCTCAGAAGTTCATGAAAAGTTTTAACAGCAGAAATTGCAGAGCTGAGCTGTGATCCATAGACTTCAAATTCCAGAGTTTGCCATTCGATAATTATACCAAACCACACAATTTGACTACCAGTATGAATTTATATGATGTGTATAGTTTTATGTTTTGAATGTTCTATGTGACTGAGAAAATATTCACTTTGATACTGGTGATTTACACCTAGCAATTGCACACCTATATGAAGTAAAATAGTGGTGTTATATACAAAGCCAAAAGCCTAATATAAACTATTAAGTTCATAAAAGATATGCAACATATTCAACAAATTTCAATAACAATTTAAAAGTGATTGCATTATTATCTGCATTTTAACACTTTTTTTTACATAATAATTATTACAATTATTTCATTTATATTCATTGATGATTCTTTAACAATATTACTTCTAGAGCTTTTATACATAAACATATAGGACAGTTTACAAGACTTCATTGGTTCATGGCTTAATATTTAGTGTTGGAGTAATAATATCCTCAATTTCAATAACATTTTATATAATAATGCATTCTATAATACAGTAAAATATAAAAGGAGAGTGATCTATTGCATCATATCTTGTGTTATCTGATCATTGCTTCAAGGCAACTATTCTCCTTTAGAAGAATATCATTATTTATAAAGCATAATTATTGTATACACATTATAATAAAATACTCAATGTATTATTCACTCAAGATAAGAGCATCTTTTACTTTGTAACTAAACAAAACAAATTCACTTTATACAAATATATTTATAATTGAGAATCCAAATTGTTTTGAAACTCTCAAAATAATTCCCATATCTATGTTAAACAATTTTGAAATGGCAATATTATTGCTTCACTTATACAATTAGACATACTCACTTTCTTGAATTTTTTTTTATTCCTAATGATGAGAAAATAAACTGCTGCCTCATCCCTTTAATTTAAATTAAATAGTACTAGGAATATTTATTGATATTATTTTAAAACACTCCTCCCCCCTTTAAACCTACTTATTAAAATTATTTTAATTCTGCACAGATTTTTTTTTTTTTTACAATTTAAGCAATAAGCTTAATCTAAAATTCTAATTTTAATAATAAACATTGAGAATATTTATTAATATTTTGTTGCAGGTATAATTTATTATTTTAGAGCAATTATTAAAATATTTAATCTTTAAACATTTTGTAAATACAAACAGATTTCATGTAATAATATATTTTAAATTTTGGATTTTAATATTGGCTTTACTGATGTATAAGTCTGTATGATGTACTAAATACATTTTGAAACTAAATTCAAAAGTAAAATGTTTGTCTGTAAACATTATATATAATTTAATGCAATAACATACAAGGGATTAAGTTTCCATTTCTAGTCATGTTTTATCAGCATTTTAAAAACTAAATAAAGCAAATTAATTTTTCAGTAAATATATCAAATAAATAGTTTATACTATGCAGTTATATAATTAGTTTCTTTTTAAAATAATATTTTCATAATGATAATATGATGTCCAAAAGTTATTTTTTATGGAAAAGAAATCATGAAGGCTTCATGTACAAGGATTTTAAAATAAATTGATAGATACTCTCAAGAAATATACAATATTAGTAATTACATTTTTATAATATGTCAAATGAGTTACCTCAAATTATTTTATATTTGTTTTTCAGAAAGTAAAATTACTTTTAATTAAATATAAAATTAAGTTTATCAGTACAATATTAATAATAACATTTATAAATATTAATTTTTAAAAGAAATTGACCATATTAATAGTGCATGTAATGTATATTTATGTGCATGACTGTATGAATTATTTATATTTAATTTGTTCTTCCATTTTAATAATGTCATTATTAAATAAATATTTGAAAACACATTGTTATATAATTTAATATTTATTTTGTTAGGAAAGAAAGATCCTCCTAAATGGATGACTTCTTTCTAGGATCTGAATTTGAATGTGAAATGTGATTTTTTTTTAGAAAAAAAAAACTGATATTAATAATGAGTAATAAATGTTATATCATATTTTAAAACTTATATATCAAAATTTATAATTTATAAATAAATTTAAAAGTAATAACTTTAAAAATATTTAAATTCTTTTATATATATATATGTCAAGTGTGTTGACTGGGAAGCGAACCCGGGCCAGCTGCTTGGAAGGCAGCTATGCTAACCACTATGCCACTGTGACAAAATTCTTTATTTTTTACTTTTATTTTATGATAATATATATTAGTTTTATGGAAAATGTAGTATTTTATCTTTATTATTAATTTTTCTAATGTCAATATGAAAATTACATCTTTAATCAAATGAATAAAAAAGTTACTATGACTTAACGGTAGACAACAGGTGTAAATCACAATAATAAAATAATTATAATAAAGAAAATATTTGGGTCCTTATATTTTAATTTATAAAATTTTGAGAAAGCATTTTACATTCATGTTTGTTTTCTTTTCCTTTTGTGTTTGATAAAAGATAAAATTTTATTTATCACAAAACAACAAGCGGCTTGTTTTTCTAAAACAATGAATATTGAATGTGGGATTCTGGAACAACGATATTAATATTTTAAAATAAGTTCTATGGAATTCATACTAAGATTTCCCTAATATTTAGTCATAAGTAGAGTGAATGATAACATTTCTATTATATTCTTCCGAGTCTTTTTTTCATAGTTGGTGTATTTCAGAAAAATGATTTCTTTTCCAAAGAATGAAATTCTTATTATAAAACTAGTGCTTGTAAAGTTATATACTGAAACATGGTTTTTAAAACAAAATAAAAAATTAAATATGTTCATATTAGCTCTTAACATTTCTCTTTTCTATTTTAAAAAGTAACATTAGAACAAATATAAGAAATGATTTTGAACTCGAACTTTTTATACTTAAATTTTAGGGTTTAAATAAATTTTTAAGCTTATTTAATAATTGTCCTTGGAAGTTAATTTTATGCAGGAACAAGGATTTTTTCATGTAAGCATTTACTGCTAAAATTTGTGATGGTAAGAGTTCTTGAAATAATTTTTTGTGTCTTTATCAATTTTATTACAGTTGAGCCTATAGTGTTCTTTATTAACCTTATTACTATGACATTTATTTTCTCACAGCAGTACATTTCCAATTTAATTAATTCCAGTAGAAGATTTAGCAGTCCATAATCATTTACAGACTTAAATTTTTCACTGTTATTAATATTATAATATTGAATATAGTAATTTAAAGTGACTGTTCTATCGTCACACTTTCTGTGCCAGTACTTCAGATTTGCTCATATATAAATATTTGAGTCACAGGAATAAGAGGATTCCTTTTTATTCCTGTATAAATACTATACCTTGTATTGGTCAGAAAGTATTCATTTATTATTAACACTCGCAAAGCGTTTGCACAATTAGCTTGAAAGGCTGATATTCACTTATTATTAACACTCGCAAAGCGTTTGCACAATTAGCTTGAAAGGCTGATATTCGAATGTAATTACTATTGTATACAGACACTATAAAAATAAATGCTTATTTATAAATATTGAATATGATAACAGCATCATAGATTAAATTTGGAATTGAAATAAAACTAAAATCCTTTTTATATTCATCAAGAAAAATTTTGATTTCAGGAATTTCTGCCATCTTTAGTAAAAGAAGAAAAATCTTATTACTTTAGCAATATTATTTATATATAAGTGTTAACTAATTTATTTTTATATATTCAAAACATTAAAAAAATTTCAGAAAATCTATTGTAATTAAATGGGTTACAGCTCACTGGATAAATTAAAATTTTATATTATACTTCCTTTCAATTAAATCTTGATTGGCCAGAATTTAATTGATTTTTTCTAATTACTTAGAAATATACTTTTGTAATTCTTTATATTTATTTTACATGTAGATGTTAAATAAAATTATATTATTAGCTTATATTTAATTATTGATATTATTGGTATTAAATAAAATTTAATTTATTAGAACTCCTATATTAATTAAATACATGCATAGACTCATTTACATACACATCAATTACATGTATGTTTTATGTAATGTTTGTGTTTGTATATCAAACTATTTGTGTTATTACAGGTGTATGAAATTATTGTGCAATCTTACATGATATTATTCTTTAAATTAAATTATTTGACAGAAAATTAATATTTAATTATGATCTTGTTTTAGATTTTTAAATGTCTAAAATATTAACTAAATAATTTATCATACTCTCTATCTCTCTGCCATTTTTTTTCATTCTTATTTAGTAAAGATTTTTTAATATATAATGAGCAAATAAATAATTTTATGGCTTATCAAATATGTAATGCTAACAATATAAACTTACTTTATATCTCAGTAATGCATTTGGACTTATTTGTTCCATGAAATAGGTTTACTTTCTAAACCTCTTTTGATCAGTTTTGACCATCTCATTATATTTATAAAGATAGTATTATTCACAATTATTAACATATTGACTTTAAACAATTAATTAGCATATATAGAGATATATTCTACTCAGGTATGAATCTAATTTCATTATCAGATAATTATAATATTAAATTACCATTTTCAGATCAGTTTCAGATCATTTTCCGATCAGTTTCTTATCTGCAAATTTGAAGACTTGCAGATAAGCACATAGCAATTGCTTATAACTTATAAACCTAAATTCAAATTAGCATAAGATTTGAAATCAAATTAACATATTTATAATAGTTGTATGGGTCTGAGAACCAGTTCAGCAACTGTATATTTAATAATTTTAGTTATTCTTGAACTGTAACACCCTATTACCTTGGATAGTTGTGGTGAGTTTGAAAGCCTGAGTTTTAGTCTCATATAATTGCATTAAGTTTAGTATAGACAGTATATATGTTATTTAAATATTACATATTCAGCCTGTATTCTGCCCTCCCGTCTTCTGAATCTTATTTATATTAAGGAGATTTTATTCGCTTTATTTTAAATGTGGAAAATGAAATGTAATCAAAAAATATGAAACTTTTACAATTACTAAGCACACATTCTGATCAAATTAGATTTATAACTGGTTTTGTTTTTTATAAACCTTGCCATTAGTTTAAATACATGTTAGTAAAAAAAAAAGTGCTATTTACTTTTATTGAAAGTAATAAATGAAATTCACAGTTATTAATATATTGCCTTTTGAAAATTAATAAATACATGCACATACGTACACCAAATGAAAAATAATAATAGCTGATTAAAAAAATAAATTCAAATAAAAGATAAAAGTTATTAATGGAAAATATAAACGTTGCTGAAGTAAAATCAGAGTTATGAAAAAAAAAAAAAACCTCAATGTAATATTAAGATGGTGAATAAAATAATAGAAAAAAAAAGAAATAATACTTAGAATATTTATGTGCATAGGAATTTTAATATATTGATGAATAAAACAGTCTGATGGGAAAGCATCATTGTATGAATGAATAGTGATTTAAAATAAAATGGTAGATGGGAAGAATATATTAATCATTTATATGATAGAATTAATACGCTTATCTGTATTAATTGAAAAAGTAAATTAGGTAGAAAAGCATATAATAGCTTCAACCAAGAAAAAAACTGTCAACATATGGAGATCTGATGAGGTTCCTGTTAGAGAAAATAATAGGTAACTTCCAATATTTATCATTCCATTACATTTGATGAGGATTTTAGAGCAATTAGTTTAATTTCATGGGGATAAACTAAAGAGTATATGATTGATGGCTTTAAGAAGGAATATAGCCACTAATTTTTGATAAGGATAACAAGAGACAAAGTTTTAGATTTAATATATGACATCTGTTACAATACATTTATAAACATTTTTTCCCCTATATATACTATTAAGTAATCAGTTGTGTGTAAGTTGCCTAAAATTATTAATTGGTTTAGAAGAAGACTTGCACAAAATCCATACAGAGCAATAATATTGAATGGTCAATTATTGGCCTCAAAAAAATCACACACATTTAAAAAAAAAAAAAACCATTATCTTTTAAATATTTGTTACTCAAATATGTAACATTAGTTTATATTCCTATCATTGTGTGTGTTGTTGTTGTTTTTTTGCTATACGTATCTTTACACCAACAAATATGTCATAATTCAACATTTTTGAACAATATTGGAAACCAATCTTTTTTTTTTCTTTGCATATGTTGACTTGTAAATTTTCAGAAGACTGTCATTATCAAACTTTTCTGAATGTAATTCACTATATTCATACACATTCGTAATGTGCAAATTCTCAAATCTGAAATCATTTCTAAGATAATTTGCATTTCAAATGCTGCCATACAGATTGAATATCTTTGTAGTAATCACTAAATTTAAGTTAAAGTTTTCAACAGTATTTGTCATTTTGGGATTAAAACAAGTTTATTAGTTGCTTGCATAAAGAATATACATATATGCATCAAAATTACTAAAGATTAAAAACTTAGATGTAATTAAAGGGAATTTGAACCCAGACTTTAAAGCTCTATACAGTCATCCGCTCTATCCAGTACAACCGATGCACATGACCTCATACATATGAAAAAGATAAATGATCGCTGATATTCGTGTTTTGTGCTGAACCAGCTCTCATCAGCACGAAATGCGTATATTGATCATTTAACTTTTTCACATATATCGGTTGTATTGAAACTGTAGGAGCTTTAAAGTCTGAGTTCAATTACACTTTAATATAACATATAGGTTAAGTTATATATTATACTTGTATTTCAGTATTAATTAAAGACTAAAAATAATGACAAAGTTCTAGCTATTATATGTGTATGTACATGTAAATATGTTTATATATATATACAAACTTTTCCTGCATTTTTTTTTTTTCAAATTATTAACTTATAAAACATATTAAAATAGCATTATACCAAGATATATGATTGATGGCTTTTACTCTTGAAAATGTAAAAAAAAGAAAGCTAGGTCTCTCAGTTCCACGTAGAGGAACATTGAAGAAAATATGTATACTGTATATGTATTGATGATTGTAAACGTCCACCTGTTGTCTTCCAAAGGATGGAATACATCAGATATTGGTCTTCAATAAAAAAAATTTCATAATCTCGTTCATTAAAAATTAAATTTATAATATTTCATCTATTTATAGCAAAAACCAAAATCTTTTTATCTGTCTTCTTATATAAATGTACATAGATATATGCAAATACTGTACAAACAGAAATGTAAATACACGTTTATATTCAGATAAAAGCTACACACAACAAATGATAAATTAATTTTTTTTTTTTTTAAGTAAATTTTTAATGCTTGAGATTTTTTTTTTTTTTTTAAGTAATTACGTACAAAAAAAAAAAATCTTTTTGAAACTAGAATTTGCTTTAAAAAGAAATCGATTTATATAAAATAATAAAAGAAAAAGAAAACAAGAAAACAGACTTGTGCTGCAAAGGAAATTACTCTAATGAAGTTCTGCTGTCTTCAAATGCATAAGTCAGGTTTGAGTCCTTGAGAATTCTTGAATTTTTTAATTTTTTCATTTGTATTTTCTATAGAAGAAACAAGAGAAGATTTCCACAGATGTTTACCATTGATTGCTGAATCATCTCTTTGAGACAATGCTAGCTTTTATGCAAATTATTTTTGAGAATCTGAAATAGTTGTCTAAAATATTTTCTTCAAAATCGAATGGAATTTAGAAGAAAAAAACTGTTGTTTGTAATTTCAATTAAAAGTAGCTTGCTTTGATCGTCAACAGGCGTTTTATTTTGCCTTTTTTCTTCTTAATATTATCTGTTGACGTTTCTTTTATAAAAACAATCCAAAAATTGATTGTGCAAATAAAAGAACTTAATCGATTAATAATCAATTTGTTTTATTAAACAAAACTGGATAGAAAGTAACAAACTTATTTATGATTTATATATATCATTGGCATAGCTATCGTGAAGCAAACTAAGGGCATATGGGCCTTGAATTTTAGGAGTGTTTTAAATATAGTTATGGGTTATAAATATTAAAATGTGTTATAAATATTTAAAAAAAGTATTTTGGGGAAATTTAAATTACGTTACTAGTATATATACATGTGTGTGCGTATTATATGTATGTGTATATCATGAAAAGATCGAAGTTTTCTTCTTGAAATATTAATACTAATGTTGGTTAAAAATAGCAGATTTTGACCAAAAGTTATTGGGAATAATGGTATTGAGGCTGTACATTCAAATAGTTTATCATTACTGAATTTATACATTATACATGATTCACTATCATAAATATTGTTTAGCCAGAAAAACCACTACAAAAGAACATGGATGCATCTACACTCAAAATAATGGTATTTATTTGGATTATATTATAGTTAGAGTCAGAGAAGTTTACATTACACGAGAACTTACAAGTTCAGATTCTTGGACAGATCATAGATTAGTTTGCTCTAAGATTAAAATGATAATTGCATTAAAAAGTAGATATTATTCCAATCATATTTACAAGAAAATTGATGTTCATTCTTTAGAAGAATCTACTCTATATATTAAATTTCAATATCTATTAAATACTAAAATTGTTCATTTAGATTTTAGGAACTGTCATATTACTGAAGCATGGATTTTTTTAAAGAAGTGTGTTATGGATACAGTTAAATATTTTTTTAAGTTCAATGAAAACAGTAATCATGACTGGTTTTCTGACAATAATCTTATTATTAGTGATTTAATTAAAAAGAAACATGTGACATTCTCTGCTTGAAAAGTAATAAACGAGAAACTTTGTAATAAGTATAAAAGATCTGAAGGGAAATAGGCTTCCAAGATGTACTCATCTGATTATGACCTTGACCATTTGTGGATTTTGGAATCATTTGTCTTTTCATGTATTTTTATTCATATGTTTCAAGAATACATGGTGGAGTGGAGGTTATTAAGTGCATCTATAAAAGGTATTACTCAGAAATAGAGAAAGAAGTTGAATTACTCTGTGTGAGTATTTAATTAAAAAAAGATATAATAATCTTGAACTGGATTAAATCTAGGCTAGAGATTATTTCTAGTAAATGATTAGTGATAATCATTGCAGTGTTTATTTATGTTGAGGAATGGAGATTATTAAGTACATTTATGAAAGATGTTACACATGGAAATAGAGAAAGAAATTGAATTACTCCATGTGTATGTATTTAATTAAAAAAAGGTATAATCTTTAATTGGTTTAAAGTTTATATCTAAGCTGTGGATAATCTCTATGATTAGTGATGAACACTGAAGTATTTGTCTGTGTTGGATCAAAGTTGTAGTAATATTTACTAAGGCAATAAACCTCAAGAGTGTACTTTTGAAAATGCGAAGGTAGAGACCTCTACAGGTCTTAACCACAACCTTACGCTTTGGAAGAAAAGAGGGGTTAAGACCTGTAAAGGTCCCTACCTTTGCATTTTCAAGCACACACTCTTGAAGTTTATTGCCTTAGTAAATATTACTTACATAATCAATGTGCGTTAAATAAATTTATAATCAAAGTTGTAGTAGATTAAGTTTGATACCGCTAAATCAAAATGTAATAATTTAGTATTTATTAATATTCAAAAGCTGTTATAATTTTTATTAATATATAATTCATTTCCACTTTTAAAATATTTTTAATTTATAAAAATGAATATAATATTTGTTATTAGAAAGATAGGAAGAATGTTTGTATAGTGCATAATAACATTAAACATTGGTAATTTATTAGTCTTAAAATGGATAAGACATATCAATTGTTCAATGAATTAATTTATAATTTATTGTTGTTATTATAAAATATAAATTATCAAATGCAAATAAGAAAACTTAAAAGATTGGCTATTTCTACTTTTAATGTTAAACAAAAAGAAAAATATTTAAAGTAAACTTAAATAGGAACTATGTATTGAACTATATGGTTACAATTTAAATAGAATACTTTACTGATATAATACTGAAACACAGATTTATAATATTTAAAAATAGCTCATAAATTCAAAGTTTAATGTAATGAAGTATTAATGGTTATACATCTTTTAAGCCTTTTGATAATGATCTACATTAATTCAATTACCCCCCCCCCGTTAAGTATTTTAAGTAGTTTGGTCAGTGTGATATATTATAGTTGTTTTAAAAATATATTAAATCTATTTAAAAGTAAAATGTTATTAGTTCATTATAATGATGTTTTTTAAAGATGTAGTTTAATTCATTGAGAAAAGAAAATGTGAAACTTGATCAATAGATATTTTATGTTTCATAATTGAATCCTATTATTATATGACATATCTGGTAAAGTGACATACACATAGAAAAAATAGATTTTTAATAATATTTAGTTTTATTACTGCCTAGTATGCTTTCAATATATTTTTACTACATCATATTCATGGCATATAGTGGTGTGATTAAATGATTCTTATATAATTGACTATTCACATATTCAATTTTAATTTAAAATTTGAATATTTAAATAGCCCATTTCTTTGAAATGGGTACTTCTGCTTTTGATAGCTTGAATCCATGACCAGTTTTTTGCTTGTGCTATGTAGATATTGAAGTGGGTTCTTTGTCTCTGAGGGCTCTATTATATAAATATCTATGTTGGGCAAGCCTTGTTGACAAATGTATCCATTTCAAAGAAATGAGCTATTTAAATTTTTAATTAAAATTGAATATGTGAACAGTTTATTAAATATTGATATGAAGAACCATTTAATCACACCATTACATATATGCCATGAATATGATATAATAAAAATATATTGAAAGCATGCTAGGCAGTAATAAACTAAATATTATTAAAAATTTATCTTTTCTGTGTGTATTTTCATTTTACGAGATATTAAGTTGGCTCAGAAAATAAGAAAATTAATAACAATTGTATTATATTGCATATCCATTGTAATAATGTAAATATATTGTAAGAATATGAACTTGGAATATTAGAAATTTGGATAAGTTCAGAGAAGTTGATGAATTTATTATGAGAGATGAAAACTAAAAATTAAATCTTGTAGGATTCTAAAAAATGGAAGTGAAAATATAGTGTTGGGAGAAAATAGGCGATGTAAAAATTTGTGGTTAAGATAGTACCAGTTCCGATGGAATAGTTATTACAGTAATCTGAAAACACTTTCAACATATTTGGGGGTTGGGTTTACATGCTGACATGTAATTGTGATGAAAATGAAATACAAAATGCATAAGAAAAAATTGAAAATGTAATTGAAAAGGATTTGTAAATATATTAGTAATGTTCTGATAATACAAGGAAAAGATAAAAGTTTTGGACATTATACATTACAAGTAAGAAATGAGAAAAAATTAAAAGTTAATAAATTTGTGTAAAGAAAATAACATTATGATAATGAGTACATTGTTTAATAATCATAAGAAGATAATTTATACATGAAAAACTCTAAGTAATAAAAATATATTTAAATTGATTATGCATGGATGCCAAATAAATTTAGAAATAGCATAAAAATGCATGTGCATATTCTGAGGCTTAGTTGTGTTAATATTCTGATTTAAGAGTTTAGAAAAAAAACAGCCAAGGTGAAATGAGATTTTTATTAAGAAGTTGAAAGAGAATACTAAAAATAATTAAAAGGCTGACTTAAGCAAAATTGTAAAGAAAGTGGTTTGAGAGAATTATTTTGATATTTGTATTTTTAAGAAAGGACCATTATATTTTCAAAAGCTGTAATTACATTTAAGAAAATGCAGTAAATGAGAGCATTTTAATTCTTTAATGTAATTCCAAATTTTGGACCCATAAAAGAAGGATATGTCTTAAATTGAAAACAAAAGTTATCTTATTTCTGTGCATCTTTGCTTTATGCTATATATGCATATAATATTGTGATTGCTATCTGTGTAGAATAGCATGTTAAATCTTTTTAATCAATATTTTTTAGATTTTATAAATGGCTTTAACTCTCTCTCTCTAACTGCTACTTTTAATGTCATTTTACCATTATTTTATCAAGAAAACTTTACAACCTTTAGAATTTTTTTATAATTGACAAATCTATATAGCAATGCGATAAGAGCTTGCCTTACAAGATGCTGATTCTTGTTCTTTATGCAAGAGAGTAGCTGTCAAAATTTTGACAGTTCTGATATCGTCATGATTTTCAAAGTGAAAATGTGTTTTAGAATCTTTTAACATTATTTTGCCAATTTTACTGGGTTTTTTTATCGAGAAAACCCTACTGAATAACTTTTAGAATTTTTTTACAACTAACAAATCAATATAACAATGAGATAAGAGCCTGCTTGCAAAATGCTGATTGTTTGTTTTTTTTTGTCTCTACACAAAAGAGCCCTGTCAAATTTTAATACTTCCTTTATCTTTGTTTTGATTTCAAAATGAAAACATGTCTTAAAATCTTTTTTATACATTAATAATTATTTTCAGAAAATATTTTTAAAAATATAAATTATTTTATAAAAATGATTCAGATTTCAATTTTAAAAATCTGTGCTTTTACATGAAAGCAAATTGATAAAGAAATTATAGCATTCAGTTGCAATTTAAATAGTTTGAAGCTGATGTGCCCTGGTGGAATAGTGAAGATAATAATTCAAGTTCTGAAAGTGAAGATATAGAAAATGAAAGTACCCACATCATATGAAAATTTGCAATAAATTAGATGAGCTTATTGTATTAATATTAATTCATATTTAAATACATATATTCTTCTTAAATTCCTTGGTATTTTTTCAATTTTTTTGGCATAAAATCCAACTGCATCCTAGATTCAGAGGTGTCTTATATTGGAAGTAATATGGTAATATTCATATATTTGTAATACTTTATAAGGTTTCAAGATCCCCCCCCCATAAAGAAATCGTTTTGCTTTTATTTTTTTTGTAAAGAGCATTATGAATTTGGTAAAGGTAGAGCAATAACAAGAAATACAATTGGATTAATAAGGATCATTTTATTCTACTATAAATTAAATAACTAACTCTTCTTTATAAATTTCATTATTTTACATATTTCTCACCTAACCATATTTTCCATTGATATTAATTTCATGACTCACATCACCAATATGTTTCCCATTTATACTTTTATACACATCTAATATTTACATTTTTTGTTTTTCTTTTCTGTGTTATTTTATTAATATCTCTATAACAGTATATATAAAGGATGATCTTAAAACTATGTGCCTAAATACAACAGTAGGGACCTCTACAAATCTTTAACACAAGATTAATAACTTTAAAAGACAAGAGCGACTACTCTTACCTCCAACCTACTTTTTAATTATATAGACGAATCTAAAGCTTTTTGATTTGTGAGCGTGAAGCTATTGAATACTTCACTGATTAAGTCCACAATTTCTATTACAAGCTGATGTTCACAAAATCTTTCGATCAATATACCTCTATAATAAAAAGCATATAGAACAGAGTAAAATAAATTTATTCAGAAACCAATGACTTGGAAAAAGAAAAATCCAATCTCAACAAATTCTCATTAGGAATAATTATCGATAGCTATTATAAGAAAATCATTAAATAGATAATAAAAAGTAATATAACAAAAGCAATGATAGGTGGTATACTGTATCTATATATTCCAGGGATAAGAGATAAATTAAAGAAAATATGCACTCAATATAAGATTAAAACAACATCCCAAACCATAGCACCCTTTAAAGAATTCTAATGCCTACAAAAAAGTTTGGAATGTTGAAAAACAAGTACTATGAAATACTACATGAATGTGGTAGATTAAAATAGTCCATCTTATTGACAACTGATTAAAAGAATATAAAATAATGATTAGAGAGGGAAAAATTGTCTAAAATAACAGACTATTTATGTAGCAATAAACATACGTTTACTTGAAAACAATATTAGTTAGAGAGGAAAAAATAAAAAGAAGAATGTTTAAAGAAGCTTTTTCTATTATGGTAACAAAACTCATAAATTAATTAGTGAGATAATTCATAATATTTGAAAAACACACATTAACTTTACTCTTATAAAAAAAAAAAAAAAGAATTTTTTTATAGATTAGTACAGGGATCCCCAAACTTTTTGCACTTAAGAGCACATTCTATAATACAGGTCAGGTGGTGGCATCATTTATTTTTTCAATGTAAATTTATAGTTGGATATTGTTAATAATACACATAATATACAAAAAATATTTATTTCAAAAATAAAATTTTAACATATAATTAACGTTTATATTTTTACGCTGTAAAAGTATAGTATGCCCTACAATTTGATTACAATATAATACAATAATTTATAAGAAATTTTAAAAATTAAATTTATTTGTATCATATAAATAATTTTTTATCGTGTTTGGATAGCGGCGGGCACACGTAAAATGGTCTGTGGGCACCATGGGCATAGGGTTGGGGACCCCTGGATTAGTATATAAAATTTCTATCAACTTGCTTTTGACAGAATGAACCTAAAGGTTAGTGATTTGATGCCCATCTGTACTGTCACTGGTCAGTCCCAAAACACACTAACCTTTGAATCTGTTTATAAAAGCATAAATAAATTTGGAATATTTCTAAAAATATTTAACAATTAAACAAGATAATGGAAATAGTCTTATATATAATTATAAGGGATTTAATAATGCAATTATTTATCTTGAAGATTTTAATTTGGTGAATTAAATATTCTTAAAATGAAAAGCTCATATTGAAAGGGGATACAGTTAATAATAAATTTATAATTAATCAGGAGATATTTTTTAAGATTAATAAGATTATTTAAATAGAAATAGATAGAATGGGAATATTTATAAGTTATGGATATTTATTTTCTGTTTGTTAATATTTATTTAAATAATTTTTTAGCATATTTGTTAATGATATTTGTGATATATTTCAGATGAGAAGGAATATAATTAAAAGCTAAAGTAATGAAATTAGATGAAAAGAATAAATGTTGTAGAGCAAGTTAGTGATTTAAAATATTTAGGAATTTATTTATTAGATTATGCAAATTGTGATCAAATAAATTAGAATGAGAAATATAAGAAGTGAACAAGTTTTTAGTAAAACTTGCAAATTATTGGAGGCTCTTTGAAATTAGATCTAAAAGAGAGACTAATAAAATACTGTGTTTGGAATGTTGTTCTATATAGAACAAAAACTTGGACAGTTATAAAATAGAGAGATTTAAAAATGTGAATTTGAAAGAAAATAGGAAATACAAGTTGAAAGGATAATAAACATAAAATATATAAATATCATTTATTGCAGAAATTAGAAAAAGGAGATTGAATGAGCATGTACTTAAAAATAGAGGGACTATATATCTTTTACTGACGTTACAGCCATGGGAAACCATGATTTAGCATAGTACTCTATTGCCTTTTAACTCTACTCCCTAATGACATAGAATTTAGCATATAACTTTGCAGAACAATTTGATAAGAACTGTTAATTAAGAGCCAGAGAAAAAAGGAAATTTGTAGAGGAGCTTAAAAAAAAAGGGGTAATTATATAAACTTTTGAAGAACCGAACAAATAACATGACTAAAATATTAATGAAGTAGAGAATTTTTAAAAAAAATTTCCCCATATCTGTAATGATGACAGTTAAAAGTTTATATATATACACATCACCATTTATAATTTTTTTCCCAATATCATTAAATGATTGTGTTATAATTAAGAAAAGTATTTTCAATAATCTTTATCACGTCTAAATTATTTCTTTTTACTTGCAAATACATTAAAAAGATTTTGTGCCTTTTTAAAAAAAAAAAAAAATTCTAAACACCTGAAGAATGTTTTGATTTCAGTTATCTGTCTCAATCAAGAAAATTGACTCGAAAATAGATATTTGATAATTACAAAAACATCTAACAAATATTTTAATAAAAAGCTTCCATTGTAATCTCCGAGTTATTTTATTATTTATCAGGTTGTCCCTGTAATCAGATCAGCTCTCCTGTTGGAAAGTTTTCAATTACTGTCAGTTTTGCATAACAACTATAGTAACAGATTCTAGCTTACAAGAGGTTAGCATTTTGTATGCTTTCTGGCAGATGGAATGCTGGTTTTCCCAGCTGTAGCCAAGGCCATGCTGCCTTTCTTTTCTCAAGAGGATTAAACCCATTTTATTATTTAATCTTTTGTTCAAAAATAGCATGCATATATAAACATTAACTTTGTCCATCTGCTATAAAAGAAATGTAAAATACTCATGAGTAATGTGTGTGTGTATATATATTTCATGTCATTAAAGTAAGTAAATTAAAATAGTAAATAGTGTATTTTTATGTCATTAAATCTGCATGTAATCAAAACATGTTATTTATTTTAGGAAATTATTCTACTGTGCTCCATAGTTATCACTTACTTGGAGGTGGAGGGGGGTATACAGGAAGATAGATTTGAAATAAGTCCAAAATATAAATAACACTACTTAGGAATGTTTAAACAATACTCTCTTTTATCTGAAATTTATTAATAATTGAATGTATTAATAAGCATTTAATAAATCTACCTTCTTTGATTTTTTTTTATTTTTGAAGACTTTTTTCTGTTTTTAAGATTTTTAGCGACAAACTTGACAATTTACTTTTTCATTATCCAAATACTAATCTTTTATTGCCTATACTACTTCATGTCTTCATATAATTTTAATTTCCTTTTTTAGACTAGTTGAGGACTTTTTTCATTATCTCGATTCTGAAATTCTTTATATATCTATGCATTCTTTATATATCCAAATATTTTACTAAATTTTTTTTTTTTTTATGAATGAACTGTATCTTAAATCTAATTCTTTTAGTAAATCATTTTTAACACATTTGGTCTAATCGATTCTTGGTCAATGTCCATAGCATATCTTCTCTTATTTATATCACCATTCCATATATGATGATCTTCATACAATTTTTACATCCCATTAGCACATGCTTTTTAAATTTACATATAAATTTTATTTTGGCTTATTTAAATACTACAGTGGTTTTTAATCATATATTTAATGTCTTTACTGTGATAATGGTAATTGATTGTTAAGAGAATGTAGCACTCATCATCAATTGTAATACTTTTTCTTCAGCATAAAATATTTTAATTGTTTAGTATATTTTAATAAAATTCTTTTTTATTTTCAAATTATTTATGTATATCATCAATTTTAAAAGTTTCATAGACCATTACAGATATTATATACATTTATTAAATACTGCTATAGTAGGAATTGTAAATAAAATAGAAAATCATACATCATTACAATAAGTAGCCAAAACAAAATTTTACTAAAATTCTTTCACAACCATGATTTCATCTGT
This sequence comes from Epiperipatus broadwayi, assembly GCA_028023455.1. Lineage (NCBI taxonomy): Eukaryota > Metazoa > Onychophora > Udeonychophora > Euonychophora > Peripatidae > Epiperipatus > Epiperipatus broadwayi. The sequence continues at coordinate 12,989,539 of JAQFVV010006211.1, read as the reverse complement.
CAACTAATAGTCCTTTTCAAGTCAAATTCAACAAAATATATACAAAATAAAATAGCCATCCCATCATTCATTTCAAAAACCAACTTCCTTTGACATCAAAGGTCTGAAGGCATCAATCTCATGAAGACATCTTTTGATGTTAAAGAAAGTATTTGTTTTGTATATATATTGTACATACTTAGTCCAATTTTACTTGAAAAGTTTAATAGATGAATCCATGTTTGTGGGAAAATTTTGGTAAAATTTTGTTATTTTGGCTAGTATTGTAATGATTTTAATTTTCTATTCTGTATACATATTCAAGATGACTTATGATTTTTTTTACTGAAACTTAAGTTTATTCTTTAAAGATAACATATAGTTTTATTCTTTGCTAAGATTTTTTCTGAAATCAGGGAAAGATAAAAATGTAATTATTACAAGATTGATTTATTCCATAATCTGTTTGCTATTCTGAAATCTTATGATGAACTTCCTATTCAATTCTGCTTTTCATTAATTTATAACTTTTGCAAATTGATATTGTGGATATATCTATATTTATTACCTTTCTGATTAGCTCAAATATAATAGAGATCTCAATCATTAAATGTCATTTTCTGAAACATATTTAAATAATATTATGAGATTAATCAAATCAATTCCCATTCCTATTCAAGAGCACTTTTGAAATTTCTTCTGGTACTTTACTAAACGATGTTTTTAAAGCTTCTTCTTTGATATTGTCCCTATATTAATAAATGTTTTCACAACTCAAGAATGCAAAATTTCTTTAATATTACTTTTTTTTTGTTTGGGAGAAGCTCATAAAAATATTTTTTCAAATTCTTATAAAATTGTATTAGTTTTGTAGATATTTTGAGCACAAATACTGCTAATATTTTCCAAATGGTTGTAGGAATAGTTTCATAAATACACTTTCACCAAGTTTTTATTTACATTATAATAAAGTCTACTTTTTAGTCAAAAGAAGGGCTCAACATTTTAAGTATGTTATACAACATCTTGAATATTCAAATTTGATATTTATTCTCTCTCTTTTTTTTTTTTTGTTTCTTCAAATAGCAAATGAAACTTTTCTATTCAGATTTCTATTATCATTAAGTTTGTAATTTACATATATATTAAACATGTGATATCTAATAGTTTTTTTCCATAAAAAGAATTGAAAATATACATCACTAATAAAAAAAAATCATAAAATACATTCACCACTTCATTTGACTTTTAAATTAAGTTCTTTACCATTGGGTAATTCAAGATCACTTTACTATGCTTATTTTCAAAGAACAACTAGATTTTAAAAATGATGTTTTCACATCATGTTTACATCTACAAATACTAAGTGAAATATCAATGCAAGGAGGACCTTTTAAATCTACTTATAAGAAGAATAATTGATAAACTTTTATTTGATTAGGTAAATTTGATTTCTATATCAGATTTTTGACGGCAAAAGGGAAGCATTTATTGGAAAGTTTATATATAAGACATAAAATTTTATTAAGATCAAATAATTTTAACAGAAGCATAATATTATTTCCAGTGTTAATATTTATTCAAGTGAGGTTATAAATAAATATTGTTATAATGAACATTATGTTATCATTAGAATAGGAGAGTTCAATTTACAGAATACATATTTATCGATATTATAGTAGTATCATTTAGTTGTTGATGGAATTTGCAAAACGCATTATATGAAGACAAAACTAAATCAAAAAGAAATGATAAAGAAATTTTTATTTTATTTTTAATCTCTTATTGCTTAATTAGTAAAAGAAATTGTTATAAAATAATTATAATTAAATTGCAATGGTAAGCAGGCATCTAATAAGACCTGAATTATCTTTTTAAAATCCTGTCAAGCTAAAGTTATGAAAAAGATTATTGCATCTTTTGTTTGAATTACATTTTTATGTAAAGTACAATTTTGGGTGCATAACAAAAGAAAATAAATAAATAAATGTGAATAAATATGATTTAGAGAATATAAAGAATTATCTAGAAAGCTACATATTTTCAAAAAAGTTAGCAAAAATTATGACATAGAAAATGAATTGGATTGGACTAAGAGGATGGCAAACAGTGGTTCGTTATCATCATTGATTATCACTGCTTATATTACTATAGATTGTTTGTTATTCAATGTCTAAGAATTATAAAAAATGTATTGGAATGAAATAAGAGAATAAGAAGAGATCTAAGAAAAAAAAAAGATTAATAGTTAAGTTATTTGGATTGGAACATTTTGTATAATTTTTTCATTTTACCAAAAAAAATTATTTATGAGGTAAATAAAAACTTCAAAGATGATTTTATCAAAATGGATTTTTTTTTTTTTATTTTCAGATAAAGTGTATTTCAAAATTAAATTTCTTTTATTTTTTATTTTTGAAAAAAATGTTAATAAATTTTAATCATATTCAATAATTAGATTTTGTGAAAAATCATATGCATCAATTTTAAATGCTTTGATATTAACTTGCCTTGTCTATGTATGTTTCTATTTGTATGTCCATATTTTTGAGTTTTTAAAAATGAAAAAAAAATCTGTTCCCATTTAGAACTCAAACTCACATCCTTACATTACCCAAGAAAATTCCTTAACAACTGAGCCAATGGAAATGTTATATTTGTAGAATAAAATTTTGTTAATATTTATTTAACTCACACTTAATTAAATTAATTTAAAAGCCAATACATAAATATTTTTATATAGTAGATGATCACATGATATTTAAATTTAGATTTTGTTTATTAAAGAGTGTATTTTTTATTTTTAAGTCTTATTATTAAATTATACTTTTTGTCCGATTTTTTTGTTGTTTTAACCATTTTTTAAAATAATATGCAAATATAACTAAAAAGTAAAAAAAAAAAAAATAATGTTAAAAAAAATTATTTTAATAATGCTTTTATACAAATATCTGATTAAAAAGTAGAAAAATAACATGTAATCCAGATCTCAGTTAATCTGCCATTCTTGGAAAATATCAAAGATCTTAAGAATCTACACTTGTTATAAAACAATTGAAAATTTGCAAGAATATTGTCATTTCATAAAAGCATTTGAGACTCAAATAAATCATAAAAATAAAAAAGGTCTCAAATGCTCTTATGATGTGACAATATTCTTGCAATTTCCAATTGTTTTATAACAAATCTAGATTCATAAGATCTCATATTTTCCAAGAACGGAAAATTAATTAAGAAATGGATTACTTGGTTATTTTTCCACTTTTTACTTGGCTATTTACATAAAAAGCATTATTTTAAATAAAAATTATAAAATGAAATTTAACATTTATTAAAAGAATGGTTGTGGTGTTTGTCTAAATATTTTCACACATAAATAATTTTATTTCATGAAACTTATATGATATCCCATGAGGGGCCAAGTCTGAGATCACATATTTTATATATGTCCATTTCACTATGGTGAAGCAAATTCTAAACATTAAAAAAAACTTTTCTTTTATTGCAAAATTAAAAAATATATATAAAACATTATTTATTTGATGACTACTGAAATTTTATTTAGTTTTTTATTAAATTAATTTATATATTTTTAATGTCTATATATATATTATGTTGAATATTTTTTCAAGAAATACTCATTTTCATTGTTTAATCAAAAACAGATTAACTTTATTTAAAATATATTGATTTTAAACTAATTAAGATTTATTTTTTGTTTAAATTATTCTATTATTTAATTATATATTTGATTATAAAATATGTCAATATTATTTGTTTCTTCTGCTACTAGTAAGTTTGCGCACTTCATTCTCTCTTTTTTCTCGAAACTTAAATATTTTCTTAGTCTAATTATTATATCATCCTTTTTTTATAAGTTTCTTTTTTTTTCTCATGCATCATAGCATCAGCCGGGAAGAGAACCCGCTAAGCCGGGACAACTGCTTGTAAAGCAACTGTCGCTGACCTCTCGACCACCAATGCTTGACATAAGTTTCATTTTTAAAGTGATTTGTTCAATCTAATCTAGTTTGCTGTTAAATTACTTTTTTGAATCACTTTTTAAAATTTACTTATATTAACGGGGGAGGGGATTTCTAAGATTTACTTCAGTGATTTTTATTGTTTAATTTTCTTCTTTCAAATACTTTCTTTGGTCATATGATTCAAAATGTTCCCTAATTAATTGATTTTCTTTTTCACAAAATATTTGTAAAAATAGGATTTTTTTTTTTTAACCTGTTAAGAATATTATTCAATAGATTCCACTTTGAAAAATACTATTTTTTAAAAAAAAATTATTACAATCTTTTCTATCTGTGATACAGTTCATTAGTAAGCTGATACATTTGATTTCTTTTTAATTAGCAATCCTGAATATTATTATTATATATCTGGCTTTCTGATCACTTCTGATCATTACTTACTTAAAACTTTCTGCCATTTATCTTCTAAAATAAATTCTGTTCTTAATTAAGATAAGCTCATTGATGATTCATAAAGCTATGATTCAATAGTGTATAAGTGCAATATATGTCATTTTTAACTTTTTATTAAATAATAAGGTTAAGTCATTAAATTTGTTGAACACATTGCATAACAAATGTAAATTTATAAACTATGGACTAGGAGAAGCAGTCATTTATATGAATATTTGTGGTAAATTATATTCATTTTCTAATAATAATTACTTTTTCCTGTCACTTGCTGTGTTTGCAATTTTTTCCAAAGAAAAGGCTGGTCCTTTTGTGCAAATTTTTTAAAACTCTTAGATTTTTTAATTTATTGTCCCATTTTTCTTTTATCTTGTTCTTTTGTGATTTTATCAATAATATTTCACAATGGAGTTTCAGTATTGATGTTAGAAAAGTATCTGGTTTAAATAATATTCCTAATATTACTTTGAAAATTTATGTCTCTAAATTTTATTTAATTCTTAGTTATCTGAGTTTTCTTACAAAATAGGTTTTCCCCAATTATTAATAAATTCCTCATACTGAAAAAACCCTATTGTTTTATTATCCTAGTATTTTTCCATCCAAATTTATGAGTATAATAATCAATTTTTCTTCTTTCAAACATTGGATAATTAATTATTTTAAATGATAGATTGTATGGCTCTGCTCTGTCATTGACTGACAAATGTTGGAAGCATAAAGTACTACTTTGGATATTTCCAAGGTGTTTGATCAAATTTTTTACAATTTATTTCTTGATAGATTGCTTTTTTAAAATATAAATTACCATTTCCTTTTATAAAAATAGATATTTAATTTTCTTTGTAATTATTTGATTCAAGTTAAGGATATTGGAGCTTTATTATATATTTTATAAATGTTCGTATATGCCAAAATATTCCCTCTCCTTTATATAAATGGTCTTTTTGGAAGTTCCAAATCATGTTATATTAAAACTGTATTTTTTTTAAGAGTATATCTTCCTTTTCTTTGTAAAATACTTTCAATGTAACGAATTTTTTTTTTTTTTAATACTTTCTTTTTTCTTTCTTTCTTTTCTTTTATATGTTTCAACACTAGTTATTCTTTTTGTTAGTTGTTTATATTAAAAATAAAATAATTTTTAGTAGCATTGTTTCCTACTAATCATCATTAGTTTTCTTCATGAAGAATTTTGAATCAGAATATGTTCTTTAATATTTATAATACTATATAAAATATACAATATTGATATCATATTCTGACTTTCATTGAAGGATCTTAAAGAAGTTCTTAAAATATTCTTTTGATTAATAAAGTAAACATATTTTATATTTTTCAAAAATAATTTGTTTTCATAATCAGGGAAATCAATATAATTATTTAAATTATCTTCATTGTATAATTTTTTATTATCTTTTTTGATTGTAATTCAAGATAGATTCTGCTTAACATTTTATCCAGTTTATTTTTATTTAGAAAATATCCAGCAGTTTATATGTTTGAAACTGGTAATATTCATAAACATACTAATGCCTCACAAATATATATATATATGTAAGTCAGTGCTTGTCTCTTCAAATATTGCCATTTAATTGGGCTTAGCTATTTTCTCATTATTCTGACTTATTAAAATAATTTAATAGAAATTTTCATTATTGAATTATTCATTCTCTAACAAAACAAATTGACTTATTGTATCTATTCTCTGATGTTTATGAAAACGTTTGAAAAGATATGCTAATTAACATTAATATTCAAGGCCGTTTGTGAATTAGAAACATTAGAATCAAGTTTAATAATTTGATTAAACTGCTTTTTTAAAAAAATGATTTTTTAATGAATCAGTTTATTATTAATTTTAATGGTTTTTCAAAGCCAATTGAACATTTAAAAAAAAAAAAGAAAGAAAAAGAAATGGTTAAACATTAAGTTAGTAAACGTTACAATTTGTTACTTGTCAAAAGATTAGCATAAATTAGTAATTGAATTTATTTCTTTAATTCCATTGTTGCGTTACATATTTATTATCATTTTATGAAATAATGAATTATTAGAATTTTTAATAAGATAATCAAATTTTTCATAACCATCATTTTTTCTAATAACTTATTTTTTTTTCTTAAATTATAGATGATGCAGAAATAAGAAAATATTTTTTCAAAGTTTTGAATATTAATAAATATTAATATTAGATAGTGCTAAGCCAATATTAGTTCTTGACAGATATATGAATAGCAATATCATATCCAAGAGTTGTCTATGATTGCCTTTGTAATTTGAAATGATTTTTGTTATTGATATGGCAATAATCAACTGTCTTTAATATCACTCTAAATTGCTACTATATAAGTAATACAAATAAAAAATTAATAAAGAAAAAATACAAAGAAAGCAGATCAAGTAAGGAAAGAAGTAGTAAAGATTTTTAAAAAAAGTAAAGAATTCTCCTGCCATATCTATGACTCATGTCTAGGCAAAGTAAAACTTTTGTTATTTTAGCTTCACTATATTTAGTTTTATGATCCCCCCCCCCCAGATAGCGCTCCCATATCTAACTTAGTAGCCTTATCAATTAGGGGATATAGAATCAGTTAAAGTTAAAAATGAGTGGGACTAAGGAAAGTATGCTCTCTGTCACCTATTTGGTTTTTGTTGTATTTGACTGAAATGGAGGAAGCAATAGAAAGCTAGGAAGAGGGATAGAGATACCATTAATAGGTGGCAAGGAAGTATATACTTTGTCGGCTCTTTTTTGCGGATATCTTTTTGTGTGCAGAAAGAAGAGAATATATGGAAATTATGCTGAGGACATGTGCAAGGGTGGGTAAAGAGATGGGGATTAAATTTAATGAAGAAAAATCAAATATAATGATGGTTAATACTGGGAAAGAGAAAATGTAGAATTTTTACTGGAGGATATAAAGTTAAGTGTGGTGGTTAGATATAGGTATTTGGGAATCATCTTAAGTAATCAGGAAAATTGCTTGGATGAATGGGAGAAAAAATTGGTAAATGAAGCAAAGAAAAGAAAGGGTTTGTTAGAGAAACTAACTGTTTTCATATAATAAATATGATGTAGCTAGAATTGTATGGAAGGGAGTTGCAATAGCAGGTTTAACATATGGTAATGATGCATTATGTGTTAGTAAAGGGGTTTTAGATTAGTTGGAGAAAGTATAAAGGGAAGTAGGAAGACATGCATTAGATGCAGAGGTGTGGACAGCAAAGGAGGCAATTCAAGGAGAAATGGGATGGTCAAGTTTTTATATGAAAGATGCAAAAAGTAAAATGGAAATTTTTGGTAGGTTGCAGTTTATGGATAGTAAAAGAATAGCCAAAATAGAGTTTAATAGGGTTATGAGTAAAGGGCAGGTAACAAGATTGGTGAGAAAAGTAATGTGGTAGTAAAAGATTTGGATAAAGAATTTATATCAGTATACTTGTATAAAAAGTGGGATGATTCTGTTAGGAGGATTGTTGAGTGTTATAGTGGTAAGGAATGGGATAAAAGAATAGATGCATTAATAAAGAATAGGAGTTTGAGAGATGGAGAACTAGTATGGAGGGTAAGAAGAGTTTAAATATATATAGAAGTAAATGGAACATTGGGTGCGAGTTAATTTATGATAATAGTAAGGAAAATAGTTTATTGTTTAAGGCTCGAATGGGATCTTTAGCAACAAGAGAATATACATGTAAATGGAAAAATATGGGTGATTTAGTATGCAAGTTGTATAATGAAGATATAGAAAATATTAGGCATCTGTTGATTGAGTGTAAATGCTTGAAAGCATAAAGGGTACAAATAATGAAGTTATGGGAGAATAAATATGAAGAAAGTGATTATACAGAAAGTGGGTTATTGGTTTTTATGCTGGGTTTGGGAAAAGATAAGGGGGATTTAGAAATAAAGGCCATAGAGTTGACAAAGATTATGTTGTGGAAATGGGATGGAGCAGGTTATGGGGAAGCTTGGGGTTGGGAATGGAAGGGGAAGGTAAAGTGGCTAACAGGTTTCTTTGGGCATAGTTTCTGAGAGATTCCTGACTCCATTTAAGGAGGTCACAGTACATCACATCAGCCATTCACTCTTGGTTAGAAATGAGTTTTTATCTATAGTCAAACAAGAATGGTAAACCATTAATATCTTCACTAACTAATGGGTCAGTAATGCGTTTTTACACTGTTTATATTTTAGCTTTCTGGAAAAGTGTTTGTATTTATTTAAGTAGGTTATTTTAAAGTTGTTTTACTGAATGTTGAACTGATATGAAATTTCATCATTTTTGTTGTTTAGGTTTATCAATTTTACTTTGCATTAAAATATTAATAATAAATCAGTATTCCATTTAATTTAACTATATTTCATTTTTGGCATTTTCATCTTAATAAAAGAAAGTTATTCACTAGCTCCAATAAGAAAAAAAAATTTACAATATAAATTTTGTGCTTGAAAATTTGTCATAAATGTTAAAAATAAAATGTAACCATTGTTTGTTTTAAAAAAAGGTTAAGATGTATTAACATATTTTCTTAAAAAGAATTGGTTCATCTACAGAAGTAAAAATAAAAGTTAAAAATAAAATGTACCCATTATCTGTATTATTTGCTTTAAAAATAATTGGTTCATTTATAAAAATGGGTGGAAAAATAAGTGGAAAGAAAATAAGAAAATAGTATTACCATGTTATATGTTCAATTTCATTTAACAAATTACTTGAAATATTGAATTTTTACTAAAATGTATAAAAATAAAAGCTTTAGCTAGGTAGATATATGCATATGCTGTGAGTTGAGTAAAATAAAAAAAACAATAGATTACACTAATATATTGTTTGTTAGTAGTTCTGGATAAATACAATGACTATCTTCTGCCTTCATATTACTATTAATTTCATAATATATTAAAAAGCATACTATGATTTTCATTTTATGTCTAACTTCCAATTTTAAAAGCCTATGCAAAAACAATATATTAAGTTAATTATAGTTAAATTTGAAATTATTTGTTTAGTTTTAATATTTTCTTTCATGTTCAATTACAAATATAGCTAGCATACCTTTGATTTGGAGTTGTATGGAATTGTATACTCTTCATGATAAATTGCATAATTACATAAAGATATATCTATTTATTGTCAATTTATAAATTACTTTTTTTTCTTCAGGAGAAATAATATTGTTATTAGTATAGATTCATAGATTAAAACAAACAATGCAAGGTTAATTTCCTTCTAAGTAATTACATATATATCCAGCACTAAACTATTAATGTATTTAGAATTAAAATAGTAATATTTTGCAGTTTGAAGATAAATAAAGTTGTTCTATATGTAAATATGAAATAAAATGTATGAATGATTATTCATTATTAAAAGTAAGAATTGTCTGACAATAAATGTGAATATTAGGTAAGTCTGTATCTGAATATTTAATATTCCATGTAAAATGAATAAATGAACTCAAAGGAAAAAAAAATATTTAAATACCACAGTATCACATAAATATTAAAAGAAAATATTGTTGAAGTTGATATACCTTTTTAAGTGTTTTAATTACAAGTATAATAAAATTATAAAATAAACATTGAATCGATATTTCCATCATTACTAATTAATAATTATTAAAATTGTAGTCATTTTATTAATACATTAATGGATATGAATTAGTTTTATGGTGAATTCATTATCATTTTCAGACATCAGCAATCCACTATACTATGAAGTTTAATACAATTTCTTCCATGCATGGCCTCTCTTCACTATTCATTTTTTTATTTTATCCATTTATATCACTTTATGATATCTTTCTAGATCTTTTTCAATTTCTTGGAATCCATTTTAAAACATCAATTATTCATCTATTATCATCTCTTTTAGCAGTGAATCCAGTTCAACTTAGTTTCAGTTTCTTAATTCTTTCAATGCTATCAGTAATACTTGTTTGTTCTCTCACTCATGTATTTTGTTTCTGATTTCTTCTTGTAACTTCTAATATATATCTCTCCATATTTTATTCAGGGATCTGAAATCTTTGCATTGCTCTTTTGTTAAACATCTATGTGTTAGATCTTTAAATAAGAATAGTAAAATGTATATTAAAAATCTAGTTTTTCAAATACTTAGGCATATACCCTTTAGATATTGTTATTTCTATCAAAAGTACTTGATTCAAGTTGAATTATATGATTAATTTTACCCATCCTAACCAAGATATTTCTAATTGTTAAGTTTTTAAAGGTGTGGTTATCAATTTTATTTTTTTCTGAGAAAAATCTATTGTTCACTACTTTAAAGCTTTTAATATTTATTTTCAGTCCTACTACTATCTTACTTTGATCTGATAACTCTTGCAACTTTTTTTAAGCTCAGGAACATTATTTACAAAAGCAAACCCTTCATCTACAAAAATTTAGATTACATAAATAATATCCATTTACTTTTACTCTCTTAATTTTCTATTTTAATCCACAATTTTTTTTTTTTTTTGTAAAACTATTCTAAAAAGTTTTGGAAGTTTAGAATCATCCTATTTGTATATACCTATCAGTGCTAATATTAATATTATTATGACAATATCCTAAATCTATATTTTGATGATCAATACCTTTTCAAAATCAATAAATCCAAAGCATAATGACAACTTACATTCCATTGATCCTTTTTCTAACTTCTGTCAATACTTAGATATAATTTACTTATTAAACACTTTTAAATCCAGCTTGCACTTTTTAATTGGTTAGAATCCAAAGTATATCATAGATAAGTTGTAATTATCTTAGTAAAGATTTTGTATATAATTGATAAAAGACTGATAGATCTGTATTTTCTAATATTTTCTTTATCACCTTTTTAAAATATCAATATTATTACTGCATTCTTCCAATCACCTTAGTATGTTTTCATCAATCTAGATATTTGGTGTTTAGTTTTGCTAACAATTTTTGTATTTTTTCACTTCTTTTAAAAATTTATAATTTCATCACTTTCTGGAGCTTTTCCCTTCTTCATAGATTTAATTGCATATCTTCATTTAAAATACTTATTAATTCAGAAAATTTAGTAATTATAGAAGATAATGTAATCTTATTTATTACTGAAACAACTTTCCTTCCAATACCAAAATGTTGTTTTGCCTATTTAAAATTTTTATTCTCCTCTTTATAGCTTTCCTTGTTAATTCACAATCATGTTTTCTTATGTCATTATTAACTCTTTTTTGTATCATTTTACAAAACTCTAGATATTCAGATTTTTTTAGTGGATCATTTTTAAAAATGTTCATGCTCATTTTTTTTTTTCATTCATTGTTTTATCTCATTTGTAAACTTATTGGTAAATTGCTATTTTTTTTAACCAGCTCTCTTTCTTGCAGTTTTCAATAGAATGTCAGCTATCTTCTTATTGATTTCAATGAAATCTGAACCATCTTAAAAGTCTACTTAATATTTTGGAAGAATTTGCAAGTTTTAATTTAAATTCATTGGAGGGTTTCTGAAAATTAGAAGTATCAACTATTAATATTGTCTTTCTTAATAATTTTTGTCTCTAGTTTTGATTAATAGGTATCTCACACTAATTGATGATATCTTCCTGTAGTGAATCTAATAAAATCGTAATTTTGAAGTATATATTTTCTTTTTAGATAAAATATAATTCCAATTCTATTCTATCTTCACTTGGAAATTTCCCTGTCCATTTCTATTTAACATTTTTCACAAAGAATGAATTCATAATAGTTTTTCTGTGAACTCCCTGCATCTATGTTCTCTCTCATTTCTGTCACAACTAAATTTATCAACACTATTTTTTTTGTCTTTAATTGCTCATCAATTTTAGCATTAAAGTCTTTCTTCCATTACAATTTTAAAATATTGTTTGCTGTGATCAAAAGCATTTTTAACATTCATATAAAAATCCTCTATTTCTTCACCACAATGCTGCAAATAGTATCTTTTCTTAATTTGAGTAACTAATCTGACTCCATTTTTTTATTTTTAATGAATCCCACTCCACTTATACTTTCAATATGTGTATCATTATAATAATGTACATGTCCACTTTTTAAAATCAATTGTCCCATCATTTTTTTTTCTAATTTCAAACAGTCCAATAATGTCCTATTTGATATTAGATAGCTGTTCTTTCAATTCATCCAATTTCTCTTCATGTGAAAGTGAGCCATAGCTGTAAGTTTTCATTTAAATTAAAGCTTCTGGCCTACAGTCAGGGGATTCTTAGCATTTTCTGCCTTTGCCCATCAACCATTGCTTTGGTGTATAATCAGGGATGATATTCAGTGGGTATGCACAGGTTACGGCTATACCCATTGTTAAAAATTTTAAAGTTTCATACTTGTTGTTAAAACATCCCACAAAATAATAAATCAATTGTGTCACTCTTTTAAAACTAATAAAAATTGTAAATAAAAACGAAAAAAATATAAATTTTATGTTTTATAACATCTTTAATAACTGTGATGTCATCTGGGATGTGTCAATATCAGTACTAGTTAAGAATAAATTTGATGGGAAAATCTTTAGAAGAATTTGACACCATTCAGTATATTAAATCCTGGCTGAGAGAAGGACATCATTTGGCTAGTGATAACTGCATGAAACAAAAAGTTCCCAATATACAAGTGTAAATCAAAATATGATATGGAAGTTATTATATTAAGTATGATTATTGAATTCTCTGTGAACATTATTGATAAAGACATTGAATATTTTTTGGGTGATTATTTATAATACATTGCCTATAATCTGCCAATAAAATGGAAAATATTAATGGAGTAAATATTATTTATTTACTCCTTATCTTTTTTTTTTTTTTAGCATATCTGTTGTTAAATATTTTGAATATCAACACTGCTTATAACTTTACAGCATCATGTCAAAAATGGTCATAACTATTGTAAATATCTACATTAAAAAATCCATTCCCACATATATATTTTTTGATATCAATAAAATTTAATTGAAATTTTAGCTAAGAAATATCAGGAAACAGAAGAAAAGATCAGGGTGTTTTTGATCTTAAATTTAGAGGTAAAAAGCCAATAAACTTATGACACTGATAATGCATGTTGGTGAATGGTCCATTCACTTGCCATATGAATATTCATTTAATAATAAAAGTTGCAATGATTTTTCTCCTTAGTTTCTTTAAGATCTCAAAGAGAAAACAAAAAATTTCCTTTTAGTTAATACAAAAAACTTTTTAGTGGATTATATTTACTTAAATCCTAGCATAATTGAGAACTAAAATTTATAGTACTTCAAAAATAAAAAATCCCTCTAAAAAGTGTGGTTTTTGTATTGTTGCTTTAATGCTTTATATTAGATATTATAGTTTGATTATATTAGTCTACTTCTTTTGTTAATTTACTTTATATATAGAGAGAGCCTAATATTTTTAATAATTAAAATATGTAAAGTTTTGTTAAAATTTTAATTTAATTATTATAGATGACAAAGTTAATATATAATATATTTATATTTTAGGATTCCAGGCATTTTCATGTTGACCATGACTCCGGACAATTAAATATCGACAATGTACTACTAAGCGACTCTGGACGCTATGCTTGTATAATTAACACCACTGGATTTCCTGTAGCCCGATCTAAAAGTGCTGAACTTTTTGTTAAAGGTAAATTTTTTAAAAGTGTTTAGCATATTTTTTATCTATAAAGCTTTTCAAAGACGCTTAAACAATGAGGATTAACATTTCAATTTTTTATAATAAATTATACTTGTAGAACATACATTGTATATGTTATATTTAGTTAATCAAAATCTTTATCAGTTTTTAAACTTTTGATTTTCTTACTTTCACTTTATATAATGTATTTTGCATTAAAAATCTAAAGCTAAACCAGTCAATGAAATAACTAAAATTACTCCAAATTCAAAATCAAATAAGACTAAGTAGAGGAAAAAAAACAATAAACGCTATAACACAACCAATGGTTTCCCTGCCAAAACAGATGACTAAAAAAAAGTCTGTTTTAGCAGGAAAACCATTGGTTGTATTGTAGAGTTTTGTTTTTTCTTTTGTCTTGTCTTGTTTAAAATTGAATTTGGGTTAATTTTATTTAATATGTTCTGTATGCTCATAAATATATACACATCTTTGGATTAGTATAAGCTTTTTTTTTTTTTCAAATGTTTTGAATAAGATGAGATTTCCAAAAATTTAGTTGGAAATAAATTTTTACTTATACTTTAATGTTAACTATGTTACACTTATATAAATGAAGCTATAGATATTTTGACTATATATTTATTAAAACAAAGATTTTCATGGGCTACAGATATAAATGAAATATTATCCAAGTAATATTACATCCAGATATAATTAATTGTAATAATAAATATTATGAAAATAATTGTAGAGACACAGTAAACATTGACATATAATAATAATGAACATTCTATTAATAGAAACAGATAAAAATAATAAATATTAGAAAATTATTTAGATTAATGAATTTTCAAAAAATTCTTTCAAATAGAAGGTTATTTGCATGTATCACCATGTTTGTTGATTCCATCTAGCCTTTTAAGTATCTCAATAGCTCCTCTCATCTGACATTGTTGGTGAGTGTCACATCTGGATAGTATTTTGTACTAGAAAAATCGGTTCTATGTCATTCATAGATAGTACTGCTGATGATGAGTGCCCCTTAAATGCATTAACATGTTTATCTCTTCTAATACTGATGTGACAATTGCTCCTACCAACCTAAGAAGCATTACAGATGCTATATGAAATTTCATAAACTCCTTGGGCTTCAAGAGTGATTGATTTTTTAAACTTGGACAGAATGTTATTAATTTTTTGATATATGTTATTTTTATATTATGTTTTTTAATATGTCCATATTATATAATTTGTTCAGTATTGTCTGTAGTTCCTTTTACATAAGGAAAACAAACTCTAATAATTGGTTCTTCTTTTTGCTTCTTATTTTGATTGTTTAGGATTTGAATTAAGGCTGGTGTATTATTTTATTATTATAGCCATTAGATAATAAGACATTGCTTGTATAATTTATTTCATCTTCCAGATTTGATTTATGTGATAGAAGATTAATTGCTCTAGTAAAAATAATTTTTGCTACAGGAAAGTATTGAATTGGATGAAGATGTGATGAAAATTGTAGATATCTGTCAATGTGTGTAGATTTTCTAAAAATTGAAAAAGCTAAAAAAAATTATTCTGTTTCTTAGTGACAAGTACATCAAGAAAAGGAAGTTTCACATCTGTCTCTGTTTTCATTGTAAATTTAATTTTACGATGTATATTGATTATAGTGTGAAAAAAAAATCATAATTTATCTTTACCATGTTTCCAGATGATAAATATGTCATCTATATATCTAAACCAAATAAGTGTTTTAAAAGTGCTGAAAGCACAGATTTTTACATAAATCAACTATTATAACCTGAGATGGGTGAGTCCATTGGAGTATCAAAAGTCTGCTTATAATATTATCTATTACACATGAATCAAGTATTTGAAAGGCAATGTTTAGTTAATTTAATAATATACTCCAATGTTCTAACCCATCTCAGTGATAATAACTTATTTATTTATGGAATATGTAGAAGTCAGTGTTTTAGAATCAGCATCTTTAAAACCTCTCATTAGATGTGGATATATAAATGATACTTTTACTATTAGGCAACATGTTAAAAATAAAATGTATGGCATTTTCATACATATAAATGATATAAACCTAAAATTAAATTTACAGTGGAAAACAGAGACTAATGGAAAACTTCCTTTTCTTAAACTTACTTGTCATCAGGAAACAATATTTTTTTATCTTTTTCTGTTTGTAGAAAATCTACATGCGCTTACAGATATCTACAATTTTCATCACATCTTCATCCAGCTCAAAACTTTTCTGTAGCAAAAAAACTTTTCACTAGAGCAATTAATCTTCTATCAGATAAATCAAATCTGGAAGATGAAATAAATCATGCAAGCAAGGTCTTATTACTTAATGGCTATAATAATAAAATAATACACAGCCTTAATTCAAATCCTAAACAATCAAAATAAGCAAAAAAAAAAAAAAACAATTATTAGAGTTTGTATTCCTTAATTAAAAAGAACTATAGACAATATTGGACATATTCTAAAATATTAAAATATAAAAACAGTGTATAATATCAAAAAATTAATAATATTATGATCAAGTTTAAAGATTCAATTCCTCTTGAAACCATGGAGTTTATGAGATTTCATGTGGCATCTGTAATGCTTCTTATGTTGGTAGCAGAAATTGTCATATCAGTGTTAGAAGAGATGAACATGTTGATGCATTTAAGGAGCACTCATCAGCAGCAGCATTATACCTCTCCACGCTAAAGATACAGGTTATAGTATTGGTTTTTGTAACAAAAAATACTATTTAGGTGTGACACTCTCCAACAATATCAAATCAGAGAAGCCATTGAAAGCCTTAAAAGGACAGATTGTATCAACAAATGTGGTGATACATGTAAATTACCTTTTATTTGTAAGAATTTTTTAAAAACTCATTAATCTAAATAATTTCTGATATTTATTATTTCTTTTTTATTAATAGAACATTCCTTATTATATGTCAATGTTTACATTGCTTCTACAATTATTTTCATAATACTTATTATCCAGATGATGATCAGTATGTCTTGGCTGAAACATTGAAATTTATATTTTTACTATAATTAAATACATATGGATGTATCTGGATAACATTTCTTTTATATATTGCCTTGACAAAAGTTTGAAATTGTTGATTGTTATTGATATGGAGATTGTCTAAGTGTTAACTGGCTTTTAATGATATATATAATTTGATGGGCATTTAAAATGCTTCAACACACATATATATTAGACTTAAATGTTTGACTCCACCATAAAGTCTTAAAATATATGAATAAGAGTCATCTGAAAAAAAAATATCAAGATGCATTTCGTATGAACTAACAAGTTTCAGTTATCCCTGTTCATATAATAATTTAATATTGATAAATGTCGAAAACATATATAAAAGATTGTGACATAGGCCAAATTGAAGAATTCTGGTTCAGTGTGACATTTATCTTGGGGTCATTTGTTTTTTTCAAATATCTTTATTCATATGTTTCAAGAATTTGTAGTGGAGTAGCAATTTTAAATATATATAAAAATATATTGCATTTGGAGCATGAGAGAGATGAAGTTGAATTATTCCACGTGTTATGTTTAATTTAATAATTTATATTAATCTTTAATTAACGTTTATAATTTATATCTGGATTAGGGATCATTTCAAGTTTAAAAAATGGTTTGTAATAATCATTAAAATGTTTACCTGAAGTGTTAGTTTCAAAGCTATAAACGCATAAAATTTGACACTTGTAAATCAAAAGATAATATATATGCATGTATGACTTTGATCATCTTAGAACTATTGATTATAAAAATAATAAAATAATATTTTAAAAATCTGTATTAAGTTTCCCAAGTTGTTAAATGGTTGGTAGCAGTTTGTTTTGATGCAAAAAATTATATAGTTCTTTAATTTTATTGGTGTCACTCTGTAGAATTCATATTCAAAATGAATGATTTAGTATGTTGCTTTTTTTAAAAAATGAAAATGTTTGTTCATAATGAAGTTAATATGCTTACTTTATATACAACCATATGCAACTAGTATGGAATTAAAATTACATATATTTAGACAATAAATATTATTAAGAGTTGAATTCAATCAATTACTATTGAAAGATAGATACATTAGTATTAAAGTCACTCTTTTCGGTTTTTATTAAAATGATGATCTCAATTTAATTTTAGTTGCATAAAACTGTGACTAAATGATTAGTACAGAAGTTGTTATTCTGACACATTGACTTCTGCTAAAAGAATAGTGGATAAGTAATATATTCAATGACAGAATTGAATACCAGCAACATAACAATATGTAACCATGAGATCTTACAGTTACATTGGAATTGTTTCTCACTCCAGTTCAATAAACATAAAGTAAAATATAACACATTACTGATATCATAATAAAAAAAAAGTTGATAAACATGAAAAATATTCCAGGCCCTAAGCATATTAGCACAATGATAAAATGATGGATTTGGAGCTAAAAATTCTTAGATTGAAGCTCAATCTGTCTCTTTCAGTGTTTGAACATATGATTTTTGAGCCATTTGATTATTCATTTAGTTAAAAAACATTTTTTATTTCAAAGAATTATATCAACAAACAAAATTATAGAAAGTAAACTGAAAGTATTAATCACATGGTAAGAATTCAAAGTGTTCTCATAAATGTATCAGAATTAAATTGTCAATCATATTATTAATATTATTTACTTGCAAGGATAAAGTTAAGTTGCATGTTTATTTTTACATTTTTTATAGAGTAGTTCTTTCAGGTAATTTATTTTCAATGAGAGAAAGATGCATTTAAAATAAAATATTAAAATCCTATCATCTGGAGGAACCCCCCCCCCCCAATGAACCAGTAAAAAGTCTTTACTAGATTGGTAATTGAATCCATATTATTAATACTTCTCATACCAAATCATAAAATAGAAAAAATTTAATTTTAATAACTCTTCCTAGCAATAATCTATTGATCCTTATTTTCATTCAAGGATCTCTCACAAGAGTAATTATTTTTTAGAGTGTGGGTATCTTTCATTAGCAATTAATTATAAAATGAATATAACTATTCTATAGTCATCACAATTATAGCAGAGTTCATAGATTTTAATACCTTTCATTAAGCACTAATTTCATACTTGAAAAGATGATGCAAGCTATTACTTGATAATTTATATGTAGATTATAGTACAGTGTTTTTATTGATATTCAAGCAATCATATTCATGATATTCATAAATATGTAACATCCATCAAATAATGTCCTAATTGAAGCTCCTCATGTTTTCTCAACCAAATCTTTGGTCATTTATACAGAATATTCTTGTTGTGGTTATATAAACACTTTCTAATGCAACATAATGTAGCTATATAAAACAGACATGAAATTTAACAAAATGATGAACAAATGTAAAGATACATTAACTTTGTCACTAGTTTATAAAATTATTGATTCATTTTGTCCTGTTTAATCTAGAAATATTTGTAAAATCTTTAGCACATAGAGTTTAAATAAAATATTAATGTAATACATACTACCAACACATTTTATGACATCATGAAATACTTTTATTTTCTTTATACATAAAACTTTAAAGAATTCATAAATAGTAGCTGATAAGATGGTGATATAAAGTAATTTAATATATTTGTAAGAAAAATTTTCAAGCATGTGAATGTAAAAATTAAATCCAAGTGCTGAACTTTTTGACATTTCAAAATCAAGTTTCAAGGAAATTAGTAATGACAATTACTAAAGATTGAAGAACAATAAATTGTTTTGCATTAATAAATTTGTTTTAGAATAAAACATTATAAAACCAGCTTTTTTCAAGTCTCATTTTACTGAGAGAGATTAATGGACTTTTAAAAAAAAAGCTTCAAAATTATAATAAAACAAATCATTATAGATGTTAATACACTTCTGAACATTTAAATATTTAACAAAACAATTCATCCTAAACTTATATTATAAACATGATCATGCTACTATTTAGGTGCCATAAGTATTCAAAGTTATTTATTATCCATAAACAATGCTATGGTGAACATAATTTTTTTATAATAGTTGACTAAAAGCATAATATCAGATAAGTCATCATATATATTTTTTCCAATAATTGGAAAATCACCAAAAGAAACATATAAACCAGATTGCCTCCTATCATCTGTGAAACATGAGAATAACACTATCATAACTTTAGTAACTATATCATAAGGTCATATTGCAGATTATTTAAATGTTGCAAGTAATCATGTTCCTCACTAAAATATTTCCAGACAACTCTGTCATCTTTTAAGATAATAATATTCAAATTCATAAAACCTATTCAGTCAAATTTTGCTTTTATGATTATGGTAATGATGTTAAACATTTCTCACAATTATTTGATTCAAATCTTAATTGAGCCTTCAGATAAACTATGAGTAAAACATTACTATTTTCAGACCAATATTTCTCAAACAAATGAAGCCATATATTTGAGGAATGACTTAAATTTTGATTTTGACCATGTTAATATATTAATAAATTTATTTTTTTTATAAATTTCAAGCACTCTTGATACAAATGACATCCTGTATTATTTTAATAATTGGGTATTAAATTTCTAGTAACATTCTCTGCAAAATAAGTAAATAAATATATTCCTGGAAAACATGATTGTCAAAATATATATTTGTTTAAATATGTAAAGAAAGGCTTGTTGAATAATTAATGCTAAACTGATCTATATATATTAAATACCAAACCGATATAAAGCTAAACTAGTATATGTAACTAGTATATGTAACAAATTACATTACAAACCAATGTTTAACTTATCAGCAAAGCATGCCATCTAATTTCATATTCGTAATTTACATGCAGACAAAAAAATGAATCCCTTTCATGATCTAAGATGAAAAACATATCATAAATTAGAAAATGATGATTCTAAGGGCAAAATGTTAAACTACCAAGTTGTTACCAGTGGCATCCTTCCATAGAACTAGTTTACATTAATATCTACAAAACAGAATTATTAGTAATGCTTTAATAATTTTGCCTTGTAGGAAAAAAATAAACGATTTTAGTGGAGTCACTAATAACATCTTCGTAATTAAAATTTTATCTTAAATTTATAATTTTTATGATTTTTTATCAGCTTAGGTATCTGCATGCAAATAATGAATATAGATCTACATAGCATGTTTGGTAAGTTAAGCATTAGTTCTGTAATTTTATATACATAGTTATGACATGGAATATAGGATAGCATAAGGTATTTACATTAAGAAAATTGAGATTTTCAACTGAAATGAAATATATTTATCTCTCTACTGATTGGACTAAAGAAAATGTGATGATAATTTAAATTGGTTGTGTTAGCTATCATTTTAAATGTATAGCATCATGACCATCACACAATCCATTATGTCACATAGTGCTGTGTTAACTGCCTTACATGTGGTAATTAGCTATGATCCATGTTGATATCTAATTACTGCACAACCAAATAATAAAGTTTAATATGATATAGTACTATTAATAATGCATAAACACATTTAAAGACTAAATTTTAACAAATGAATTATTTTAATAAAAATACAAATAATAATAAAATAAAATAAAAACAGCAAATGCTAAATGGCATTTGGATATGGCATAAATGAGCATTTAACTATACAATAATAATTTAAAAATATAGTTATATGATAATAACTTTTGATGTATGGATTATATATATTTCTCATTAAACATAACATAAAAGAAGTAAAATGTCTAATAGAAAAATATATACATGTGATTAAAAAAAAATGTTTTCAATACAAACTTTTCTATCACAAAACTACAAATAAATATAAAAACTTCTAATATATAAAAAAAAATGTTGATTATTGAATAGAATTAGACAAAATAAAATTCTCTTTTAGATACCTTTGATTGTAACTTTTGAACTCAAAAAGAAAAAAAATGTATTTACTGTTTTATCATACTCTTCAATAGTTAGTGACTTTTTGGATTCATATAGGAAATTGTTTCTAGGATACTTCAGAATATTCAATTCGGTGTTTTCTTAGATTAGTATGTTTGGCCTTCTTCCCTGGACAAATATATTTAATTCTTTTCAGGATACTTTTCTTTGCTTTACAATTCTCTTCAAATTTTTACTATTTTTTAAATTTAATTCTAAGTGTCATATATAATATACAAAACAAATATTTGTTGTTGATATGTATATAAATAGAAAAAGATATCTATAAGTAAGGCTGTGTCATCTGGAAAGTACAACAGGCTTCAAAAAGATTTTCATTCAGATAAGTTTCAAAGTAAACCTATATCTTAATAGATTGGTCGGCATTTTGAAATTCTGATACACAATACCATTTTTCCATAATGCTATACTAATAAGTCTCTTTTTATTTTCTTAAATTATCATAGACTTCTTTAACTTCATGGAGCAGTAATTAATCTTGAGACTATATCTTGATATATTATAAATTAAACCATTGACAGTTGCTTTTTTCCAAACTGTTGATTTCTTTTAAACCCTATTTTAAATATTATCTTACCTGAGGGAAGTTATTAAGGCAACTGCTTTCCTCCAAACCATTGATTTCTCCTGCTGATTAAAATTCAATCTTCAATATTTTTTCAATTCATGACTCTATCAAAATCCAACTACAAACTTTTATTTTTTAATGAATAGTTAATTTTCCTCACTAGGCTTTTTTTTTTTTTTAGTGATTAGGAATTTCTTTTTTTTTTTCTAGCTTTTTTGCAAAACAAATTAATCCCCTTACAAATCCAGAAATAAATAAGTTAATCCTCTTGCAATTCAAAAATGTGACTAAAACTTTACATTTTAACCCAGTTTTCATAAGCTTGTTAAACAAATATGCAAAAATTTGATTGCATATTACATTTATCATTTTCTTATATTTTAACTTGAAATAATATTTATTCACTTCTAATTATTATTTTATCTAAATTCCTTCTATTTTTAGTAAAGAAAATACTCATTTAGAAGATTACACAAGTTTATTTAATTGTTGGAATAAAGATGATAAAACATATATTCCTGTACACAGCCCCCCTCCCCCCAAAGATATAAAGGTCATCGTATTTAAGCCTTAAGTTATTCTATCATATTCAATATACAATCCTTTTTAATTATTTCATTCATCAATTTGTTCACTTTTCTCATTATCAACCATTATACCTTTACCTCTAAATTTAACATTTTCATCAGCATTTACTTACTATCTATTTCCTTCTTTTAACTAAGGATAATGCCTCTAGACTCAAATGAATAAAAATACTATAATAATATCAGAAAAATTTATGTATATCTATGTCCTTAGAACCACTATTAAATCCTTGATTGAATTATGTCAATCTGTATCTTTCCATAAATCTGAAAATATTTCTATATTGTAAGTAAAGTATCACAGGATCCAAACCAGATTGTCTATTATTCTTTTACTGACAATGCCTCTATATGTGATCGTTTTTTGTTACTAATTATTCTTTTCAGGGGATTAATCTTAACCTGGAAATTCTCAAAATCCACCATTTGCCCTAAATGCTGTTTAAATTTCTAAAATATTATTATATGATTGTCTGGATACAAAATGACACTATAATATTCATTCATCCAAAAATTGCATACAAACACTGAATATCTCCTGAACTTTTCCCAACTTGACTTTACTGTTTATATTATCTTAAAATTCTAGCATTATATGTCTCTTGAATACTATTTTGATCCTTTACTAAGAAAACATTTTTACCATGTTTTTTGTGATTTCATAGAGATCCTCACTTCTTAACTTTTTTTTTTAATATCCTGTTCTAAGAGATTGACATCCAATGCTTTTACTAAAATTTTATTGTCTGCTTTGAACCCATAATAAGTGTTTTACTTTAGTTTTCTTTTTTCTTATTAACATATTTGGTTAGCATCACAGTAGAGATTCAGATGCTAATTGAAAAAAGCTGATGGCAGTCTTAGGCTAGGATCGCTTCTAGATCATCTCACTATTTGAGTTTCTTCTATACTACCTTTGCTTTTTTTTCTTAGTACAGTTCTAAATCTATAGATGTCTTTTTCATTTGTACACTCAATTATAATTTCATTACTAATTTTATTTGACAGCTTAAACTGACATGTTCTCCTCTGCCTACACTTTGTTTAGGTTTACAAGCTCATATCAGTGGCATTTACAAATTCTTCCACCATATCTATAGTTCTTTAATTCATACTTATAATTTGTTCTTCTGTCATACTATAAACAGTCAGATTTCTTAATTTTGCCACTTGCTGTCTGAAAACTGGGTGTAGATTTAATCTCTCCCTAACTGAAATCTGTCCTATTCCTGATTTTTTTAAGTCCACAAATTGTTTAAGACAAACTTTATATATTGCATATGTGACTGTTTTAATTAATGAGTTCTACTATTTTTAGATGGCCTTTTAAAATGATTATATGTCATTGCCACTTGCTCTTTTTCTCTCAATCTGTTTAATTGGATATAACTTTCTAGGCTACCAAGTACTCCATAGATATTTTACCTGCATGTCTTCTGAAAACTTGTATTTTTAAATATTTATTTATGCTACTCAGGACTATTAAGTTGTTCTATTTCTGTAGCATCTCTGATATAAATTTCCTTTGGCTTAATCTCTTTTATGTTCTCTTTCTCAACCTCCTTCCTGGTTTCTTTCACCCAGTTTTTAAACCAGTTTCGAGTTTGTTTGTTTTTTCATTTTTGCATAATCAGCCTCTAACTTCTCATTTGGTTGACCTTCCAACACAGATTGTCTTTATCTTTTGATGATATACTATAAATTTGTTCTTCAATTTCTGTTTTTAATTCTTTTCTAACCTCAAATTTCACAATTGTCTTTAAAATGTCTTGCATATTTTCATTGGATATTTTTTCTAAAGTTAGCATATATCTTTCTTTATTCAATTTCTATCACCTGCTGCACCTATTCTTGTGCTTGTAGTCCCATTTCTTCCTTGATGTTTTTCATAAATTCTTGCATTACTTTTTTACTTTCTTGGATCACCTCAACATGTCTTGTATTGCTCTCAGGTTTTCTTAATTTCTCTCCAGTATTTCTTGGAATTGTATATTATTTCTCTGCATTTCCATGTTTTTTTTTTATTTTCTGTCTGCAGCAGTTCTTGAAATCTTATCTCACTCTTTTTGGAATCATGTGTCATTTTCTAGTATTTCATCCATGACTTTTTTACTTTTTATTTTCCTTTTTTTTTTTCAATTTTCATCCAATCAATGTGTGCAACATTTCAACATCAGACAACTTGTTTTTTTATACGTTTTCCATTGTCTGTGATGACTCTTATATTTCTCTACTTTCTTGCTGTTCAGCTCCAATTCTGTTGTCTTTCCTCATTTTATTGCTGTTCCATTTGTTGCTTCAACCTATTTGATCTTGATCTATTATCATTGATTTTTTTTTCATTGGAAATGACAACAAAAATTATACTTTTATTTATATTCTATAATTGTATAAGATATCACTTGCTCCAACCCTTAAATATAGTTCACTCATTTACACAGTTGTTTTTCTAAAACCTTTCTATTTATTTTTCTTTTCTCACACACCTGTTTTATATGTGCTTTTATCTCTTTATGCAAAATATATCAATAGGTATTATTATTATTATTAAAAACCAGTCAACACTTAGACAATCCCAATATCAGTAACAATAAATAATTTCAAACTATTGTAAAGGCAACCTTTTAACAATAAGGGTAGAATCCCAAACTTATTAATGGTCTAATATACTTATATAGACACTAAAGATTGGCACTTGACTGCAGAGATTGAAATTATTGATACAAGGAAGTTTAAATAAACCTCTTTAAACAAGTAAATAAAACCTATTCTGAATGCAGACTAATAAATAGTCAATTATAACATTACAAACTGCAATTATAAATTTTCAAAATGCAAACAGGCTATTACTTAAATAATAAGTAAGATTTAAAATATGAGGCACTCTTAAACCTGGAGCCTAATTGTAAATATAGAGGATACACATGACCACACACACACACACACACAGAAAAAATAAATTATTACCACCAATAAACGTATTTCATGCTAAACCAGCACTCATCAGTTGGTTCAGATTACCATCTCCCATATATATATATATATGTAAAATAAATAAAAATATCCGTTAATTAAAAATAATATTGTAATTATGATTGAAATAATATTTTTAAACGGTTTATAAACAATTCAAACAATCTTTAAATCCGCAGAAGTACTTTCGGTTACTTTCAAACCTGCCTCAACTGCTATTAAATTCAAAAACTAAAAGCGGAAGCAAACGTCATCAATTCAAATTCCACGAATCTCGTATTTTAATGTTAGAAGCTTGTCGATTTATCAAATGTGTTTTATTCCTGTTTATAAAAATTGCCTCTTTAATTTTTCTTTTACTATGGTTTCTCTCTTCATGAAGAATTTTCACATTTTCAAAATTAAATTTAAATTTATGTTTACATGTTTTTTCATGATCAAAGAAAACTGAAGAGGATATTAAATCACCATTATTTTTATTTTTTACACGCTTATATAATAATTCGTGTTCCTTCAATCTTTTCTCAATGTTGCACCTAGATTCACCTATATATGATAGCATACAATCACAAAAAAAAAAAAAAAATAATGGTGATTTAATATCCTCTTCAGTTTTCTTTGATCATGAAAAAACATGTAAACATAAATTTAAATTTAATTTTGAAAATGTGAAAATTCTTCATGAAGAGAGAAACCATAGTAAAAGAAAAATTAAAGAGGCAATTTTTATAAACAGGAATAAAACACATTTGATAAATCGACAAGCTTCTAACATTAAAATACGAGATTCGTGGAATTTGAATTGATGACGTTTGCTTCCGCTTTTAGTTTTTGAATTTAATAGCAGTTGAGGCAGGTTTGAAAGTAACCGAAAGTACTTCTGCGGATTTAAAGATTGTTTGAATTGTTTATAAACCGTTTAAAAATATTATTTCAATCATAATTATATGTATATAAAATCAGTGCTCAGTCTATATTAAGATAGCAAATCCTTACACTTTAATGGACAGGTTTCAACCTACCCCAACCTCCAACTCTTCAGCCATCCATACCATTGAAAATCTGATACATAGAATTCCCAAATTCCATGTTGATGCCAATATTGTTGTCATGCCTATGTTGACCTGAAGTCACTCTGACCCCTCATGTATAGGACAGCATCCATTTAAATACATTGAAGAGGGATGAGCAGAGTACCTGGTATTTCAAATCTTACATATTAAGCCTGAATTCTGCTCATCCCTCTGCTATGTATTTAAATGGATGATGTCCTATACATGAGGGGTCAGGATGACTACAGGTCAACATGGGTATGACAATGGAATTTGGGAATTCTATTTATCAGATTTTCAATGATGTGGTTGGCTGGAAAATTGGAGGTTGGAGTAGATTTAAGCCTGTCCATTAAAGTGTAAGGATTTGCTATCTTAATATAGACTGAACACTGAATATATATATACGTATGGGAGATGGTAATCTGGATCAAATAATGAGTGCCGATTTAGCACAAAATACGATTATTGGTGATTATTTAGCATTTCTGAATGTGTGTGGTCATGTGTATCAGTAATATGAGATAGGTGGATAGTGAAAGGGCTTGAAAGTCTGAATTCAAATCCCTATATTTAAATAATAAGTGTAATAATACTCAAGTCTAAATGGGTTTATTAGGCAAAGTAAAATTCTTATCTAAGTTACTTTTGATCTTAACTTTTGAGCTCTTAAACAGTTAAGTGACTTTCCTTGAACAACATAGGAGATTATTTCTAGAGTATTTTGGAATATTTCATTCAGTATTTCCATCTGCAAGTAGGACTGATTTTTTTCTTTGAACAAATGTATTTACGTCTTTTCCGTTTTTTTTTCTTCTTTATAGTTCTCTCAAATTTTATTACTTTTTACTTAATATAATCCTAAGTTTTATGCATAATATATAAAACAATTATCTGTCGTTGATCACATATATATCTATAAGTGGAGAGGGGCATCTAAAGTTAGGACTGGATCATTTAGCACATTCAATAGGCTTTTCATTAGTGCAGCTGATATACTGGTTTAAGTCTACTGCTTCATTTTTAAATTTCCAACAGAACAGTAAGTCTCTTTTTATTATGTTTAAACTAACACCAACTTTTTTAAGTTCATGGAGTCCAGTGACTCAACAGCAGACTATATCTTGATTTATTGTAAATTAAACAATTCAAAGAACTTGGGGAGAATTATTAAGACAACTGCTGTTTAAAACTAAAACTTAAATACCTTCTCATGAATTCACCAAAATCTAATAACAAACACATTGTTTTAATAAATTTACAATTAATTTCACTGTACCTGGCTATTTTTAAGAGTTAACAACTTAATTATGATCCATTCAATTCTCATTTTTTCTTTTTTCTTTTTTTTTTTACAAAACAAATTAATTACTTTAAATCACTTTACAATTTAAGTTAATAAGATAATCAAAAATATAATTGAATTTTACATTTTCATTTTTTTTTCAAAGCAAATACATATTTCATATTCAATTTTTATAAGGTTGTTAATACTGTATGAGCTTATTAAAATTATCAAATTTAGCAAACATTAGAATGCTTATTATTTTTATCCTATTTTGTTTTTTATATTTTATTTTGATCTAATATTTATTCACTTCTAATTATTGTTTTATTTATTTTTCTTCTATTTTTAATAAAGAAAATACTCATTTATTTTGAAAGATTATAGGTGATAAAACATGCACTAATTAATAGTTTCCTGATAACATCAAAGGCAAAGATTATCTCTGTTTACATGGATAAAATCTCCTTATTTCTTTTCTTTTTAGAATAAGTCTAGAGAGAGGGTATTTAATTCAGTATATATATATATAAAACACCAAAACTGTCTAACACTATACTAGCAAAAATAAAAATGCAAAACCATAAAACAATACAATACTAGATTAAATTTTAAAATTTTTACCAAAATCCTTACACAACCATGGTTTCATCTACTACAAATAGACCTTCTCAAGTGAAAATCAATCTAAAGGAAAACATATATATATATATACAAACAAACCTTCCCATAATTCACTACAAATTCCACCTTCCCTTAATATCAAAAGAAGTCTTCATGAGATTGATAGCCTCAGAATCAAGGAGTTTTATCATCAAAGTCTCCTTGGTTGTGTAAGGATTTTGGTAAAAATTTTAAAATTTAATCTAGTATTGTATTGTTTTATGGTTTTGCATTTATATATATATATATATATAAGTTTAGCATTGCTAGATAGAAACCTTTTTGTGCTTGGATATCTTAATATAGTATAATCTGCATGGTTTAGCATATTTGGTAATGTCTGACTTGGGAAATGGGAAGTCCCAGGATTGATTCTAGTGCTTGCAAGTCTGGTGTTTGAATTCTCAAAGAATAAAGCCATATGCTTTTTTTATATATATGATATAATATTTGAAGTAATTAATTCCATCATTTTTCAATTTCTGTTTTTCTAGAGAAGCTCAAGTTTTTACCCGTTCCTGTTAATAAAAAACTGGAGTTGGGATCAGATACTAAGATTCCATGCAAGGCAACTGGTGCAGTAAAACCAGTTGTTAAATGGATAAAAGAAGGTCATCCCTATTTTGAATGGCCAAATCATATTTCTGATGAAAATGGTACACTTTATTTTTATGGAGTACAAATGAGTGATGCTGGAAAATATACCTGTATAGCAACAAGTGCTCAGGACATTATCAATGCTACAATATCTGTAGACGTAATAGGTAAACCATTACTCAAGCTATCTGTTAATTTATATATAATAATGTAACTCATACATACATAATATTCTTTTTATTTTTGAACTTATTAATTAATGATTGTTACACACATATTCAAAAGTATTTGACAGAAAAATTGTCATGAAAAATATTTATTTATGGATCATATAGAATAGTATTATACTTTCAGTTATAAATCTTGATATTTAATTTGTGTAGTAAAATTTAGTTAAATTTATTATGACTAATGTTCTCAGTAATGAACAAAGTTATGCCTTTTTTATTATTATTATTATTAAAAGTTGATATGAAATAAAAGGTTAAATAAATAGACTTAAAATAAACTAATCCATAGCAAAAAGAGCTCTGTAATAGACTTTTATAGAAGGATAATAAAGGAGAATCTTTACTCAACAGGCTCACCATTTGTTTAATGTTGAGGGTTTAAGCTAAGTAATTACTAAAAATATTATAATTTTTATGGATTTATGATTAATATATTGCATCTAAATCAACATTTGTAAGGAATTAAATGGAGATATTTTAATATGAAATCAATGGCTAATAAATTTTTGATTATTTTTTAATTAGTATGCTTATTAGTAGTTTAATGTAAGTATTAGAGAAAATAGTTAATATTATTTGTTTGTGTAAATATATGTGATATGAACTTTTTATAAAAATATACAGTATATTCATACCTACATTTTTTCTTTTTTTATCATATATATATAGTAAGATCTGCTACAACTAAGACTTGTACTGTGAACAAACTGTACAATGAAGATATTCTTTGTCATATTTATATGGTTTAAGTTATCTATATGTTTTTACTTTTAGAAATGAAAATGCATTAAACTTATTTTTTTAATTTTAGTCATAAGTCAACGCCCAAATTTACATGATATTTCAGACCTCATAAAAAATACCATCAAAAAAGAATTTCTAAAGCTAATGTCATATGATTTTCTTTGATATAAGTTCATTTTGTTTTTAATAGTTTAATTTTTAATATGATGGTAAAAATCAATGCCAAGAAAAAAAAATTCAAGCAAGGAAACAGAAGTTTAGAATACAACATGGTTAATTCAATGATTTGTGAATTTTTGTTAGAGTTTGTTTATATTTCATTTTATACTTGTAAAATTTCAACTTTAGTTTCCATTAAAATCAAACTTTTTATTATATATAGCAATTAATTTTATTTGTATTTTTGCATTTATATTTTGTATTATATTTTTAAAGTGTTTGTTTTAAATGGTGACTTTATGCTGTGAGTCTGGAATAGATTATTCTTAAATATATATATTATAATGGGATGGGGGAAATTTTTGAGTGGAAGTGGGGTGGTGGCAAAATCATCATCAAACCTAATTTAAAATATAAATATAGAATTAAAATTAATTTAAATAATGAGATAAAATTTTATAAAGTAAGATATTATATATCAAAAAAATATATAAGTAATGAGAGATCAGCCCAATCAACTCCTTAGAGTAACTAAAATTATAATTAACCAAATATCAAACAGCATTATCAATAAGTATAAGTAAGTACTACTACTCAAAAGTCATAATCATTCATCATCATGAATGATCAACAATAAACTAAATCAGTCAATCTTGTGACCAGATTTGAACTGTGTCTCATTGACCAGGCCAACTATTTGAGCCTTTGCCAGCTTGGGGCAATTATTTAAACATTAATTTGGATGCACAAACTTAAATGCTAATCCATTGGAATATACAACCATAAGAACAATAATGCTGGGATATTAAACATGCTGATTATTATTAATGCTCTTTCTACTTAGTACCATTAATGCACTGGCAAACTATAAACTTAATTTTTAATAAACTAAACTAAAATAAAATGCAGTGCATGGGCTTTGAAGAGTATTCTCTTTGCACTAACCACAATGATGATGATTGACAGGAATAGCATCACTGGATGCCCAGACACTAATATAATCCCCTTTTATATATCAGACTGTTATGCTCAAATCTACCTCAGAGTTCATAAGCTCCATTACTGTTATTGTGATCAAGAAATGATGCAAATGTAATATTCTAAAAACCATTTAGAATTAAGTCACTGGAATAATTTTAACAATAAAATTTAAGTTTATTAATAATAATAAAAAAATTGAAATTAAGGTCTCTAGAATAAGGCTCGCGCTCTCTCTCTCTCTATATATATATATATATAAGCTTTCTGATTTTGATTAATATACAATAAAAATTATCACTTTGTGGTTTATATGATTAATATATAAAATTCAAGTTACTCCATTATTGGGTTTACATACAACACATATATAGGTATGTGCACAGATGCATATTTTATAATATACAATGAATGCATTCAATTAACATTTAATGAAATTTAAAAAATGATTACATTTTACATATATGTTGATTAACATAAAAACAAAATATAATTTATTACATGGTGGTTTACATATATGTTCCAATAGATTTACTTGAAACCAGTCAGCATGCAGATATGTAGTTTAATAATTTTTAAACATATTTTAATTGTCATAAAATAACAAAATAAATGATTAAAATTTACATCTAAATGTATGTGACATGCATTGATATTTGCACGTAGATATGCAGTACAATTGATTTATATTTCAATTGTCATATAAAATACAATAAATGATTAAAACTTTAAGTTATCATATTTTAGTGATATATGTAATACCTTATCCTAGATTTACTTTAAACACACATATATATAATCTGTGCACATGTATAAGGTGCAATAATTGATTTAACATAAATGCAATTTTTTTATTATATTTGAATTTACCAAAATAATAAAACTATTAAAAATGTTCATTATTAATTCCATTTGGAAAATATTCATCAATTTTACTGCTTTAATAATAAAGGTTTTCCTTTCTTTTAAAAAATACAAATAAAATCAATCTTGACAGGTTACTCTAAAATGGTGAACAGCGCCACCTAGCGGCTGGAACAAGCATTTCTGCATTTTGGCCCCTACTCTGGATATTTCTGTCTGTTTACACAGAAACAGTGCCTCTAGTGGCTGGGGTACAACTAACCAAACACTACCCTAAAAAAATTTGATTTTTTTATTTTTTCTTTTTTAAAAAAAACAGGATATCAATTAATTAATTCTTTACTCTTAGATTTTTAATCCAAGCAAAATTATATGTGTTTGTTTTACTTTTAAAATGTCTCTTTTTTTTAAATAAATGAAAAATAAAATTGTTCTATATATATTAGTATCACAGGTTAATTAATTATAACATCTTTCTTTAAAATATCGAATCATCTATTAATCCTTTCCTTGTTTATAATCCAAGCACTTTCAGTTATATTTTTAAATATTATTTTAAGGAATTACTAAAATTTAAAATATCATTTTTTTATATATAAATAGCATTGCTTACCATTGTATATACATTTATCTGTGTTTCTCTGCATACAGATAAATCAACATACATATAAACTAATTCTTTAGCAACTGGTGCTTTCTCTTGATGGGGCCAGTCCAGGATTTAGATATACTTCAGGCAAGCAAATTATTTTCTAAAACACATTTGTAGCTAAGAACCACTTGAAGTTGACCCTTTTTACCATGTGAATTCAAATTACACCATTGTGAACTGTAGACATCCCTTTGACTTGCCTTCCTTTATATCTTCGTGGGGCTCTATATAACTCTCCAAACACCAACTCTGCTAGCCAACTATTCTACTGCCATTACAAAATATATCTCAAAAAATTACTAGCCAAACTCTTCTCTTACAAAAAACTACCAGCCAACTCAAAATTAATTTTTATCAATTCTTTTTACATAGTCAGATGAGGTGACAAAAACACCAATTAAAACTTTTTTAATTAAAAACTTTTTCTTCTCTTGATCTTTTCAAATCATTTTTAATTAAAGTTACTTTTGAAAGCAAGTTTGAAGTTTTATTAAAGTATATCAAGTTTCTACTTAAAAAAGATTTCTAATAGATAGAAATTTTGTTCAATTAATTAAAAAGATTTCAAAATAGTAAATATAAATCTTTATGATTATCAGTTTAACATGCTTGTTTTTAATTTCAAAATCAGAATTCAATGAAAATATTTATTTAGATGTTTAATTTATAATAAAATTTTATTTTAAATTCAAAATTATTTAATGTTTTACTATGCTTATTTTATTCCAGAAAATGTAGAAAAATATCTACAAAATTTTTGTCTGTGCTTATTTCTACTTCTTCTTTCAACTTTATATATATTTGTGCCTATCACTATATTGTTGGGTGCATTATAACAGAAGTGTTACAATGTGTGTCAAATTAAGTTACAATTAACAGATAATATAACAAACAATTTTCTGGAACTGTTTAATCCATTACAACAAACTGTATCATAAAATTAAATCTTTTTAATTTTTAGATAAAATTTCCTTTTTTATTTAAAAAAAACTATTTAGTTCATTATTTTAATTTTTAATACAGAATTTTAATTAATAATTTAGAAGAAATATTATAAATATTAATTGTGTCTGCTTTATTATTTTTATCATTTTATAATTTGCATTGTATTGTTTATTTTGGTTTATAATGTAAAAATAGAAATAAGATAAAAAACCATTTTAATGTGATAGAGACATTAGAATTTTAAATATATTTCAATAGATTAAAAAATGCAGATTTTTTTTACTTGCATATTACTTTCAATCATAACAGGATCCAGTAATAGTTAGCTGTAAGATTGAGCAAATTGGGTAAATCATTAATTAGGGTTAAAGAATCACTTCTTGAAGTCATAGGTAGAAACAAGTTATTTTGAAATTATCTTAAAATAAAGAAAATCTAATTGTTTATTTGTTTCAGAAAATGTTTCAAGATTTTGGCATAATAATAATTCCAATGGCAAGGAAACATTGCATGGAGTGATATAAATAAATTCAGAAAATAATAATGGAATGCGTACTTTGCTTGTATCAAAATTATTTTAACAGAAGGAAAATCTAGTCATTTGTTCCAGAGAAAATTAAAAAAAAAAAGATTATCATCATAATTCAATCAGAAAAATCATTTTGAATGAATTAATTTACTAACTTAAATGTGACATTAGTGATATGTTAATGAAAATCAGAAAAAATATCATAAGAATTTCTAGAAAGGACTTTGAATTCATCAAAGGTAATAAGGCATTAGTACCATTAGTTTATCAGAAGTCATAATCTGAAGGGAATTGTTAGTCTTATATATATATTTTCACTTTATGCTTATGAAAGAATTACTGATTAAATTCTTCTTTAATAATGTTTACTAATGTATTTTATAGTCAGAAATGAACTGAATCAGCACACAAGCATGAATCATAATTAAGCCCTTCTTCATAGGTTTTGGGTGGGTGGGTAGGTAAGTAGGGAGGGAGGTAGGCAGGAGGGAGGAAGGGGTGGATGGATAGAAAGAAAGAAAGCTAACTGACTATAAAGTAATGTAAAATAATGTGTTAATGAATATGTAGTTGCATCTCTATTAGGTTAGTCCTGGCTTGTGATAACACTTATTTCATGTTCTAACCACTGCATCTTAATATATCTAAATGAAATATTTGTTTGTAGAAAATATGTAAAACTTGTGATTGAATTTTCTTTATTTATAAACAATTGATTTAAAAATTGTACTAATACTGTTTCATATATAGAGAAAATTTTAATGTTTTTTTTTTTAATTAAAAAAAAACTGTTATAGTTCTATAATGAAGAAATAACATCTTTATTTAATTGCTAAAAGACTTCAATTGGGCAATTTAATACAATGGTAGAGCGAAAGACCCAAAAGGTAAAAATTTCTGAGTCACTCTATAATTTTTCGTGCTCAAAAGTCATACGACTTCCCAGTTGTAGTTGCATTTTTTATTTGGTAATATGTCCTGTGTAGTTCATATAATGGTAGGATATCAAACTCTGGAACAAGTTCTCAGTTCAATTCTAGTTCTGAAACTTCAGGAGCTCAAACTTCTTATGAACTTATGCTAATATAAGTGAGGTCAGTGGCTGTTAGTGGCTCAAAATAGTAGAAACTGCAAACAACCAATACATATTATATATACCATAGCTGAATCCCATTATTTC
This sequence comes from Epiperipatus broadwayi, assembly GCA_028023455.1. Taxonomy (NCBI): domain Eukaryota; kingdom Metazoa; phylum Onychophora; class Udeonychophora; order Euonychophora; family Peripatidae; genus Epiperipatus; species Epiperipatus broadwayi. Next base: position 12,953,479 of record JAQFVV010006211.1, on the reverse strand, counting down.
AATTCAGTCATTTAATGGTATTAATTTTATAACTACCCTATAATATCAATAATTATGCGCTTTAAACGCTCGTTAAAGAAGTTATATTTATTAATAATTCATTTAAAGCTTAGCGCTTTCAAAGCTCCATGGCTTCATCCTCATAGCTGTGTGCGGTTGATAGTGATAGGGGGGGGGGTATTCAGATTTGTGTTAATTAGTTAGATGTTTCAGTATTTTATTTAAAAAATATTGTTTGAATTAGTTTGTCCATTTTTTTGAAATGGTGAAACAGGTGTCTTTTCTATTAATTGATCGGGTGTTATTATTTATGAAATATGCCTCCTTTATTTTGCGCCTATAATAAAAAAAATCAAATAGTAAATACAGTGATTAAAACTGCTTTGTAAATTTATTTATGTGCAATTTAATTTATTTAATGTTAAAACATTGTAAATGATTCACAGTAGAATGAAAAAAGAAAAATAATTATTTCAATCGTATTTTCATAAGCGTCTGTCCGACAAATTGCTTAACTCATAAAATATACACAAATTACAAATTAAAAGAGAATTTTTAATCCATGCAATAGAAATTTTTTTCATTCTTATATAACATTTCTGCGGTATTCTTCATCCCCCTCTCTTTTCTTTTTTCTTATTTTTATTTAAAGATATTCAATTTTAACAGTAATCATCTTAAATGAGCGACAAATTTTATCTTATTGAAAAAAATGTAGTAAACATTTTAATTAAATTTATTAATAAATTTAAAGTAGTATTTTTTAAAAAGAAAATAACTATACTATCTATCTAGCTATATGCTTTAGCGTACATGCTAGCTTTGTTGGGGGTGGGGCGATTGTATGGGAAATAATGTTTAATGTGTATATGTTTTTACTGCATTTATGTGTGTATGTGAATTTTAATTTTAAATATTTATTAGATTGAATTGCTTATAAATAATTTCAACTTTTAAATTTCAGATACTTATTATATTTGTTGTTTGTTTTTTTATAAAAAATAAAAAAAAAATGTTTTTGAAAAGGAAAATGCGATTTGTTTTTGACTCAAACTTTGCGATTTAATTATATATTTAAAATAAGTTCTACATTTTTTAAATTCTAGGAGCTTTAAACTGTAATAGTATAGAAGAAAATAAATATGCTTGCAAATGAAAATATAAAAAAACTGAATTTTGCATTTAATATTTTAAAAAAAGTATTAAAGGGAAACCAGCATGGATTTGTTTAGAGAAATGTAAATTATATTTTTTAATAGTTTTGAAAATAATCTTGCTAATTTTATTTTAATGAAAATTGTTTTGCGTTTTATTGATATTTTATTATTTTTGAAGAGATAGATTTATTTCAAATATAAATGATTTGATTTGCTAGAATTAGATGAAACACACAATTTACGGTATATTGATTATTATAATTTTGTAATTTAAATGGCAGATAATACTTACTGGATGATTCTTATCTTAACCTAGATCAGTGCTTAATGTCAGAGGGTTTCCTGAGCACCTGATCAGGGAATAATTTCATTTATATCTAATACAAATATATTCTAGAATCACTAACTTCTTCCATCTATTCCATGAAACTTCTGTTTATTTTAAACTGGGTTTTTTTTTTCTTATATAATTTGTCTTTATTATATGTTGTTAAAAATTTAATTAAATATCCTTATTAAATACTAATTTCCAGCACATATATGAAGACCATGCATTTAAAGTATCAGGTTTTTCTTTATTTGTTCATCAGTTTCTTAGTACCAATGTAGCATGATAAATCCAACAATTCCTTTTAAGTGATCAAAATAAGATTTTTATTTTTCTTAACTGAGAGTCAATTAATGTTTGACTCTTACTGCAGAACATTCAATTTTATGATATTTAAGATTTTTTTTTCTTGTTAATCACTTTGGTTTTTCCTTCAGTTTCTCCAAACATTGTAATCTTCTTCAATAAATAGGATGTCCAACATAAGATATGATTAAAGTATTTTTTTATTTTTTAATCCCTGCTTATCCATATAATTTTATAATTAAAATACATACTACAGTTGCCATTTTCATTACAATTAGAAATGATGTTTTATTAGTGTCTTTACTGTCATATTTTTCTTTCCACTTTAGATAATATTAATAAGGCAGAAAAGTATATATAATAAATTAATTAAAGAAAGATAATAAAAAATATAAAGAAATTCAAACTCTTATAAAAATAATTAGATTTGTTAAGATAAAGCTCAATATATATTTAGTGTAATCATAGTGTAAATTATATGGGATTTGAACATAGACTTTCAAGCTTCCTTCATTTATCCTCTCTATTTTATATAACTGATACACATGGTTATGCACATGTGAAAAAGATAAATGATCTCCAATATATATATTTCATGCTGAACCAGCACTCATCAGTTGGTCCAGATCATCATCTCTACAAATACAAATATATATATATAATCAGTGCTCAGTTTATATTAAGATAGCAAATCTTCAAACTTTAATGGACAGGCTTCAATCTATTCCAACTCTTCAGCCATTCATACCATTGAAAATCTGATGATGGAATGCCAAGTTCCCTTGTTGATGCCAGTATTATTGCTTGAAAGTCTATGTTCAAATCTCTTATAATTTACATAATCTAAAACTCCAGATATATAAATTATATTTGTATTCAACCATTATGTTAGTTACATAATAAATAAACTTTATAATATTATATTATTAAAATATAAAGTGTTTAGCAACCACAAAATAGTATTTAATTGATGAGTCTTAATTATTCAGATTATTATACATTTTTTGTTTTAAAAATATTTTTATTTATGCATTGACTAATCCATTTGAATGTGTGTGCATATAAGCACAAATTCTTTGATACAGGTGATTGTATAATAATAATAATTTAATCGCTAGTCGTTTTTAAGGCCAAATGATGCTTAAGAACCAGAAATAATGGAGTTAAACTTCAGTGCAGAAACTTTTAGATCTTTAATCTATCATTCTACTACTTCGTTAAATGGCATAACCAATCTTATGTTTTATGATAACTATTTTGTATGATTTATTCTAACTACTATGTCTCATGTTATATTAGTTAATGCATCTATCTGTCTTTCTGTGACCTAAGGTTCAAATCCAGTTAAGTTAACTTTAATATTTTTGCAGAAATCCCATAACTAATCCAAACAGGTCTACTAACATGATCGGTAAATAGGTATCTGACTATTATTGGTGACCTATTTGCTGACCCAACTTCAATGTGATAGGTATAAAAATGAAAAAATGTAATTGATATATTGGTGGGAGAAGTGTCATTCTCCTATGGATGATGAATCCATGATTATTTTTATTCTCTTTAGGATTTTTTTTTTTTTTAAATTGCTTTGCATGTAGGTTTGTTTTGTTTTTATTCTAAAATAAATCGCTTTTAAGAACCATCTAAATTTAGTTATTTATTCATAAAGTGGCATATAATAAAAGCTATTTGTGAAATATATTTTAATTTTTAGCTTGAATTTTTATAAAGTTCTATTCAGTGCTATAATGGTATTGTCGTTTAACAACATAACAAACATTTAATTTTAAAATTCATAAAATGTTTTAAATTAGATGATGCCTCAGGCATACACACTTCCTTATAATATTCTAAAAAAGTTACATGTTTTAGTGTTGGTAGTGCATATTAATGTTGCAACTACTTTAAATTCACAAACTATATTATATACTAATTTATTATAAATTGTGCATTTGGAAAATATTCAAAATAGCTCACTTTGTTAGCTTTAGTAATTGTTACAACTTTCTTACAACAATGTTATTGTAATTACCCTTGAACTAATTATTCTTGAGTGACATTTATTTAAATAAATATTCTTTTGATGAGATCTCATCCATTGAGGAAATTTAATGAAGACATCATTGTAGGCTGAAATACTTAATTACCCATTAAGCTTTATATATTTCCTCTGAATCCTAATGTGGAAATAATTGGCAGTGGTGTGTCTGCATTATAACTTTTTATTCACAGCTGAAATATAATTGATTATATTAATGCCTTATTAATATATCACCTTATTTAATGATTTGGAGAAACAAAATAGTACTATTTATTTATTACTGAATTTTGAATCAAATTAATTTTAGGTTTTGATTGGCTTAAAATATCCATTTCCACTATCTGTGCTTAATTTGAAAATTAGGAATTAGGGTTGGCATGTCATTTTTAAAGTCAAATAACAGCAGGAAGTTACTAATGGGCTGAATTTACATTTGTTTAAAATAATTATATAAATCTAAGGCAGAGATTATTATGAACATACAGGTCTCATCCTGCACAAGAATTAATGAAAAATAACCCTAGTATTTATAGATACACATACATACAATTAACAAATTATTTTAAGGGATTAATTATAGAGGAAGAAGTAATAAATATATGACCAATTGAAAACAGTTATTTTAATAATAAAAGAAAATAATTGCAATTTTGCATATTAAAAAAAAAAAAAAATTTAATAACATTTAGATGTTTAAAGTATTACAGGATACAAAAATAAAACAAAAATCTTAATTTGCAAGGTGATTTTTTACAAAAACTAATGTTTATATTTAACAATGTTTTTATTTAAATAAAACTTACTGTACTTAAAAAAAACTATATGTATTTTAATAATATAATAAATAATCTTTTGAATGCTAGTCACTAACTGCATTTTAAATTCAGTTTTACTGTTACCTTTAAATATGAAAATATTTGGTAGAAATCTTTATTTTTTTTCACATTCTAACAAATACTCATTTTGATTACCTAGCAACTTATCAGTAGATAAAACCATTACATTTTAAAGTAAAGAAGAAAATTTTTTTTCTGACTGGAAATTATTGTTGTTATTATTATTATTATGATGATGATGATAATAATAATAATAGTAGTAGTAGTAGTAGTAGTAGTAGTAGTAGCAGTAGCAGTAGCAGCAGCAGCAGCAGCAGTTTCATTTTGTTGCTGGAAAGAATATTTTAGATGTTCTTTATAGTCGTGTGCCCAAGTTAGCATCTTTATTTAGATAAATCTGATTTATCTAAAGTATTGACTCTTCTTCATACAATTCTTCTCCATCATGTATATGGTTTGCTAAGTTATTTTGCTTCATGGCTAAAAAGTTATTTAAAAGTCAGTATTTAAAGCATAGTATTGTGCGTGATTTTAAATTGGTTAATCATGGAGTTCTGCATGAGTCTGCATTTGCCTTATTTATATAAATATTTTTGATTTGTCTTTGGACTCAGCAATTTGTGCTTTTGCTGAAGATATTGTTCTGTTTTGTGATACTGTTTCATATGATCTTCAACAGATGATTAATAAGGATTTGGTTTTAATTAATAACTTACTTATACCAAACTGCCTAACTGTCAATTTATAATAAAATGTGAGATAGTTAGGTGTCTCATGACATGCAATAACATAGTAGTGTGTGTGCATATATATATAAAATGAATAAAGCAAGTCATTACACACACAAATACATATAAAGTTGAAGGGAAAAGTAGAAACAGCACAAACAAAATTTTCTATACATATTTTCTATATTATACTGTAATAACAGTTCAGGGTTAAATAATAATTTTGATACTTAAAATTATTATAAATTATTTTAAATCAAATATTTTAAGACAGGTCTATTTAATGTTTTATTCTGATTTTTTATAATTAAAAGAAGCATGTTTTTATGTTACAATAGATATACCAGTAATTATAAAATTCCGCTATCTGTTTTACTTAGATTAAGATTTTTTTTAAATTAAAGCTTGTATAATGTACTTTGATAAAATCCTACAAAAATGTCATTGAAATGATTAAGAAAACTTTGAGATAAAAATTTGGTTTTAATTCAGATGAGCTGAAAAGAATCATTAACTTTTTTTGATCAATATAAAGAAAGAATTTACTTAGTAGTTGTTTTTAAATTCAATGATACAATATAAAAAGATGGGTATATAAGAAAAAGATTGATTACAGCATTATTATTATAAAGTTATAACTGAAAAGTCAGCAGCTGTTAATGTCACAATGGTAGAGTTTGAATTCACATGGAAGCAAGGGATAACTTAGTTTTGATTCATAACCTGCATATATGTGTGTATGAGATGGCATGCCTGAAGTCTGTCAAATCCTATACTGAATGGAGCTGACTGAATGCCAACAGTTTTCTGATTTATATTTCCTGCAAATGTCAATAAGACATTATACTATATGACATGATTATAATGGATGAGCTCATTGAGAGATTCCAGTGCTAATCAGCTTGCTGAAGGATTCCCATGCTATGATTTTATACATACACTGTTATCTATATGCTGAGAAGTACAGATAAAGTTACTGCATCATATATGTAAAGTACACACAGATATTCATTGGTGAGCAAAAAAAAAATCACTCTTGAAAATAACATCATTTTAAATACTTCCCAATTAAAATCTTTAATACACCAGTTTTGCTTAAATTATACACATAAAAACAAGAGGATTGATTCTAGTTTATATTTTACTTTTGAAATTAAACGAAGAAAACTAAGAAATCTTATTGTAAATGAAGAAACAAAAAGCTATGGGTTTTTAAAAATAACTTTCCAAACTAGATCTAACAATATATTTTCAGTGGTATGGATATCTGAAGAGTTGGAGCAGATTGACGCCTGTCTATTAAAGTATGAAGATTTCCTGTCTTAATATTAACTGATCACTGATTATATGTGTGTGTGGGAGATGATAATCTGGACCAACTGATGAGTGCTGGTTTAGCATAAAATTGATGATTATCTTTTCTACATGTGTGTGGTAATGTGTATCAATAGTATGAGATAGTGTGGATAGTTGATGGGTACTTGAAAGTCTGAGTTCAAATCCTCTATATTTACAATTAGGCTCCAGGTATGTGAAGAATGCCTGGATTTCAAATATTTAATAAAAAAATTAGTGGACTAAGCAGTAATTTTGATTTGTAAGAAGATAATATTTAAAATTTGAATAAGCACATATGTGGACAAATTGTATATATATATATATATACTTTTCTAAACATTGAATTGTCTTATAAAAATATAATATGGTGGATTTAAATTTATTTTATTTTTTGACAAATTAAATATCATTAAGTTATTAAATGGTAGTGCATGCATACATTTGAATGGGTTCATAACCCATATATATATATATATATATATATATGTATGTATTATTAAAATGAATTGATTTTTTTATTATTAGTTTATGACAATTTTAAAATCTTAATTTTCTATTATTAGATAGCACATCTATATGCTTCTTATATAGTTATGTGTCATGTAAACCTCTAGAAATATCTGTAAATTACAATGTGATAACATGTGTTTTTGTAACAATGTAATAGCATATATTTTTTTGTATTCTAATCAAAATCAGAATGCTGCATTTATATTTATAGCATACTCAACAGACTTTAATTTATTTTTATTGTTATTCTTTCTAATTAATAAATTTATATTTTCATTGTTTAAATTATTCCTGTGAATTTGTTTAATCCTAAAATAGATTTAAAATATTATATTATATTTTGCTCACAGTATTAGTTACAGAACTCATGCTCCCTGAGCTGAATTTATGCATAAGTCAGTTGTATGGATTGAGGTTTATGTTTAGTGTTATGGACATCCAGTTGATGATGATCCTGGTTGAGCCAAAATGATATTCTTTAAAGTTCATGCACTACATTTATTTTTTAATAGATATTACGTTTATAGTTGGCCAGTATATTAATGATACTAAATGGTTAGGGCATTGATGATGATCAACATGTTTTAGTATCCTAGTATTATTTTTGTAATTGTTGTATTCTGATGGATTAGCACTTAAATTTGTGCATCCAAATTATTGTTTATATAATCTGCCCCAAGTTTGGTAAGGGCTAAATAATTAATATGGTCTGCAGTAGACAATTTTCAAATCTAGTAATAAGATTGACTGATTTTTATTTTTTTGATCATTTATGATGATGAACAATTATTATTCTCTGTAATACTGGTGAACTTATTGTTAGTTAGTTTGTTTGTTTTTGCTGATTTCTCAAGCTTATTATATCTTTGCATATTTAGATTAGTGTATTAAGTGGGGTTTGATGATGATTTTTCATCATCCCAAGTTCACCCTATTCTTTTTACCAGTATGAGAGGTATTCTTTTGTATATATAAATAGCCTTTATATTCATTTAATATCTCCATTTATATTGAATATAAAGTTCATTGCAATAGTATGTGTACTTGTGGTAATATTGTATTTATTGATAATTATTATTTGTTTGTATTTATTGATTCTTGGTTATCTTGGTAAAGTTATATTACTTATCTATATTCTCTGTTATGCCAGATAAATTATTTGATTTAAAATTATTTAGTGAAATTCTTGCCTAGATTGATTTTGTTGACTATTTATATTACTTGTTATCAAAGTATGTTGTCTTATAATATCTCTATTTGGGGTTATTATGTACTTTGCATGATTATACTGTGCATATTATTTTTGGTAGAAATAAATGGTATTTATAATAATTCTTGTTTATTGTTTGTTGTTAAACTTTATAAGTATGTGGTCACTGTTTTTTTAAAATTATCAAGTGTTCATTGTTAATATTTATATCCAAAAACTTTCATTTGACATTACCAGACTTTAATTTGGAAAGTAGTTAGAATTACAGTTACAATGGTGTCAGATTGTTTAATTTTCTTATTGCTTTCATTCATTATATGTTACTCATAGCTCATTTCCTATATTTAAAAAATGTTTAGAACTTTGATTATCATGTTGCATGTAACTAATTTTATTTATTATTATTGTTTTGTGTTTGTATTAACCTTTGTAAATTTATTCATTGTATATTTTATACATAGATAATGTATACATATTCTTTTTATTTTTAATTAATTTTGAAATTTGATAATTATTATGAATAACTTCTTGCACAAGCTCTCTTGTTAGGAATTATTTTCGGTGGCACTAAGAGTTTTGCCTTTGTTTACAACAATTATGTGCTAGTATAGAGATGGTGATCATGTGATGTTTAGTGGTAAATAAATATAATAGTAATTATTATTATCACCACCATCAGTATTTATTATATAGACATGATTGTATTTATTATATAGATGTGAAGGTGTTTTAATTAGCTGTTAAAAACAATATTGTAATAAAACAACTAATAAAGAACTGAATTTTGTTGATTCTATTTGGATTGAAATATCATTCGGATGTCAATTGTGTTTTGGTTGGTGATATATATATTCCTTTTCACATTAATATAAATGAATTAAATAATTATTTGGAGCAGTTGGAAAAATATTTACTTAGTTATAAACATAATATTTTGATCTGTGGTGATTTTAATACATGCTATTTAATGTCAACAGATAAAACAACTGAATTATGCAATAATAAAATTAATAGAGGATAAAAAATTATAGAATTCATGAATTAGTTAAGGCTTTACTTCATTAGCGTTTGAAATCAATTAATATATACATGTGCTCTCTCTCGAAAATGGTCTATGTAGAATCTTCATATGAATTTGCATAAATTTGCATTAACATTATAGTTCTTAACCAAATACAAGTTGCCATGAATATGGGACTATAAACTGTCCTGAAAGTGCTTGGCGGTAACTTTTGATAATTTTACTTACCTTTAATAGCTTCTTTATCTGTGCGCAGAGCATATATATATATATTAATAGAATTCATGAATATAACTGGTATAGTTCAAAAGAATCATTTGAGAAACAATAATGAATATATTCCAGATTTTATTTTAATTAACTAGTGATTTAAACATAATCTCAGCCATTATTGAAGGAAGACTCATCATCCAGCAATTGAGTTTTTAGTCTAAATTGAACACTTCTCAACAAATAAGAATATGATAACTTCAAATAGAAATTATAAACTTGGTGATTATTATAATTCATATCATGATATCAAGTATTCTGATTGGGATCAAAAATATTGGTCTACAATTGTAAATGAGGCAGTAATTTATTTATTTTTAAAAATGCAAATATTTTAAATGATAGAATACCTTTATGCCATTATCATTTAAAAAATATCCTCCTTGATTTTCTAAAAAATTGATTTGCATTTATAAAAAGAAATTTAGGCATCATATGTTGTTTAAACAATCAGGATCTATATGTTATAATAACTACATAGATTTTAGAAGAATATTTAAAATCATAGAAAAAAAATAATTTCAAAAGATAGATTGAGAAACTGGAGGACAACATAAAATATAATTCTAATTACTTTTGGTCATTCATTAAAAAAATTTCTGGTGTGAAAAATAAAATGTCAATTGATAATAGAAACCTTATAACTGATGATTCCCCCCAATTAGAAATATTTACATGGAAGAACTTGAAACCACAGCCATAAAAACTGCATATCCACCTAAAGTTTGGCTTCACTACATGGATGATATATTTGTTGTATGGCCACATGGTGAAGTACTACTACAAAGTTTCTGGAAACACATCAACAACATATCCCCTTCAATTAAATTCAAAATAGAATAGAACAAAAACAAAAATTGGCATTGTTAGATGTTCTTGTGACAAGACTCCCTCATGGCAAAATCAAAACTACAGTTTATTGAAAACCCACACATACAGGAAAATACTTAGCCTATATATCCAATTACACTAGAAACACAAAAGGTGGAGTTATACTGTCACTATGGAACAGAGCAAATGAAATTTTTTCAGAAACCAGTGAATCGAAAAAAGAAAAAAATCTATATAGAACAAAATCATCTGGAAAATGGTTATCTATCAGCTGTTATTAAGAAAATCTTAAATAGACAACAACAAAAAAAAAAACATCAAAAGGAAAAATAATTATTGGTGCTGTAGTGTAAATAGCAGACAAATTAATGAGAATTTCCAATCTGTATAACATCAGAACAGCTTTCCAGAGCTATACCATACTATGAGGAATTCTAACATCTATAAAGCTTCAACTTGAAATGCTGAAAAGAAAAAACTGCATCTATGAAATATGTGAATATGGAAGAACATATATTAGTGAGACCAGTTGTCCCATTGAAAAATGTTTGCAAAAACACAAACTGATTATTAGAAGAGAGAAAACAGATGTGTCTAAGGTAGCAAGCAGATCATGTATGTATCAATGAACATATGTTCAATTGGAAAAATACAAAAATATTAGATGTAGAAGAAATGATACAAAGAAGAAAATTTAAAGAAGCTACTCACATGACATGGCACACAATTCCCTAAGTCAACTTAGTATAACTATACACAATGTATGGAAACCACTAATCAACTTTGCTCTTAGGAAAAGGTGGAGAAATGAGTAGGAACCTCATAGATAAATATATGAAATTTCTACTGAGTGTTGCCTTTGGCAGGATGGCTCAATTAATAGTCAAGAATCTAAGGGTCTGGGTTTGATTCCCATGATAGTACTATCACTGGTCAGTCCACAAATAACTGAAGAAAAAGAGAAAATAATACCTCTTGAAATGAGCATATACTAACCTGTGTGCTATTATTATCAGTTGCATGTATTTGGAATATTTAAATAAAGTTAAATCTTTCTAAAGACATTCAATACTCATATTAGATGGCGGAAATAGTTCAATATATAAATACAACTAAAACACCATCATCACAAACCTTCAGGAAAACATTGTAGCTGATGACTTTGCTGAAAGCACTTAGCCATTTAATGAATAGATATTAAAATAGAGAAATAATAATATATATTTTCTTCATTTGTTTTTAGCTTTGTGTACTTGTATGTGTTAGTGCATTTTATATATTTTGATTCATAATTAGCCACAAAGTATAAACTGTTTGCTTATTTCTCATTATATACTAGAGAAAATGTGCTATCTAAACATTGCACAAACTGACAATTTGGTGGGTATTGATGTGATAAATTCTAATATTTTATTGGCAATAAAAACAGCTCAAAAACAAAAAAGTTTTGGGCATGGTGTGTTCTCTGTTTTCAATCTAAAGGATGTGCTGAACTGCGAGTGTCAGTGCTTTGCTACATCTTTAGTATCTCTTTGCATATCCGAATCAAATGATGTTGTTAATTATAGGATTTCTTTATTATGTATAGCTGGAAAAATGTGTGTATCTAAATGATTACCTAAAACACAACATAGTTTTATATTAGGTAGATCTGCTGAGACTAACTTGATATATATATGTAGAAGATTCTATTGCAAATGCAATTGATAATAGGCTTCGACTAAGTATTATTTATTTTGATTTAAGCAATACTTTTGACTGGGTGGATCATTCCATATTGATTTGTAAATTACTTATTATTGGTTTTAGTTTTCAACTTCTGCAGTGGTTTGTATCTTTTATCTCAAATAATGCTAATTTTGTTTCTTATGCGTCTACAAGACTATGTATATACTTCAGTATTGCTGGATTACCTCAAGGAAGCATACTTGGACCACTAATCTTTTAATTTATTGTTTGGATATAGAACAGTATGCAGTTGGTACTAATGGTCTTTTTTTTGCAGATGATATTAAGTTATATAAAACTGTTAACAATTTTGATGATCAGAAAATCTTACAGTCTAATATCAAAAGATTTCAAAATTAGTATCTAAGAAACTATATGAAAATTAATATTGAAAAATGTTGCACCATATCATTCTCTAAAAAATCTACCACAAGCACATTTAATTACACATTAAATTGAAAAAGTATTTCAAGGAAAGATGTCATAAAGACTTAGATACTTTTAATAATAATAGAACCTTAAATAAAATATCCAATATATTGTTACAAAAAACTACAAAATAATGAGTTTGATTCTCAGAAATTGTAAAATGTTTTTTTAAAAAATGTGTGTACTGGTTTTATACATTCATTTGTACTCATTTGAAATTATGGATCTGTGACCTGGAATTCTTGCAAATTAAGTCATAGGTTAGCACTGGAAAACGTTTTTTAAATTTTTTTTAAGATATATTAACTATAAATAGTAGATTATGTCAATGCACTTTACAAAAGATGAATCTTTACTGATATGATGTACTTAAAAACAAATTACAGCAGGATAATATATGTAAGAAATTGCCAAACAATAATATGTTTATAAAATAAAGAAAAATGAGATCATCAGATTTGTTTAACATTCAAAAGTTTAAAAGTAAAACTTCAAAAAATTCAGCACTAGTAAGATTATCTAGACTATATAATAAATATTTTAGTGCTGTTAAGGTATTTGAACCAAATGATGGAACATTTAGGACTATTGCAAAAAAAAATCATTTTTATTTGGATGTAAAATCTGTTAAATAATAATAATAATTATTATTATTATTATTATGTTTCAAAAGGAACAATACAATGGTTACAATTACAAAGCAAATCTACTGCTATAAGCCCATTACAAACTTTTTACATTTACATTGTTCAATTTTGTTAGAGCTCTTTCTAAATTTACAGGAGCTTAAATCATAGTTCTTGTCTACATAAATTTGATCTTGATATCCTGGATCATCTATTCCCACCTAAGTTAACAGTCCAATGTATACAATTTGAAAATTGGTAAACTGACAAACAGTGGCTATTAAAAGACTAGTCTCGGCCAATAGAGAGGTAGAGTCTCTTGAACACGCAACAATCCCTTCACTATTTAGAAATTTTGCTCAATCAGTCTGCGAGCCACATAGATTTTGGTCTCAAGCAACTCCATTATATGAGGTTTTGTTTCCCTGATCCATTGTTTCAACTTAAATATTTTTTCTATTGAATTCAAACTCAATACATTAAAAGAAATAATTTTGATTCTCATTTATATAATTTAAATTTTTACTTTGAACTTGTTTGATTCACTTTATCTCTAACTATACTTATTCTTTGGCTATCAGTACAACTCTCCATTCGGTGCCTTTCTCCTGTGTCATCAAACATAAGCTCTCCCAATTTTGCCTTTTCCCCCTGTTTTCCTGTTTTTTTTTTTGGGGGGGGGCCTTCCTGGATTTCTCTTTTGCTCAATATTATCCTTAGTAACTTGTGGCATATTTGGCATTATTATCTGAGTAATCTCCATATTTGTATGGTTCCTAGTTCTTTGTTCTTTAATTAATTCCAGTTCTTTATCCAACTTCGTATTTTCTTTATAATATTGCTTTTCCTCTACATTTTTTTTCCGTATGTATTCTTCTATATCTTTTCCCAAAACTTTATCCGCATGCATTTGTATATCATTCCCTTTTTTTTCTTTTATTTTTATATTATTTATCTTAAGACAATGTTATTTCTCCTGTCTGAATGATAAATCTGGAATTCGACTAATATTGTTTCCATCATTATTTATATTTGCACTTTCATTTTCTTGATTATCTGTATTTATATGTGTTTGTTGTATAGAATTTCTTTCCTCTTCACATTCTTGAGTTACCATATCTGAAGTCAGTATTTGCTTTGTATCCCTCTGTTTACTGCTTGTTCTCCTTTCAAGTCTTTCTTCTGATATATCAAATCTTTTATTATTACTAATATTTTTTATTCCTTGGCTAGTCTATAATTAAATGACTTCTCTCTCTGCAGCTAAAACATTGTGCCTTTAGATCTTTAATGTGTAGATCCAAAACCACTCCCTGATCCATAATTTGCCTGGGAATTTCTTCGGGCTTAATATTATCTTAAAGTGATAACTATTCGTGTATACAAGGGTGGGTGTATCATTGCACAAAATCTGCTTAATATATATGGCTTATCCAAATGGTTGGATCATACTTTTGAAATTACTAAAGCTATCCCCGAAATATGTATTCTTTACAATTCCTGATCAATAATCTTGCAGATTTTCATCTACAATAATCATTACATATCCACCTATTGTCTTTATCTGCGATTTAAACCTAGTTTTTTGGTTTTCATTGAAAAATTGTATAGCAATATATCTTGAATACATTGTATGTTCCCCATCACTGAGATTGAGTCCCACAAGTTTTTTTCTGTTAGTTTTTGATACAATAACTCTCTGCAATTTATATAAAGTTAAATTTCTGTCTGTAATCGCTAGCACTAATGGTCTAGCAGAAAAGAATTTTTTAAAAATTCATATAACTTATTCAGTATCATCATCATTATTATTGTTGTTGCTGCTGCTGTTGTTATTATTATTTAACATTTGATTTTATTCACTAGTGCAGAGATAGTATGTAATTTAAATGGTAAGGATTTTTCATCCTAACATAAGGACAGTACTGCTTTTTTATATCCCAACGATGTCTTGTTGTTATGCAGAATGTTAATAATTCCATTATATTATCAATAGGAAGAGTTGTTCTGATTTATAAGCTATTATCATCATTTAATCTTTTTCTTACAGTAGACAATGCTTCTTTGCATAGTACATTTGTGAATAAATTTTCCACATCAAAGCTTACTAGTATATCAGTTCTTAATTATTTCAATGTTCATGTTCTTGATTAATGCTATAGTGTGTAGAATCCCTGACAAAGGACTGGGTCTTGTATGTGAAAGGACTAAGAATTTTGAGAAGAAATTTTGGAAAGATGAATTTCTAGTAGTGACAATTGGTCTTAATGGACCATGATTTTTATGAATTTTAGGTAGACCATAAAGATGAGGAATTTTTTTGAAATATGATGTTAGTCCACTTTTTTCTGAATCACTGAAGTACCCGCAATGGTTTTTGATACTTGGTATCAGATTTTTTGCCTTTTTTCTATATTGACCTGCTGTGAGGAGTTCTTGTATTTTGTTGTCATAATCAGTTGTAACCATTACAACTGCTTCATTGCCTTTGTCAGCAGGGTCATTACAGATTTATCTATTTTGAAAGATTTAATTGCTTTTCTCTCATCATAGTATATGTTAGACTTAAATTTTTGTTGCTTGTCAAGTGTTCTTTTTATTTTCCAGCATAATTCTGCTGCTTCTTCTAAAGGCAATTTTTCAGTGACTTCCTCAGTGAACTGCCATTATATCTTATAAAGAGTTATTATATGATGTGATGGCTAATTATTATTTTTTTGAGAACAGAAATTTCAGCATCTGTTAGATGTTTAGAACTGAGATTTTTAATAGAAGCCTGTACTGTGCTTGGTACATTGACTTTTGATATACCCATGTAGGCTTGTAAGTTGTTGTTTTTTTTTTGCATTTTTTTATTTTTCATATAATGTAGAATATGATTTTCTTATTGCTTGAGAAACTCTTGTGAAGTCTTCATCAGTAAGTTTATTTTTTAATAAACATTCAACATTATTAATGGAATGCAAGAGTTTTTACTTGGAGTTACCAGAGTTTCACTTGCTCTCTGAAATGAAACTCTTAGGAATTATTCCTTCAGATTTACATGAGAATATTAAATGATTTTATACTTTGCTAGCTTTAGACATAATTTTTCATAATGTCTAAACTTTGATGTAATAGTAGTAGTAGCAGTAGTGGTGGCAGTAATAGTGGTAGTAGTATCATCATCATTATAATCATCTTCATTAAAGGCTATTAAGTTGACATCAACTCCTGGTCATTATGTAAATGACATTCTGCTTATTTATAACATTTTCACCATAATATAAAGAAACCAGTAGTTTACTGGTTTTTTGAAATTACATTGTTACTGTTGACATGACTTTTATCAATTGTCTCTAACATCATCCTATATTGCTGCTTTTTATTAAAGATATTAAAAAAATGTAAACAAAGCAAGTAATAAAAATAAAAAACATGACTATAATGGTGAAAATTCACTCAGAATAAAATGAGAGTTATAGTTACCAAATGAAAAGGTGTCATGGGTTTGCTAAAACTATATTTATTAGTTATAAACTGATAAGAAATTTGTGTGAGAGATACATTTAAACATATTCTAGTTTCAATTTTTAAATAAAACTAGCACTAATTACCTACTAATGAATTTTTAGTTAATAAAAGAGGGTCCTCAAACATTGACTCAACCTGCATGATTTGCAAAAAAGAAGATGAAACCATCAACCATTTCAGGTTCAGATGTAATCAGCTAATGCAACTTGAAAATACACTAATGAGCCGGATCAAGGCAAATCAATCTAAATTGTTTAATTTGAAAGAATGTATCAGAAAAGAATCATACCCAGAAATTAGACTCTCATTAATTCTTGATCATCTATTATGGACTACTAGCTGTAAGGTAGTATTTATTCATCAAAATTTTAATCCAATAACTTCATGCAGAGCAATCTAAAGAAAACAAGAACAATAGATAGCCTGATAACCCCTGAGGTTACTTTTACCATAACTTGGGACATGCTGGATTTATCCTCTCCATGGCCCAACCAATGGCAGGATGCTCCGAAAAGGAGAAAACAGAAGAGTAAATGACTCAAATTCGGGAAAATCAAATGAAGGAATGAGAAAACACTTGGAACAAAACATGTACCAAATAACCTTTAATGTAATAATATAATCTTTAATAAATTATTTTGGAAACTAAAAGGTGATCATTTTAAAATGCTAACAAATCTTAATAAAATTATATTAGTCACAACATTTGTTAGTGTTTAATATATGTTCATTGTGTACTAACTGCTAATCCTTGCATAGATAGGGCAGTAAGTTTTTGTGGGTAGAAAAATTGATCTAAATTTTGTGAAAAATAAATCATAAAAAGTCATTCCTTTTCCCCCCCGTCAAACCAAACTTCGGAATATTCTTAATTAAATTTTTGCTTAGTAAAACTTTATTTTAATGTATATTTTTAAAAAATCATATTCATTTAAAATACATTATTTTTAATTACATTGTTGTTGTTAATATCAGACTAATGGCAACTGTTTAGCATTGAATGTTATCTTTTCCCAAATGAATGTTATATAAAATATATTTTTAATATATTAAAAATATATTTTTAATGAATATATTTTACTAAATTTTGCCGTTTTTTTTATTTTTGGGTCAAATATCAAGCCAATGAAATCAATAATTGTTATAGGCCATTTCAAAGTACATAAAGAGTTTGCATACTGATTTTTTATAATATATATAAATTTTTAGGATTTAGTTTTAAAATAATTTTATAATTTCATTATGTCTGCTAAAAAAAAAACTACGACGACACAGAATATCGCAAATGAGAATTGGAAAAAGCAAACGGTATTATGCTAATACATAATTTTCTTTTAATTATTTTTCTCTTTTTGTAAAAAGTATACATATAATCATTTTTTATTATCTAATGCTATTATTTAGAATTTATAATCAGAAACTTTGAAGCTTCAAAATTTAATCATTACACGGATTATTTTTTAGGAGACAAGGGCATCAAAACATGCTATTATATTATATTCCAACTCTGTAAGAATATTGATATTAGACCGAAACATGAAATTGCATGAGTTTGCTCTACTTATACATATGTATGTGCATATATATGCCAATATTTATATGAAATTATAAAAGAATGTTTTATAATTTTAAGAACCCTAGTGAGATGACTAATCAAAGGAAGTAAGACAAAGAAAATAGCTTATTCGCAGCAAAAAAGAAAATAGCATATACAGTATGTGCTTTCTTGCCATTGTTAAATCTATATCTTGCAGTATATTTTTGTTTGAAATATTTTTTGCTTTATTTTTATAATTTTTTGTTGTTTTTTTAAGGAAGATAAAATGAAACACACACCCCCCTCCCCATTTAAATTTCTATTTCAAACTTCAATGATTAATTAAAATGTTAATTATCATAATCCATATTTATTTTTTGCAAAATGAATTTGACAACTTTTCTCTTTTTATGTTGTTTTTATTTGGTTTCCATAGCTACAGCCACATGAACTTTTCCAATGAGGCTTTTATTATCTAAACAATAAATAATTAGTATTTCTTTGAATAAATCCTTTCATTTTTTAATTGATAGAAATTCTTTATTATATTATCTTGAAATATGCATTTACACACACGTGTATATGTGAGGAATTAAAAACACAGCTGTTTCCATTTACAAAATTTGCCACTCTTGTGGCCATGTAAGAATAAATGTTATAAATTGTAAACTAAATAGATTTGTTTATTAAAAAGATAAATGCACTGTGTATTTTTTTTCTCTCCCTACATTTGCTAAGATTTATTTTATTTAACCATAAATTTTTACTGAAGTGGGGAAAAATTTTCAAGGCACTTAGTTTTTAAGACAATTATGTACCAAGCTACTACCTAATAAATTAAACCATATTTAAACTAGATAGATATACATGAATACTAGCTGTCGGCTATGGATTTACAGCCTTATATATTATGACATTTTTTTATTTTTGTTTGAATTTTCTGTCGTGCTCTTCACAAACACATACATTGCAACCATAATTTCTCGTGAAACTGTTTTTATTATGAAGCTACAGCAATCCTCTAATCATATTGAAAAAAGAAAATGGGGTTAAAGGTTAAACATATTAAACTTTCAGTTTCTGCTATAATTGAAGATTTATTTTGAAGTTTTAAATATTTCGGTTTGAATCTGTCTTACTAACATTTTTATCATATTTGTAAAAAATATTGGTTAATCTGTAAAATAATCAATATGTAGACTGTTAAATATATTTAAGTTTTTGTTGTAGTTAATAATTCTTTGACAATGTTATTGTAATTACTGCTGAACTAATTACAATTTAGTGAGAATAATTTGAATAAATATTCTTTTGATATTTCATCCAGTGAAAAAATTTAATGAAGACATTTGTAGTTAAATAATGAGGACAGAAATGCTTAATTACCTGTTAAGCTTTTCATATTTCCTCTTAGTGCTAGAATAGAAATAATTATCAGTCAGTGTGTGTGTGTGGGTTTCTACATGATTCACAGTTGAAAATTAATTGATTATGCTAATGATTGTTAATAATCTCATTTTAATAATTTGTAGAAACAAGATAAGATAGTTTAGGTATCAATGTAATTCTGAATAAAAATACTTTTGTACAGTTTTAATAAATTAAAATGCTATAAGGGTATACCAGTCCCTAAAAATTAATTAACAAAAATTACACATATTTTATTTATACCTTCATTAAATGACATTTGTAGTATAATTTAATTACCATCTTATAAATAACTGAGAAGTAAGTACCTACCACTCAAAGATGGATCCATAGGTGAGGCAATGAGACATCAAATTGAAATAAACACTAAAATAAAACATTATATTGAATATATATATATTAGTAAATGTACTTATTTTTATTAAACACACATTTTTCTTTGCTTATTAATTGCTTTATTTGGTAGACTATTTTAAATTAATCTTTTCAATAATTTTAAAGTATCCATTTTTTAAGGCTTGCCTTGGGCAGCAAATTATTTGACCAGGCCCAGTTATCATTGGATCTGTGCAACTTATAAAATAATAGTATTAAAAAAATATCTCATTATAAATAAGTAAAAAAACTTAGTACTTCTTCTTAACTATTCTTTCTTTATTACATAGAAATTTGCTTGCTATCCATGCTTAAATTAAAAATATTTGTTGTGTACAAAGTTACAAAAACTGCACAAATATTCAAAACACATTATCTTTCAAAGTAGAATAATAATTCAGTTTAATAGTTGGAAAAAAATGAGTGATTGATAATTTTCATTTAAATTCAGAGTCATTCCCTCAGAAATAAGACCAAGTCTTATATTAATTTTTGCTTCAAGATGGCTTAGGGCTTATTTTCAGAAGTTTTTTTTTTTCATGTACTAAATTCTACAATTATTCAAATACAATCAAATGCAAAAATTACATTTATTCAAGTACAAAAACCTACCTTTATTCAATATTACTATCCTAATTTCAGTAGTATGTAAATAATTTGTACTGCTGCTTGAATATGTAATGTTTAAGATTATAAACATATCACAGAATATTTTCATTTTATATGATAATATTAACTTATTTCTGTGCTGATAAAATTAGTAATATTTAATTTAAAATAATATGTAAAACACAAAGCTGTCTTTATTAATTTGTGAATAAAGATTGCTGTTATTAATAAGTTTTAGATTTTTTGGATATTAATGTTGATTTATTTGCAATATATATGGTTGGACATCAACTTAAAGAGGAATTCTTATATCAGACTGAATAAAGGTGGACTGATAAATGAAAGGTAAAATTGTATTTACAAGTTTATTAAAATGATTAGTTATGAGTCTGCCTGTGAAATAATTCTGAATAACATTTATTTAAGTACAAAAAATCTATATTTATATTTATTTATACATTCATAACTTTATAATTCAATACGTCCATCATGTGTTTCAATGAATGAATGATATTTGTCCATCAGACTGACAATCTTAACTAGAGCTTATTAAATATTTTTTTAAAAAAATTCTAAATAATTTCATATATGTTATATAATATGTACAAATTTTAAAAAATAAAACTTTGGTATGGATTTTTTTTTCAGTGCAAGATTGCACAGAACACAAAAAATTGTTAACTGCTAGTTCATTTTCACTTTCTTGTTCATTTTCCTGCACTTTTGAATGATCAAAACACTTTTTTTCTAAAGATTCTGTTTAAAAGTTTATAACTACATAAGCTTGGAAACCAAAATGGATATCTTACATTAACTGGAACGAGAAGGAAATCATGACATTTGTTCGTTTATAGCTTCATCCATGTTTATCATTATTTTTAAAAACAAAGACAAAATATAACAAAATGTTCAAACCATCTAAGTGTATCAAAACTTTCCAAAACCATGAAATCATGGCATCCCATATGAAAAAAAAAAAAAGAATCACATCAACCATTCATTCTAAATTTTTTCTCCTGAGATCCTCAGCGATCAACAACTGGTGCACTCCTCAAAAAAAAAACAAGATCATCAAAGGATTTAAAAGACAACACTAGACCTTAGAATGAACAACTGATGACTCAGAAAACTGAATGATTATGATTGATAACTGGATCATCGGAAAGAACAACTTTAAGTTTTTTTTACAAAGATTATATATTTTAAGTGCATATTTGCATAATATACATAGCAGAATTTCCACAAGCACATAATCTACACTAAGGGTTTTTTAAATGACTATATATATTAGGTTATGTTCTTTGTTCACATGTTATAGTGTAATTTTTAGCTTGAGTAACCAGCCAATTTTTTTCCCATAAGAAACTATTATATATAACTACTTATTCCTTATATTCTTGCTTAATTATGAGGTTTGGGGAACTAATTGCCCTCGCTCAGTGGCGTAAAGGTGCATATATTTCAAAATAATTTTATTTTATAATATCTAATTATTTTTATTCATATTAATAATCTTACTTTTATTTACAAATTTTTTTTTCTGAAAACAAATAATGGTAAAGACAAATTTAAGAATATATTTTAAATAATAGTTAGGAAAGTATTAATATAAAAGAAAATAGTTAGATACAACGTAAAGATGTACTTAAACCTATTTTGAAATATATACAATACATAATTATACTTTAAATAATGTATATATTATGCTCTATTAAAGTATATGACTCCAATTGTACACTATCAAAAAAAAAAAAATTAAACTTCACACATGTAATATATTTTATGATAGTCAAGTAGCCATTTTTTTTATTTCTGGACGCTATACATGATCATGTTTACGAAAATAGAATTTTTAAATAAATTTTAAATTACACCAATAGCCATTTTTCTATCTCAAAACTTCATGAATGATGTTCATTAATAAAATTTCTTTGCTTTATGTTGAAAGCACATTTTATTTTTTCTTTAGCATCCTTTTTTGAATTTGATATGATATATTTTTCATAATAAAATATTTTCTAGGAGTAGTGCTAAAAGTTTTACAAAGTTTTAGAATATACTTAATATTGACATAAAAACATTAAAGTAATTAGGGACCATGTATTGTTTTTGTAAGAGAAAAAGGTTATTGAAAAAAAAGAATATCATTCAGAGCATATTTAATTTCCATGAAAGTCTGGCATTTCATTATTTATTTTATTTACTGAATAAAAATACACTACAAAGTTTTTTTTTTATATCCTATTCTTATTTTTTGATAGAATAGCTGAGTGAACAAACTCTCAGTAAAATATATGTAAGTGTTCCTCCTCAGTTTATAATTTATAACCATATTATTAAACAGGCAAAACTCTCCATACAGTAGTGCCACCCTGTGCCAACCAGAGTAATCTATGGATGCTGGCATCCATTGATTATTCTGGTTGGCACAGGGTGGCACTACTGTATGGAGAGCATTGATTGATTACTCTGGTTAACACAGGGTGGCACTACCGTATAGAGAGTTTTACCTGTTTAATAACCGTTATGTGCTAGCATAAGGGATGGTGGTCATGTGATGTTTAGTGGTTTAACCATATTATTATTTTTTTAAAATTTTGTTTGTTATAATCTTAATTTATGAATGCAATACTATACTTATAAAAAAGTATTTGTATTTAATATATGTGAGTGAGAGAGTTGCAAAGTACTGTATTCTTGAAGTTCAATAAACAGTATATATATATATTCTATTCTGATCACATGAGCTACATTGTATGTGAGCAGGGCTTGGAACAAAATACATAGTAATTCATAGCTCAGGTTCTCTGTTTTTATAATTAAAAAAATTAAATTATGAGAATTCACATTTGTTAGATTGTGTTTATTATTTTTTAGTGTAGACAGATTATAATTCTTCAGCATAGTTGAAACGTTTCATTTAAATTAAAAAAGAGTTTGAAACTTAAGTGATTTCAATTATTGCAAAATCTATTCTATAGTTTAGATTAATGGGTTATCTTGGGAGCTAAAGGGTTTGGGGTCAATTCCCAGTTAGGTAAATTTTTTTTAAAAAATCTCAGTTTATCAATTGCATGGAACTCTTAATCTCAATCTACTATCTGTGTCCTAATTAAATTTAGGCCATCTTATTTTGAACTTATGTTATTTCCAATAATTGAAATATAATTATTTATTAGATTTTTTTTTTTTCTCATTTTAGAACCAATCTATATAATCTTTGAAATATAAGCTGACGATAGCAAAATAAAAAAAATTCACAATTGCTTTCTAGTTTATTAATTTTTTCAGGGACTATATTAATGTAATAACAACATACTACTTTTATTATGCTATGGAAAATAATATCTTGAAAATTTCAGATGACTAAAGCTTTTATAATTTTATTAATCAGATATTAGATCAACATTATATAACTATGTATTTTTGCAACTTTTACAATCAAATTGACTTATTCAAGCAAGAAGTTACTATGTGCAGGTGTGTGTAAGTCTGTACTGTGTATACTAAATTATATAAGTATTTGATAAAGCAATCTCCATATATCTTCTTAATCATTTCCCGAGGAATCAGAAACTTCTCTATCATAACTCTAAAAAATATTTCTTATAAACTTTAGACTACTTATTTACTTTTGTGAACACATATAAACTGAGCATGTAGAATTGAATAATAAGAAATGGCTATCAAAAACCTTTTTCTTCCCTATTATCATAATCATAATGCAAATGATATCACTAATTTTAAAAATTGTAAGTTAGATTTTTTAATACATTCTTTTTTATATATTGCTATCTGATGTTTAAATAAACCAATATGTTTGATAGCAGTGATCCGTCTTCATTATCCTTCTAAAGTAAATATTTAAGAATTTTATTAAATCAATGAACACTAGATGGTAGTGCAGACAGGATTATAGGCAGTTTTCAATTAATTAAAAATAATTTGGGGAAGTCTGTTATTTTATTTATTATCTAAATAATTGTTTCTGGAATGGAAATAACATTATAGGAGATCTCTAACTCAGATTTATGTGACTCGATTTTAAGAAGTTAAAGTATGTTTTTAATCCAGACTTTTTGAGAAAGAAAAAAAGTTAGATAATGATTTGTGTGCGTCGTTAAATGTTTTTGTAAAGCAACTAAAATATAATATATGTGTAGTATATAATTATGAATGTAGGTAAATCTTTTTGATCTGAAAATAGATTCATGGTACTGATTTAGGATTAAGCAGCAATAATTCTCATTAAAAAAATGATTGCTTCTTTTAAAAAAACAACAATAACTACTGAATTTTAATAGTGCCACTTTATTAGCTCCTGTGTTATCCTTGAGATAAATAAATGATGAGGATATATATATTATTAGCTTATAAATTCTTTATATAAATTGGTAAACTTGTAGGAGAATAAGGATCAAAATACAACTCTATCACTCTGGTGCACAAACATTAAACGAACTCCCATACTATAAATCGTTTGATTATTTGTTGATTTAATAAACTTAAGAGTTGTTTATGGAATTCATCTTAATAATATTGAAGTTTAAGCACATTTTGTGAACTTTGACCTGAACCTAATCTTGAAATAAATAATTTAATATCAAAAACTATAATTTTTTTAAAATTATAATTTATTAAATTTAGATCATTGTTCACTAATTATTCGTTTATTTTAATTGATTTTTTTGTTTGTTGAGATTTTACTTTATTTACTCAGTTTAATTTAGTTTTTTTTTAAAAAATCCTTTTTTTTTTTTTTAAATTTAGATTAAGTCTAATGTATGTAATTGTTCTCTTCCAACGGCAAGTTGAAATAAACAATAGGGCAGTGGTAGCGAACATTTTTATGTGTGCGTGCCAAAAATTTCCAAAAAATATTTATTGATTGATTGGCGGGCCATACAGTTATTAAATCAAAATATAAACAACTTAATTATTGCAGTTTTTTAAAAGTTTACAAAACAAATAATAATAACAATAATAATTAAACAAAATTTCTAAATAAGCTAAATACAAGTAAGCATATTTATTTAGAAGAGCACAAGTTGAATAAAATGTAATAGTAAAAAATTAATAGTTATTAAAACAAAATTTTGGAAATAAACATATAAAATCAACATAAATAGATATTATTTAATGAGATTTTTGCTGTTATACATTGGATGCCAAATATTTTATATATGGTTCATATTTTGCCACTTTTAATAATGTACATGCTGAACTAGATTAATCTGTCAAACTGTCTTTAATTAAATTCATTTATGAAAATAATGATTCACATGCATATGTAGAGAAGAAAGTTGTTAATAAATGTTCCAGGAATAGCATTCCAGGCAGTCAATAGTTCCTCTTCAGCATTCTTTTTACATATGCCTAACAATCGATCATTTTCCATTGTTTCTAACTCGATCCTCAAATCAACAAATTTCTGTTTCCATATAGAACTGGATTGAAAATCGACTGATTGCATTTCCATATCTTCCAAATTAAGCCACTTAAAAGTTTCCAACTTGAGACTATCCAGTGATATTATATCTGGATATAAAATAAATTTTGATGTTTCTGAAAATTATCTGAACTGTGTAAATCTTAAAGAAAATCCATCAATTATCCATTGAATAACAGCACAAAACTCTTGTATCAATTTTACTTGAACTGGTTTTTCATGAGATTCTAAATCAGTCAATAACTTTTTTTATATTTGAAAAATATTTGTAAAAAATAACATCACAGTTGAAAATTTGTAATTTAACTTCACATGCTTTGATCACATCAAACATGACAATAATTGTCTTGTTATAACCTTGCACTTTCACATTTAATCCATTTAGATGTGAAAAACAATTTCAAAAGCCATTCATTAATTCATTATATTTTTTAATGATTTTCTCATTACATAAAAATAGTTTAATTTCATATAAACACTCAACAAATCTTTGAAGAATTTTTCCTCAACTTAACCATCAGACATTGTTGTACATAAGTAAACCATTGTATGAATACTGAGTTCATCTCATACAACAAATTTAAATTTTTTTGTTTATTTAGAGCTTCTGTAGATATAAAATTGACTGACCTAGTCACTATGTTCATAACATCATCCAGTGGCTTAAAACTCGCCTTTGTGCATTAAACCTGATGGTGTATAATGCAATGAAAAACCAAAATTGAATGTCCAATATGGTTGATAAATAAATGAGGGAAAACCATTTTCTTTTCCAGTCATACTTCAAGCACTATCTGCAATTACTGGTACAATTTTGGCAACATGTATTTATTTTTCAGAAAGTATATTTGAAACTTCATTGCAAATATCTATTTCTTTTGTTGTTGTTGTTGTTATTAATGAGATTAAACTGATCAATTCTTCTTTGCTATTATTCACAACACAATAGTGGATAAAAATAGCCAAATGAGCTTATCCATTTATGTCTGTACTTTTATTAAGGCAGAGAGAAATTAAACTAGAAGATTTTTATCTCTTTTTTGTTGGTAAGTTATGTTGTTAGCCATTTTCAGAATTCTTTCTTTAATTGTATTTCTACGCAATGGTAAATCTTTTATTCTCTGAATAATTTTTGCTTTGTTTTCAAAATCTTCAAAAAGAACTGGTGCACATTTCATTCAAGCTTCTTTCATATATTCTCCATTATTAAATGGTTTCCCATGATCAGCAATTACATTTGAAATAATAAAAAAACTAGCAATAGTTATATTTGAATGATTTTCGATATATTTTATTGTAGATGTTGATTGAATATTTATATTTTTAAATGCTTAGTCAATATATTCTTTTTGTTTAGCTTTACTTTTTTTACAGAGCAACTTATGATTGGTCTCATAATGCCATTTTACTAATGATGTTCTCAATACAACTGTTTAGCATAAAACACTTTTTATTAATCAATCAATACTCATCAGTCCACCAATTTTGAAATTCTCTACTGCTTGACAATTTTTGTTTTTTTATTTTCACTAGTCATATTAATATAATAACAAATTTATTTAAAAGTAAATTTAAATGGGCTTTAATCATTTTATAAATCAAAGGTTTATTATATGTTAAAATATATTATTATCCTTACATTTCATTTTTACAGCAAAACTTCAAGAAAAAAAAACATTGTTTGATGGTGTTGATTACACATTTTGTTCCTTTGTTCGCAATTTTGATTATGTTAAAAAAATGAATGGTGTCAACACTTTTAGATCAAAAAATATTAGGACAGAAAACCATTTTATTACTTTTACTTTGGATTTGAAAAAATTTTCTTCAAAGAGTTATATTGAGTTTACTTTCTAGTTTTATTGAAATCATTTGACAGGTTTATGGAATATGATGCCACAATACAATTTCAAATTTTGTAATTTATTGCTTCTAATCAGAGTTCAATTGTAAATGAATTCTAATATAATATTATATTTATTTATTTTACCTTTAGTTTACAGTAAATTTTTATTAGTACAGATTTTAGCAACAAAAAAATATTGAATAATTTAAAGCATAGAAAATTATATATAAATACTTTACGTGCCAGTAAAAATTTGAACGTGCTATAAGTTCGCCATCTCTGCAGTAGGATATTACATCTAGCAATAACACACGATCATCATTATTGGTTACTTGTCATCCTCTTTACTTTATTTAATTTAATATTTGTTTTATCTAATTAACTCTTAAATTATTTTAGTCTGTAATTTAGATATATCTATTCTTTTTAAATATTATATGAAATTTATAGTAGATTTGAGTAGTGTTAATATTAAGAAAAAGCATCCAAGATTGCTTTTAAGTTTTTAAAAAGTACATATATATATTTAAATTAAAGCATATTCTCAAATTGATAACATCTAAAACTTGCTGAAGATTTTTCACTTATTACTGGAAATTAAGCATGTGAGATTTTTTGAACATTAATTTCTAAATAAATTCTTACAGTTGCATTCATAATATTAAGAATATTTGGCAGATCAATAGCATGCAATAAAACTATAAATCAGAAAGATATAAATTCTTATTTTTTTGCTTTTGATCAATGTATTGGATTAAAAACTCTACATTTTGATGCCTGTTTAATTGAAACTGCCTTTGAATTGCTCCAAAGTCCACCATCATAAAAATGGATATCAAAGTTAAAACTATATGTTTTTAATATTACTTTTTATTTCAAATGCCTTTGATTTTCCAACAGCAAATTATGTAGAAATTATATAATAGGAATAAACTTCAATGGATAACCAGCTAATTTGAAACATTGCCACATTCATGTTTTATTAATTGAGTCAATATGTTGACTCATCCAAAAATAATTTATTCCATAAAATCCTTGAAAAATTCTGCAATAGGTAATGATATTCTACAGTTATTACTGCAATCTTTTCTATATTTCATATATTTAATAAATACGTCATTATTTTCCAACTTTGTATGTAACTTCCAGCCTTAACTAATAAACTAGATGCCTGTAATAAACATTTCAGCATTTTTTTAAGTTATTAGATTGCTCAGCTAATGTAAAGTGACCATTTCATTTGTATTGACTTACTTGGATATATATATATATAAGGATTAGAAAATTTAGTAAGTCATATATTTATATTAGATCAATTTATATATAAAAAGGTCAGGTGGTACAATCGTAGATTTGTATATTTTAGTATATAGTTTTAAAGCATATATACCATCATTGATTTTATGGTTTATCCAAGTATCTTGTCAAAAATTCTATCAAATTTTTAAAATAAATTCTGATTATTTTTTAAAAATATCTATCTCAATTTTTTACACCAGTGATTATCGATTAATAAGATGTACGATATGTGTTAATGCAAAACTAGAGAGACAAAAATTACTAAGAAAAACAATATTTACAGTTGATATTTCTAATCTTCAGAAACATTCTAATGAATTCAAATTAGAACTTACAAATCAGTTTCAAGTATTAGTAGATTTTGAACATGATTCATATTTGAATGAAATTAATATGAAAATAACTGATACACTTTTAAAAACTTCAATAAAGACAGCTGGTAGAAAAAAGCAACAAGTGACCAATAAAATTTCTACTGAGACTAGACAATTTATGAAGAAAAGAAGGAATATGAAGATATACAAAAATGATGCAATAAAAGGGATTGAATATCTCAAATTTTGTAAAGTGGTGCAGAAAAGAGTTGAAAATGATATAAGAAAGTATAATTGTGAACTAGCAAGGAAAGCTGTAGAAGAGAATAAAAGTCTTAAGAGTATAAAACAACATTTTGGTATTGGTAGGAAATTTATATCTGCAATAAGAAAAAAAGATGGAATTATTACTAAAATGAGAGATGACATCATGAAATGGTAGAAGACTTCTATCAAGAATTATATAATAATAAAAAACAAGTACCTCCTATATCTATTATATCTTCCGAATTGCCCACAATTTTAAATGAAGAAGTGAAACATGCAATTAAATTTATGAAGAGAGGAAAAGCTCCACGTAATGATGAAATTATAATTGATATATTAAAAGAAGCAGGTGAAGAAATAGAATTTTTTTTTAGCAAAGTTATATACCATATGTCTAAATGATAAAGATATACTAGATGATTGAAAGAATGCAGTATTAATATTTTAAAAAGGTGATAAAGAAGATATTAGAAATTACAGACCTATCAGTCTTTTATCAGTTTTCTACAAAAATTTTTACTAAGATAATTACAACTCGTCTACAAAGAACATTGGATTCCACCAACCAAGAGAACAAGCTGTTTTTAAAAGTGGTTTTAGTACAGTATATTATATCCAGGTATTGAGAAAAGTTATAGAAAGGATTTGTAGATTATGAAAAGGCATTTGATTCTATAAACATTTCTTCAGTGATTAAAGCATTGGATCATCAAGATATAGATCCTGGATATTGTCATATTTTAAAAAATATTTATAAAAATGCAGCAACAATTAGATTACTTAATGATACTAAGAAAGTCAACATTGAGAAGGGTGTAAGTCAGGGTGACTCCATAGCTCCAAAACTTTTTACAGCAGTGCTGCAAGAAGTATTTTGTGGATTAAAATGGGAAGCTAAAGGAGTGAAAGTAAATAGAGATTATTTAGGTCATTTAGATTTTGTAGATGATGTAATTGTTTTTGCAAATAATGCTTTAGAGTTGCAGAAAACATTTCAAGAGTTATCAGATGAAAGTAGGACTAAAGATAAATGTTAAAAAGACTAAAATAATGTTTAATGGATTTTCTCAAAATATGAAAATAAAGATTGATTATGATGAGTTAGAAGAAGTTAACAGTTACAAATACCTTGGTCAGATTATTAATACAGATGGAAATTAATCATAGAATTAAACTTGGTTGGAGTGCTTTTGGTAGAAATAACTAAATATGTCTGTGTTTGAAAAAGGTTTTTAATAAATGTGTTTTACCAGTTCTTACTTATGGATCTGAGACTTGGACACTTAATAGAAGAGCAATACAGAGATTTCAGACAACTCAAAGAAGTATGGAGAGATGCATGTTGGGAGTAACAAGAAGAGATCGCAAACACAATATGTGGGTGAGAGAACAAACAGGTGTTACTAACCTCATTGAAAAAATTAAAAGTCTGGAGTTGGGGCTGGACATATTGCTAGAAAAGATGATAATAGATGGACAATTGAAATCTTAAACAGAATTCCAAGAGATTGTAAAAGACCCAGAAAGAGATGACATGTGAGATGGATGGATGAAATAAAGTGTGCAGGGGTGATATGGAGAAGAGATGCTAGAGATCAGAGAAGATGGATTGAACTTGGAGATACCTTTATCCTGCATTGGATTGATAATGATTGATGATAATGATGATGATGACTGTTGAAGTAATTTTATAATTTGATTTTTTATCATTAACTGTCTATAGATTTGGTGTTTAATACAATTATTTTAATAAAGCAATGTGTAATTGTACCTCAAAAGTGTAAAGCACATAATGAAATACCATTATAAATTTATTTACTACTTAACTACTAAAAAGTTAACCTATGAAAAATTAAATATCTTAATGCTGAACTTTAGAGACCAACTCTGAAGTTTTACCTGATATTTCAATACTGTATTACACATTCTGCTATACCATATCCTAAATACAAAAAAAAAAACTAACATTATTTATATATCTATAATGAAAGCCTCTATGAATTTATAAAGAAACCTCCATTAATCTATAAGCTGGAACAAGAATATTATAATAAATCATTTCCAAGTGTTTTGAATTTTCTGAAATGAGTTTCCTTTGTTGATATTATAAATAATAAAAAAGAATCCATTACGATGTAAACTGAAAAATTTTGTAAACTGAAAATTTTTGTAAAGTTTTACAAATAAAAATATTAACAGACAATCTCATAAACATATTAAAAGACAAGGATTGATTATTATATATATATAAAAAAAAACAGAATAACATGTAAAGACAAAAGATTTCCAAAATTTGTTTGCATTGCTGTATGATTTGGTGCAGTCTAAAGTGCCAAACTTTGGGACTTATGTTCATAAATCAATGCTAGTTTTGTTACTTTTTGTACTTGAACTTTTACATACTCCTAAGCAATAAACTGTTCAAATATTTATTTATCTTTATTAGATAGATTAGTTTATTATGCCCAATCACTTGAGTTATCCATTCATTGCTTAGAAAAATGCTCTAAATTGTTTTTATTATGTAGCTTGTCTACAAAAGAAAGACAAAAAGTTGATTACATGATCCACAAAATATGTAATCAAAGATTCAAATTTAATAATATAATTTACACATTGCCAAAGTTTGATAAAATTAGTAGAGTATTGATAGAAATTGCATCAATCTAAACAGACTTGTGGTTCACAATGATACTAGAATGATAAAAATATGAGTTCTGAATTTGGGTGAAAATCAAGAAAGGCAAATCCATAGAAGATATTTCATTAACAATATTCTGTAACATTTTATTATTAGTTGTACTTTGATAAATAAAATAAATGATGTGACTGATACGACAGGTTAGATCATTTTTGCTTTTTATCATTGATGATTTTCTGGTCTTACTCATAATCCATGTTAATTCTAACACAATTTGATAAGAATTCCAGATTATTGATATTTTGGTATTTGAGAACAATAATATAAATGTGAACATAAACTATATATATATATAATGTTAAGGTAAATATAATATTCCATTAAGTTGTAATCTGGAATTTAAAAGATACGGCTATAAGATACCACTAAGTTAATTCAAGAATTTTTACATAGATATAAAACCAATGAATAACTGAGAAAATAACAATATGAATCCATAGATTTCATTGGTAAAGGAAAAATTAATGATCAACAAAGAAAAAAAAGATTTTTGTCATGATATAGGAGAATGTTTTTATATTTTAATGTAATTATCGTAATCATATAGTTAAGCCTATATATTATCTCTAATTTTTTTTAGATAAAAATGTGTATATGTATAATATCCTAGTTTAAACATTTTGTTTATGATATGCATTTATTGATTATGTGTATACACTATAATGGGCCTATGATTATCAATTTTATTTCTGTTTAATTATAATATTTTTGCACTGATATTTTTTTTTTCCCACTAACCAACATACGGTTTACCATATATGTAGGCATACAGATAGAAATTATAGTTTTAAAAACCCCTGATGACATTAAGATTCTCAAAATATATACTTATATGTTTTCTCACTAATTATACATTTCATGTTTTCAAACATTTTGTTAGGAATACTTTATATGTATAAATTTGTTTCAGATGCTTTTTATATATCTACTAAAAAATAGAAGTGTGTTTTTAAAAGATTTTTTGTAAATTTATATATATATTTAACTTTCAGTGTCTTTAATTGTATATAAAAATTTGAGCATTATTGTCATAGAAGAGGCAGATTCCATTTATGTTGTAAAGATTATCTGGAGCCACAATATTATATGCATATTATCAAGTGAAGCCACTATCAACCCACAAAATCTGACTAAAAGATGCTAATTGAATACTTTCATATATTGTTTTAACTGCATTTAAAATAATATTAAAAAACAACATGAAAATAATACAATTTATTTTAAAAACTGTTAATATTTACATTTTAATATGTACTAGTGATTAAAACATGACTGAAAAGCATTCATTTCTTCTTTCCTTTTTTTTTTTCTTGTATTAAAAATAATATACGTTTGCTTCTTTTCTTTTTATGTCATCATGAAAATAATATATGTTTGAAAAAAAAAAAAATACATGAAAATAATAAATTATCATTGAGGACAAAAGAAAATGATTCAAAAAAAATATTTCCATTAAGTGTTATCAATGTAAACATTCTGGAAGAAATTAAATTATCAGGGAGGACAAATAATTTTACATAAAAGTGAATAATATGATGGGGAGAAATGCATCAAATCTATATTTATTTCCTGAGCGACATTCGTGACACTTCACCAAACGAGGTAGTTAATAAGTTACAGTGCTTAATTACTGTTTCAAATGTACTTTTTTATTGATTTGCATTAGGCAGTAAAATTTAAATAATAATAGGTTTATTTTCTAAATATTATTTTTAATGAAATTATATTAATTTTATTATTAAAAAAACAAAACAAAAACTAACGAAGTCGATCGATTCTCGTATTTTCTTGCCAGCTTTCATATGTGGTTGACGATTCCACCTATGAATGATATGTACACAAGATCGACACCAATTATTTCAAAGACATTCTAAAGAAATGTACTCATCTTAACGGAAAGGTCAATTAGACAAGTTGTTGAAGTCTTTCAGAAAGAAAAAGTTTGCTACAGAAGTTTAAAGATAGTATCGCAAAATATCAAATACATGTTTTATATTGGATATTTTTATATGTTTTATAAATTGGTTTGTATAGTCATTACACAACTTATCTGTAGATGTATCATTATTTTTTATTTCTCTCGAGTTGGAACGGCCATGCTGGTTTGAGAAAGACTGTTTCTTCTGATTATTAAACTTAACAGGATATATAGAAATAAGTTTATAGTTTAGAAGCTACTTAAAGTTATTTGATGCATTAATGTGACAACCATTTTTAAAATAATAGCGCATATTTTAACGTATTTGAGTTATTCAGTAAAATGTTTGCACATTTATTTAGGTGTGTGTGTGTGCATCCGTAACATGAATTAATAAAACATTTACTGGATGGATCAGCGTGAATGCTGTTTCTTAGTCTATTTGAATAAGACTTAATGTTAAGTGCTGTATAATTTGCTTTTAGTGAAAAAGAATAAAGACCCTCTAGATTATTTTTTAAGATATTTAAATGAATTAACTCCTCCCAAGTTAAACGACAATAAGTGAACTTAAATATATTAAAATATATTCTTGCTTTAACCATTAGTCAATTTATTGCAAAAACTGTTTGTAGTCTTCTTAGCCTTTTTAGATTTATCTTCCTAATGATTTTTTTTATTAAAAATAACAAAATGCCTATATCCAATTTGAATTTAAATTTGTATTGTTTTCTTAGTGACTCCGAAATTTATTGTGAAGCCCTCTGACACCGTAGGTTTTGAAGGCTTCTCAACAATTATCAACTGCAAAGCATATGGGGATCCACAGCCAACAATCCAGTGGGATAAAAACAGTGTTCTGAATGGCTTTGACCAAAGTCGATTCCGGGTAATGGAGAATGGCTCTCTGTTTATCAGTGAGATACATATGGAAGATGCTGGAAAATATGGCTGCACAGCTGGAAACAGTGGCGGCTTCAAACGTGAAGAAGTTAATCTCAGAGTAGAAAGTAAGTTAGTATGTGTGTTTTTATAGTAATAATAATTTATTCATTTTTATTTTTAGTTTCTTATTTGATTGCATATATATATACTGTATACTCAAAATGCTTATGTAATAATTAGCAATAGAGCAAATATTCATTACCATAAATTATTTGAATTTAACAAATTAATCTTAATGTCACAGACATCATAATGTATTATTCCAACGACATTTTAATTCCTGTTAGAATTAAATAGAATTTGAGCTAATGTTAAATGCCTTTGTCACTTTGAATTAATACATTTAATCTCATGTGTTAATTTGTAATTTATTCTACAGATAATGCCATTTTAATCTTCTTTTTTTTTTAAAAAAAAAGTAATGTAAAGTGACATTTGATAATGAGATTTAAAAAATATAAATCTTTTGTTTCCAAACTAACTTATTTCTCTGTATTTATCTCTCCATTAATTAATATCTTTTTCTAATATCAGGACCATTTCTTCATAAAGAAGATTTTCTTCAGTCATAATACTTGCTATTCAGTAAATCACTTATCATCTATATATTTATTGTCTTACTTAATCTATATGCAAATATTTGTTTATCCCCATTATCATATAATTATTCTATTTTTAAATATATACACAATATCAGAAAGAACCTTCATCAACATGTTTGCTAGCTAATGCATACATCTGTATAATCCATAGCTCCCTTAATTTCATCATCAACAATCTATCATTAATCAGACACATATAAAATTATTTTTTGTTTAAAAAAAATTCATATTTTTATGTTTTTCTATCCAAGCAATAAGTTTTTACCTCCTCTTCATTTTAACACTCATTCACTTTGTGTCACAGATCTATAACAACTAACCTCTTAATATTTTTTGTTTCTTTATATTTTCTATTTTATTTATGATTCTAAACCCAAAAACTTTAGATCTAAATTGTGAAAAGATTAAAGTATTCAATCTCAGGAAGCTAATCTCTAGAGGTAATATTGTATTTTTTGCATGTGGGTGTGTGTGTGTATATATATATATTTGTGAGTGTGTGTGTAATGGATTAATTAAATGTGAGATAATTAATTAAATGCAGTAGCTCCTAAAATTATTATTGTCTATAGGTTATTGGAAACATATTATAGTTTAGGACCCCCATTTTTATCAAAAACTTCTTATATTCTATGTATAGGTTATGATTATAAAACAATTGAACAATGTATAAAAGAATTTTAAATCATTCATTAAGAAAAACTTAATTTGGATAATTGACAGTGCTGCAGAAGATGTGAAGTATTATTTTCATGTTTTTAAAGCCAATATATCTGAATGCATAAGTATGATATTGTTAATGGTTGCAACATGTAATGGACCAAATCATTAAAATGTTCATATTACTATGGTAACAATACATTTTTATAGAGTGATTTCATCAAGAGAATATCATGATAAAGCTTCTCAAATCCTGCTAGTTTGATCATATTTCAAAGTTAGGTTAATGTAAGCTATTGTAATAGTACTATGAAAAATGTATGCAGTGTGCATTATGCCAGTCATTTATTATGTAATTCTTAAACTCATTTGCCATTGCATATCATAACATGTAAATGTTTTCTGCTTGAATAGAATCTCAATTTGGTAAATCACATGTTTTTAAAATATATTCTTTCACTATTATGTGTCAGTCTTTTTCATCATGCACTGACTTATGACCACAGTTGTTCTGGCATAAAGTTATTACCATTTTTAATTAATTTAATCATTATTTTTACTATTGTCAATCTTAAAACAATTTAATAATTTGAAAAACTGATCTACCAGCTAATCAATTATCATCAGTTTGATTTTTCTTTCAATACTGACACATCTACTATTTCTTCTTACAATTTTATGAAGTTGATGCCAACTTCCTGTCATATTTATTATTCTCTTAGAATATTATTTGTAAAACAAAAATTTTATTTCTGTATTACATGATGTAAAGAATATATGACAAATTTAATGGGTATTTCTATTAATTTTTCCATTTGATCTATGTGTATGCATGTATATTTACCATCTGGCTATTAAGCCAAATAAATTTTTATCATATAAAAAAGATAAATTTGTATGTTATTTCAAACATTCAATAGTATCATCTATTTTCTCCCCATTAAGCATATGAATTTGAATTAGGAACCTTGTTCATTAACAATCAGTAATATAGTCAGCTAAAGAAAGCAAAAAAAAAAAAAAGATAATATAAAAATACAAAATTTGCATGTGGTTCATAGAAATTAATGTGCAACAGCGTAATGCTGTTTTAAATATTACAGTTTACAAACATCGCAATATATAAAAATGATTTATTTAATCTAATCTAGTAAGTCTCTTATAATTCCATTTCCATGAGGGATTATACATATGTTAAAGACTGGAGCATTATCTTATTAGTGATTAGGTATCAATGAAAATATTATAGTCAGCAATTTTCTTATCCTTCTGATGTAATGGTTCTAACTTATTTGAAAAAATGTCAGAAATGCTTTCTAGAATTATTGTTATACATGAATGTGCATGTGGTGCACATTACATAAAGGATGAATGTGCTTCCTTGGATATTAGAGTGATTACTCCTGGCAAAAGATTTATGATATTTGATGTTAATCTTATTTTGCTCGAATAGTGTGGGGATCAATACATGAATTTTATTAAAAATAAGACATTTGAAAAAGATGTGTTTTTTTTTTATCTTATCATGACAAAGTCAACATTGCATTGTATTCAAACAATGCTTTTTGAATCTGTTGAAATGCAATATGGAGAATGACTATAATGTTTAGCATTGGCTTTTCATTATACAATAGAAGAGGTTAGAGCATCAAAGAGTTCTTCCAATAGTTGTACATATTTTTTGAAGAATAAAAATGGTTAGATAATAATGGGGTTAGTCAGGATTTTCAATAACCAGTATTCAGAGATGGTATGTCAGTTGAAGTGATTTTGAAAACTACTTTTAATTTCATATAAAAAAAATTGTTAAATGTCCTTTGAATTCTGAAATTGTGTGTAGTTCTAAATCATTTTAGGAGATTGGAGTTGTCTGAGAGAGATTACCATTATTTATTTCCCCAGAGCTTCCTACCTAGTGAAAGATATGATAGAACACTTTGATATATAGTATTATGAAGGAATAATATGTAACTCTGATTACAGCTAAAATTTTGAATACAATATTTTGCATAAAGAAAAAGATATGCTTTAGTCAGTGAATTAATAATATCCTCTATTTTTATTTTGTATTGATTAACATATTGATGGTGACATCAAATGAAAAGGGAAACCCAAAAAGGAACTAAGCACTCCTTAAAGTATTCTTTAAGAGTACACCACATAGTAAGCACAGGACTTCCCCATGTTAAAATCTAAATTAGATTATGTAATCAGATAATATTCATAATAGAAATGTAATTTGTCTTTTGAACGATAGAGTGAAATTGTCATCAATGTAATAAGTGATACAGAAAAATTTTGCCTTTAATTCAGATCTGAATATCTGAAGTAATTTATTGTCAATTGCTTTAATTGATATAATTGATAAACAGGATAGCAATTCATAGGGAATCTTATCAAACTGAACCATGAGATATAATGGGGAGGGGGATTTTCCATTTAGTGTTATATATGTGTCTATTTAATAGGAAATTTGTTAGTACATAGAGGTGATGATTTCTGCTAGTATTTTAACAAGTGTATGAACTGAAACCATTTCAAAAGTTTGCATTTAAGATACAGTTGAATAACAATTGGATATTTTTGTTGTTTCTTACCAAATCTATAATATATAAAAGCATGTGAAGTGCTTGAAAGAGAAGCTATAGAGAGTGCAAACAGTATTAAACGCTAAGCGCTTTTGAGGCTGTTTGTCTCATATTCATAGCAATAATGCTATAATAATTTTAAATAGAATGGCAATTTGATCAGTGGATTTCCCTTTTCAGCATTTTTCATTTTTGATAATAGTGGCATAAGATATGATTGAATTTATCTATGATAACTAATTTCAACATTTTTATTCTAAGGGATTTCATTGATATGCATCGTAAATTTATTAATGTGGAAAGCTTTACTTGTTTTTCATAAAAGTGATAACAGGGAAATATTGGGTAAAATTATTGAATTAAATGCATTACTGTTCATAAGAAATTAGTTAAATTTGAGAGGTATAAAGCAATGAGTAGGCTGAGATGGACATATACAAAGCATGAAATGTCACATTTTCCAAGGTGGCAAGAATCTAATACCAAGGCTGTGAATAAAATTCATAGATATGAATGCAATGGCATCCTGTGGTTCTACAAGAAAGAGAGGAGAAAAATTAAATATTTCTGTTTTCTGAAACTTGTCCTTAAAATACATGTAGAACTCTTAACATATACTCACTGCTAATTATTTTTTCTTGTATTTTGGAGGCAGTATGAGATACAATTATTACAAATATAATCCAAGGCTAGTACTTGTTCCATTTTTATATATAAATAAATGTATATCTCTGAAAAAAGAAACTTTGGGCTGGAAGCAATACTCTGGTAGTCCTACTAGTGGGGATTACAATTCGAGCAATTAATATTCAGAGATATGTTAATCAGTTGCTGTAATGCTGGAGAATAAACCTATAAGACTATTAAAGATGAGAGTCTGCTATAAGTTTTTTGGAAGTAACTCTTCT
The DNA here is from genome assembly GCA_028023455.1 of Epiperipatus broadwayi. Classification (NCBI taxonomy): domain Eukaryota; kingdom Metazoa; phylum Onychophora; class Udeonychophora; order Euonychophora; family Peripatidae; genus Epiperipatus; species Epiperipatus broadwayi. The sequence goes on along the minus strand of JAQFVV010006211.1, from coordinate 12,913,161 downwards.
CTACTCATAAGTGAGAATGCGAGGATGTGTAATCATTAATTGATGGATTTGGGTGTATTATATACTGAAATCCCCTAGCAACCATAATGATGAAAGGGAAATGTGGGCATAGAGTTTAAGATTGTAATTAGTCTACTAATTGTTGGGTGAAGGAGGATGTAAACAAAGGCTATATTCAGAATTATCATTTGGTAGTGTAAAGTGATGTGCATCAATATATATTTTAAAGGAGTTGAATAAGTTTTTCCTATCAATTGTAATTCCATCCCTGGGGACAGGATATGTCAGATGTTTTAGAAAAAGTGGAAAAACTTCGATTACTAAGATAATTAATTAGATGGATTTTTTATCTCTTACAAAACTGGACATCTTACCTTTAAAAGTGGAAAAATCTTTCCTACAGGGTTCATGATTTTGACATTAAATGTAGCAAATTTTAATGATATCTAATGAAAGAATAAGTCCTTTTTGTAACAAAACTAAACAATGTGAACATGATACCACCTCCAAAGCTCCTGAGTCAGAATCTAATTCTTTGATGTTAATGGTGTTTCTTATACGAGTGCCCATCAAGTACAAGTGAATGGAGAATTGTTTATATCAATTGATGATAGATGCACAGTTAATTTCTTTAATCTATCTGGAGGTTTTATTCAGAATTAGCACTGGAGATATAGGGTGTGTGTGTTTATACAAATTTCAACTTAATTTTCATATAATAGGGTTGACTCTTGAGTCACTGTTTTTATATAGTTTTTATTTTATGTAAATCAAGTCAACAATTCAGAAGATTGGAGCTGAGTGTCAGCATTAGTGTCCACTCAGTATCAATCATAATCCTTATTTACTGCCTAGATTCAGAGATGTGAGATAACATTACTTTCTTTTTTTATCTAATCCATATTATTTTTAAGAACAGCTTTTTTGTTTTGATGATCTTGATTTTTGGGCATTGGGGTGTAGAGGTGGCTTATCATATTGCAATGTAAAGTGTTGGGCAAGTGCTTATTATGTGTCTATGTTGTTTACAGTAGAAACATTGGTGCTTTAGCCTGTGAATCATTCAAAATGGTATTGTCTCTTGATCAATTATCTGCCTCATTATATTATTGGATTGACACTCTTTAAGTTGATAGCTGCTTTTTTAAATTTGAACTAATGTATTTTTAAATTAGGTGGTTGAAAATTGATTACCACCCCAAATGCTTCTGTTAATTTACTAAAATCATTAATGGATTAGTTTAGATAAATGTTTTTCAATAGTCCAGTTATAAAATAATCTCTAATAAGATTTATTGGTACGAGTCTATATTTGTCCAATGTTTTTTTTTTTTTTTTTTTTTTTTTATTTTTTTTTTTTTTTTTTTTTTTTATTATTATTATTATTATTATTATTATTATTATTATTATTATTATTATTATTATTATTATTATTATTATTATTATTATTATTATTTTTTTTTTTTTTTTATTATTATTATTATTATTTTATTATTATTATTATTATTATTATTATTATTATTATTATTATTATTAAATTATTACTATTATTATAACTACTACTACTACTGCAATGATATCAAATTATTTTAATTCTTTTGTTGATATTTATTCACTAAAATGTTGTTTATATTTTATTTCATATATGTAAAAAATATTTGCAACTTTGATTTTTATATTGCATTAACTATCTTTATTGTATTATATTAACTTTTACATAAATCAATAATAATAAAGATTTTTTTTTCTTGAATACTAAAGAAATGAATGTTATATATTGAAAGCATGTTAAGCAGGAATAAAAACTAAATTTAAAATATATAGACTACCTTTTCTGTATAAATGTTCAGAACATTTATGTTAACATGCATTAACTTTTATAAATGTATTCAGTATATATTTTGCACATCATAAATATATATTTATTTTTGGAATTTAGTAGCTATTTCCTATATGTTTTGCGCATGATTAATATATGCATATTCTTTTGTTTTCTTTTTTTTTTTTTGGAATTTGATAATTATTATGAGTAACTTCTCACGCAAGTCTTTTTTTTTTTTGGAATTTGATAATTATTATGAGTAACTTCTCACACAAGTCTTTTTTTTTTTTTTGGAATTATTGTACTTGTTTATTTTATATATATTGTGTAATTAATGAAGTAAAATTATTATTACTATTCCTACTACTACTCTTATTGCATTGCCAAATGTATACCATATAATACTAAATTGTCCATGCACTTTACTACTGTGTCACAATGCTTTATTTACCACCTTTTTTTTACAGTTTACAGTTTGAATTTGGCAGTTGAGGCTAGGAGATATAAAGTTCTGAAGAAGATTGCTGGGGCAATCGAAACTGTAAACTGTAAAAAAAGGGTGGTAAATAAAGCATTGTGTAACAGTAGTAAAGTGCATGGACAATTTAGTATTATATGGTACTCTTACTACTACTACTATTATTATTAAATCCTAGCTAATACAATATCAAAGTTATGGATCTACAATTAAATATTAAAACGATTATAACAAAAGTCTTTTTTTTTTTGTAAAAATCATGGTTTTTAAAAAAAGTATGTGCATGTAATTATAAATGTTTAATGGCATTTAATTTGTACGCTTTCATTTACTTATTGCTTTAACATTCATAAGATAGACATGTCTTAAAAATATTTCGTATTTGTTATTGTTAAGTATTAGATGCTATGAAATCAACAGTGATCCCTGGCGATGGTATGAATAGCATTTACCAAAATAAATCTCCCCCAAAACAGCTCTTAATTTCTTTAATTAAACACATAAAAAGCAGGATGAATATTGATAATAATTTGGCTTGTGGTATATAGAGAAAATAATATAGTTGAATGATAACAAAAAGAATTAATTGTCAATGGGTACTTATATATATATATATGTATTTAGTTTATCCCTAGCAGTATATCATGCATCTCTTCAGATTACTCTGCTCTTCAAAAATTAGTAGTTCCTTTTCTCCAATTTTATTTAAAAACTGGTACTATTATTTAAGTCAGTATTTATAAATCTTATTGTTACATCCATTGAATTGTACCGAGAAGTTTTCTTAAGTTTATTTACTTATTTATTTCTTCCATATTTATATTCCAAATAATATAGTAATATTTCTTCTTCCCTTTTGTCATTATTGCTATTGTCTTTTTTTTTTTTTAATATATGAATAGTTTTCAAAAATATCTCCTTATCGAACAAAAATTTGATCTTGTTGGTAATATTCTTTTTGTTGTGGTTCTCTTACAATAACTCATCTCATTTAATCTTTTCATCATCATAAGTCTTAATATTTGTAAACAGTGAATTATTGAAGATTATTTTTGTTTGAAACTTATTTCATTTAATTTTTACTTCTTCCCCTAATGGAGTAAAAAATTGTCTGAAAGTTATTTTTAATCTTTATTTATTATTTTAAAATAATGAATTCTGACATCTCACTGAAAATATAATTAAAACATTTTTAATTTCTTATGATGATCAATTTGTATTAATTTCGTTCTTTTTATTCTAAATAAATTATGTTCTGCAATTATGAGTTTTTATTCATTAATGAACAATTAATTATAAATATTGTTAAGAAATAAATTAAAATTATAATCCATTGCTACATTTAAATAAATCAAAACGAAATATTGTGTGAAATGTTATTATGGAATCACATTTTAAATCATTCCTCAACATACATTTGCACTTTATTAGAATTACACTTTAATTATATTTTGAACAGTTTCAAATTTTTATTCAACCTCTGTTTCATATTAGCATGCAATATTATTGGTTATATTTAAAAGAAATTAGTAAAAATGAAACAGTATAAATTTTTTTTTTAATTTGTAGATTCATATTTCATTCATTTTAAAGAAAGGAAAATGGGGATATTTTTTTATAAAGAATATTCAGGATTTAAAATAATAAATTTACCATTGATAATGATCAAATATTTTTTTTAATCATAATATTTAAAGATCAACAGAAACTTTCAAGTTACCATGCCAATTTTAGATTAAAGAATTCAATATTTCTAAAAATATTTTATCAATAATTTATTATATTCCTATCTCACTTTTACTTGCTGCAAACCATAGACTTACTTCTATTTTGATGTCATTAATGTTATATATATATTAAACCAAATACACTAAAATCACTCATTCAAATTAAATAACAAATCTATTGCCAATGGTTTCCTTGCCAAGACAAACTTGTTAAATGCGAAATAAATATATTATCATACTTTACTACAATTTTAACCTACCTTTCAATATATTCCAAGAAGATAACTTTAACTTGGTCATAATTTTGAGGCCTGTATTTCTTTTATAAATATAAAGATATTTATTCCTTATTCTACTTTTATGAATTTTCACTCTCTTGATCTCAAACAGATTTGATCTATATATAATATTTAAAACAAAAATAAAGAATAATGTAAAAAATTACAGGAATGATATTCTTATAAATTCTCTCTTTTATATTACTTCCTTCATTCTATTTTCTTACTATCAAAAATAGTTTCCTTTTTAAAATCTTGTAAGAAAATATGTGGCTTACAAAGTGCCATCTAGTCTTCAAGCAGTCTAACCTCAATCCTTGGGCAATTTACAGGAACACTATGGGAAGAATGAAAAATAAGAGACCGTCTTCTGGCACCCAAAAGTTTGCACAAAGATACCTGGGTGCATTATTTCCTTCCAGATGATGGGCTAACACCTCAGAGTCTAATTGTACCAATGTAAAATTTATAATGTAACTAACAATGAATGTAACATGATTTAAGATCATGATGTAACTTCTTATTTCTTAATAATAATAAAAAGACAATTTAAAAGGCAAATAAATAAAATCATATTTTCTTTTATATTAACATTTATAAAATTATTCTTATCACTGTTATAATTTATGTTAAACAAAATACTCTTAATTGATATATCAGATTATCTATACTAATGTAATATTTATACAATTCACTTTTTTAGAAGAAAATAAAAGTATTTCTCATATCTATGACAAAAATTCCTCCAAGCAGCTATTTTATGAGTGGCAGGCTAATAACTAATGGGCTTAATAAATGGTCTTAAATCTGTATTTTTAATATAATGACTACATAACAAATATTTCTTTTTTAATCTCTTACCAGTAATAATCCAAAAATTTTACTTGAACGAAATCCATTCTTCTTCCTTCTAAAATATATTTTATACAATGATCAAAGCCATTACATTTATTTAACAATTCTTCACTTTATACTTCTTTATTTCAAACTACCAATTATTAACATAATAAGCCATTTATTTATATACATTCATAATTAATAATTCTCCTTTCCAAATAATTAATATAAACCAAAGAAATCAAAAGTGAAATAATAAACTTATTATTCATCTTTTTTTAGTCCATAAAACATAACATTATAAATAAAATGCATAAGAATCCTTTAACAACAAAAGCATATCTTACTAATTTTATTGTTGTTGAAGAATTAATGTGTTTTATTTGTAATGGTAAGTTTTATAAAATTAAGAAAGGGTGGATAATAGATTATTTCATTTTCAATTTGTTCAGTTTGTATTAATTATATGGAAGAGAGAATTATTAATTATGAGAATGTGTATATTTAAAAATGTTATGTTGATAATTATTTTTTTGTAATAGAAAAGGATCAACTGAAAGAATTATTAAATATATTTAATAGGTTTTATCTATTTATAACTTTACCCTGGTTAGTAATGACAACTGGTCACCCGAAATGCCCCATAAAGTAAAATCTTGCATAAAAAATAATCAACTATAATGAGTTTCTTTGTGAAAAGAATTAACTTGTTACTTTAAATTCAAAATATTAAAAAAAGTCAAACAAAAAAAAATAAAGCTTAAATTGAAAAAAGATTAGATATTTTACCTACCATATTATTAAAAAAAGAAGAAGAAGAATATTAATCTATAGATAAGTACACTATTTAAAAACATTTCAGTAGTTATGATTTTAAAAGAAAAAATATCTTTTTTATTGCTGATCACTATTTGCTCTTTATTGTTGCAGAATCATATTTCCTGAATCATTATTTGTTGAATTAAAATAAAACATGAAAAAAATAGTAATAATAATCATAATGCACATTTTAAAATTAAATTTACTTAATGCTACACTTTAAAATTTACTTTTCTACACTTTATGTTCAATTATTAATTAATTTTTTTTATATATATAATTTCTACCCCTCTTGATTATTTTTTTTTTGCAGCATTGTTAATTTTTTTTTAATTCCTTATTTTATTTTATTTAAGTGAAATTAAATAAAATGTAGATAAAGAAATGTAAAGTACAGTTGATTGCTCTAATTTTAACAATATACATAAATAATTAAATCTTAATTTTTCTTTTGTCAATAGAGTTATGAATAATCACAAACAAATTACAAGATCACTGATTTAAAATTGAAAAAGTAATATTTAGTAACCTTTGATCATATAAAGTTAATTATCAGCTATACAGTGTATGAAAATCCCCCCCCCCTCAAAATAGTTTACTATTATGATCTTCATATTTTTGCTGCAGACAAAATAATTGTTCCTAAATCTATGAAACTGATTCAATGAATATAGATTAGCTAATATACACATTTTACAGTTAAATAATAATACACTTTGTTTTTGTACATGATCAAAGTATGGTATTTTTTTTATATTTATTTTGTAGTCATCAAAAATGAAAATCTTATTTACTTTGGATATGTCAAAAATGAAAGCACTGGATGTTTTGTAAAGACAATGGATGAAACTTAAAGAGCATTACATACTTTAATTCTATAATCAAACAATATTGTGTATTGTATAAGGAATAACTGTACAATAAATTTTTAATGTAAATATTTTATTTTTGGAATACATAGTCAATCTAATGACCATCATCTTGAAAAAATAGTGCATATTTTTTTTAAAAAGTTTTGAATTTTTATTAAAGATCATAATAGGAAATAATCAACTGTAAATCAAAATAGTAGGTACAAATTGATAATGATCATTATGGCAAATCCTCATATAAAGATTTATCATTAATCAGGTAAAGGTAGATGTTTTAGATTTTGTTCATTAATGTTTTTGCATTAGTGATAAGAGATTTCAAAAAATAATTGTTTGTTATGTAGTCATTGTGTTAAAAGTAAGAATTTAAGATATACTGTTAGACTTGATTTCATAAAATTAGCTGCTTTTAGGATTTTTGTTATAGACTTGAAAAATTAAATAATTTTAAAAATATAGTTTTGTTTCAAAAATGAGAATTTTATAAAGATTACATTAGTGTAAGCTATTCTGGCAATAAGAGTATTTTGTTTAATTGAAATTTATAATAGTGATAAGAATAATTTAAAAATGTTAGTGTAAAAGAAAAATATTTTATTTTATTTCATTTTAAATTGTTTTCTTAGAAGATTTTAAGGAGAAAGCTTAATATTTTTAATAATAAGAAAATAATATGAAGGAAGAATGTCACTCTAAACAATTTATTGAATAATAAAGAATTAATAGGAATATCATTCATGGAGTTGATTACACTATTCTTTGGTTTTGTAAGAAACTATTCATTTTTATCATTTATAGTAGTCTTTTACTGTTTATTATTGTTTTCACTGAGAGTCTGAATTCACTATTATTAGAATTTAGGTGATGTATATGGTAAATGGTCTTTTAAAAATTATGCATCTCTTTGTCATAATTTGTACTATTTTAATTTGAAAGTATAGCTATAACTTCTCATTTAGTTCATTTATTGTGTAGACTATGATCCAAATTTTGTCTCCAATTTTTTTATTTTTATTTTTTAGAGTGTAATTTTTATTATTTTTGTTTGAGAATGAAAGGGTTAATTCAGTTCTAATCTTTTTTCCATTATAGTAGTTCATTATGTAATTTATCATTTGTTGTTGTGCATAGTCATAATAATATTTTGGAAATTGTTACCTTATTAATAGAAGAGTTTTTCTTTCTTAATTTTTAATTAGTTAAATGCTTTGAAATCTTTAGATTCAGGATGGTATAATAGCAAACATATGTGCTTAATCTCTCAGGTTTCCAAATTTTGAGATAAAACCAGTGTTGTTATTTAAAATGAGCTTCTCTGGATAGTCATTCACTGAAAATGTTATCACCAACTATCAATAATTTCTTTTGTACTGGTGTTTTTGATATTGCAGTATTCTATTGAGTATGAGCACTAGAAATCTATAACTCATAAAAAGTCAGGCATGGTTAATGTGTACATGTTGTTTTATTTTTGTGGTGTGAGACCACAAATTGAATTTGTTCTTAGATGATTAAGTATTAACCTAATAGGCCAGAAATTTCCTTATAAACAATATCATTATTAATTCCTGGCCACTAAACACACTATGTTCAGATGTCCATTGTTTAATAAGTTTAAAACTTTGACTTGACCTTGGAGAGAAATAATAAATCTATCTTTATTTAAAATGCATTTTTACATGTAAATAAGTCTTCTTAAATATTTCAGAAGCACAACAGCAAATTTTGCAACTATTTTCCATACCAATCTTTGATAATCCATTTTTTAAGTAGGTAATAGCGTTGATACAATCCACATTGATACAATCTTGCTACTTAATGTTTCAGAATTCCAGTTATCCACATAATTTACAATAATATGTTTAATATTAATTTCAGCTTTATCTGGTATTTTTGACAATGCATCTATATGTTATATTAATTTGCTGTTCTTTTTATAAATAAATTGATAATTGTAAGCAGATAAAAGAGTAATATAACAGAACAGCTGTAGACTAAGATGATCTGGAATAAATTTTGTGTTGCTTGAGTTGGCTATAATTTCTTTCTACTTTTGTTAATATCCATATGTAGTTGATTATTCTCCATTTATTATAGGGTGTGTTATCACAGCTCCAAGTCCAAAATCTGATGTATTGATCATCAAAATTATCACTAAATAACTACCATAATGCATTAAACTTTTATTTGTTCTCATTTGAATGATTTCAAAGTAATTTATCAATCTCAAAAATATCTGTAGTTCATTTTTATATATTACTTATAATAAATCTCCACATATACATTTTAATGCAAATTTTTTTTATATAATTCCTTTAATTTCCTAACAGTTTTGATTGTCCTGCAGTCTTCATCAGAGCACTTGCATAACCTTCCTTTTAAATGTATAACTCATTTTTAGATCTGGGAATATTTTTAACTCCTCTAATCTTTTCAGGCATAGGAGCCTTTTCTTCATTAGAGATAAAATGACTTAGAAATTTTAATTTTTTGCTATTCCAGATGGATTTATCTGCATTTAATGCTGCCTCAACTTTTTTGAGTCTTATAGACATCAATTAATCTATTTCTTAATGTGCTTTCTGAAGTGACCATAATTAATTAAGTATTGATATATTTGATTTATCATATTGAAATAGTTTAGCATTTGGCATTTAATATAGTCCATTTGTATGTAAATATATATCCTGAAGATATGAATTTATTCCCTTCTTTTTTTTCTATCTTTTTTTACAGAAATTAGTGTATGTTATTTTATTCTTTCTATTTATCTTTCTTATTTTTATCATGTGATTTTATGCAGCTCTGAAGCATTATTTGTTAAAAAAGTTGCACTGCAAAATCTAAATGTCTTATGTAATGACTATTTATTGTTACTTCTTTTGTTTATCATTTTAATCTACAAAGTCCTTTCCATAAGGTTTCTCAAAAAAAAGTTTTGGAGAGAGTCTCATCTGTTGAACAGTCTTAATTATCTTAGCAAACAATTTAATCACTGTTGTTGAATTTTGATATTTTTCAGGATTGAAATATTTTTGGTCTACGTCTTAATGTTCTAAAGCTTTAATCACTACAATAAAAATGTTTATTGAGTCAAATGGCTTTTTGCAATTTAAGCATTCAATACAAAATGGCAACTCTTAGTTATTTGTTCTTTCTATATCTCCTGAATATACATATGTAATTTACTGGTCTGTAATAACCTTTTTCAAATCTAGATTACTTTAATATGCTTGGACCTAAAGTTTTCAGTAGATGCTTTGTGGTGATCTTAATATCTTATGTAGTATTGATAAGACTATAATTTCTAATATGCAAATCTTTTTCATCTTATTATTAGCATGAGTATTGCATGCTTTCAATATATTGATATATTCTTAACATATTTAGATATTTAATACATGATTTTACCAAAAAATTATCAGTTTATTCATTGTCTTTTCGATCTTTCATCGATTTAATTGTGTGTTTCACTTTCTTCATTTAACTCATTTCCATACTATTTTACAACATTCCAGACTTTTCTTCTTTCCTGCATATACTGCTTTCTCACAATTAAATATTTACAAATGAATTGTAACTCTTTTTTGTGCCTCAGAACAGTTGATCTGAACAGATATCTATTATTTTTTACTATATCTTATTCAAGTCCGATTCTTTATCATGGTCTTTTAATATTTAAAATATTTAATAAGTTCTAAAATAAATTTCTCTGACTATTTCTAAAAATTAAAGATATCAATTGCTAATAACTTAATAAATTTTATTTATAAATCTTTGCATTGGTATATACTATATTTCACTAATTGAAGATAGCTTTCCTGAATCTATTAAGCACATTACAGACTTAAAATACATGTGTTTTTTTTTATTAATCAAAATATAATCCAATTCTATTGTGATTTCATTTCAATGTTTTTACATCCATTTTTTTCCATGAATTTTTTTCAGAAAAAAATATTTTAGTTTTTTTTCCCCCCACAAGTCCCTGTAATGATTTCTTTTCTGTTTATATATTCAAACTTTCGTCATTCAATTGTAACATTAAAATCTTTTGTGACAATTTTAAAATGTTGATTACTGTATTCAAAAACATTCTCTATCAGAACGAGAACTTGTTGGAATATAAATCTGAATGATTAGACACTTGGTATTTTTATAAAGTTGAATAGCTAATCTTAGCATTCTGATATATATTATACTTTCACTGTGTAGTTCTTCCATCTTTTATTATAATGAATCTCACTGCTTATTCTTCTTATATTTGTGCCTTTATACTAGATATCAACTTTTCAAATAACTTCTAGCTTGTTAAGTCTTCTTTTATTTTGGAGTTAATCTATCAGTCAGTAATAAGTTTTTGTTGCCATCAACGAAAGCTATTATTTTATTTTTACTAATCACAAATGTTAATATAGAAAAAAAAATTCACTTCCCTACACACATATTTTCTTCAAGAAAAAGGAGAACCGTAGTATTTTATTGATCTTAAATCCAGAAACTAAAGTCAGCAAACTGATCACATATTGTTAAGCAATCCATCCATATCTGTTCCTCTTCTGAATAATCATATAATAATCGCAATTACCGTGTTTTAAATGTGTATGGAGTTGACATTAGAAATTTGTCCTTTTTGATTTTTTTAAGCCTCAGATAGATATCAAAAAGTGTCTTTTCAGTTAATTTTGCAATTATAAATTCCTAAATCTGATTTTTCTAATTATTGAATAGATCAATGCATTCTTTGTATCATTAAAAAAAAAAAAAACAACTAAAACAACTTATAATTCTACCCGTGAATCCCCTCATCCCCAATCAAAACAATTTTTCATTCTAATATATATATATTAAGTGTCATAGCATCGGCCGGAACGCGAACCCGCAACCCGGGCAACTGCCTGCAAGTGCAAGGCAATCGCGCTGACCTCTCGACCACCAATGCAAGACAATATTTTTATTCTCCTTTGGAGATATTTCTTCACGTCAAGTAAAATCTATTTACACGCTAAAATTTCCATTACTAACAAAATTTTTGTTCTTAGCAGTTTATTCTAGTGGTGTTTCAAATTCTATAGTTTTAATAACTAAAAAAAATATACTTGGTAAATTATTAATGAACAGTTGTGTCGGTTTGATACTTAAACACTACTTTGTTATAGTAACATTTAAAAAAAATGTAAAATTAAGCATTTGTGACTTAATTTTAAAAATTAACTTTATTATTTCACAATGCTATTATGCATTAATGTTAGAAACTATAACCATAATTTTCCTACAATATGGAGTCTTCAAGTGCTGTGCAGACAAAATTTCTAAGAAATGTTTATATATATAATAACAAAATTTATTCTATTTACATTTATTGATTTTTAAAATATTATTTAAAATGGCATCTTAAATTGTAATGTTCTAAGACATGGCCATATCTAACTGTAACTGAAGTTTTCATCACAGATGTAAACAATGTGTGTAAAAAGTAATCAATACAAATTCTTTCATTTTCAAAAAATATATTATGTATAATGGAATTATATTTTAAAGACTTTATTCACAATAATAATTTCAATGGTGCATACTAAAGATAAATAGTAATCAGAATTTATGCAAGAGCCATATAATCAAAACTTCTTGACTAATTGGAGATATTTCTTCTTGATCATCTATGTCCCTTCCATGACTGATATTCTTTAATCTATCATAAGCTCTCTGTTCTACTAGTTATCATCCGGAGATGCAGTTTTGTTATCTCTGAGTTGTATCAATTTCATTTTGTTCAGAAAGGTATTGGATGTCTCTTGGTATTATTTTCTTTGCCATTCTGATATATGGGGAAAAAAAATTTCTTCACATCTTTGATGAGCAAGGTTACTATGATATTTTCTTTTTATATATTGTGCTAATCAGTAATTATGCACATTTTCATGTGTGAGGTGTGATAGTATCTTTTCCTATCTATGCAAATGTACACCATACATCAATTAGAGTATCCTCTTTTGTATCTCAAGAAATGAGATGTTTGGTGATGAGTTAATGTTATCTTCCAGAAAGACATCAAAATATATAGATTCAAGAGACTAATGCCAAAATTTATGCAATAGTTATTTAATGTTTATTTCTATAGTTGTTTGTCGTATGTCATTTGATGGAATATAAGTAGATATTTCTAAATTTTCCAATATCTAAATTTTGAGAGTTATATAATGGTAATGCTTTTAAAATCTTTGATTGGGCTTAAGAATTCTTCCAACATTTAGTCAAGGATTGGCATCTGCCTATGAGTTTTAAGTATTATTTCAACCACTGAATATATTAAAACTAATGTTGATAGATTAAATATTGGGGAGGGGGGAAGTCCTAAGCAAGTGTAATGAATGAAGGCAAAATCCATTGCTGTTTGACAGAAATAGAAACTGTTTGAATGAGATAGTTACATATTTTCGATTCCACAATAGATTTCTGCACAAACAATAAGAATAATTTTATACAGGTTATAACTGATTATTAACATGCATATTAGTAATAATTAGTTGATTAATTAATGATATTTTTGAATATATGTTAAATATGATTTTGCTAATATTCTGTTTCTGCTTCTCTTATATATGAGTTCTTCTGATGTTTGAAATAAAATGAGAATCTCAAAAAAGTGATATTTTCCTTTGGGTTTTTTTTTTTTTAATGATGTCAACTTGCATATAATGACCATATTATATGACTTGTAAGCATTATTTCCATATGATATCTATAAGTGTTTTAATGTATAAAGTAAATTAGATCATTATTAATTAAATAAATAGAATAGTTAATTTCTGAGTTCTTAATTAGTATGAGCTTAAGAAGAAAAAGTATCAGACTCTACCAGTGCTCTAAATTATCATTTAGTGCAGTGCAATTAGTTTATTAATAACAATTATTGATAAACAGAGCAAAACTCTTATTATTTATAATTACAATTATTATTTATAATTACAATTTTTTTATTGTGTGTGTGAACTCTATTATTTGCAAATATAAAATAAGAATTCCAGCTATTTTATTTACCAAGCTCCTTCCATTCTACCCAAAAATCCTACATACCCTTGCCATCCTATAATTCTTCCCCAATTTTAAGGCACCAGGTTAGCTTTGTGCACCTTTAAATAAATTTTTATTTCTAAGTGATTATGGTTTAAGGTAGATGGATGGGGGTTGGTTCAATAGTTTGAAATTTGCTCCTATAACCAGGTGGTGAATATGTTGGCTTTCCAGGCAATAGAGATTCTGCTGGAGCCAAACGTCAGAAGGAAGAAGACTCTGTGATGACCAATACTGTCATTATCACGCTAAGTTGTGCAGCAGGTTATATGGTACTGGTATTAGGCCTAATGATCTACTGTAGACAGAGACGTCGTCGACAAAAAGCCAGGAGAAAGTTGGAAGAAATTAATGAAGGTAAATTCGCTTAATATTTACATTTTTATTATTTAAATATAAATCATATATATGTATGCATTCACATTTTCTTTCCTTTTTTTTTTTTTAATAAAGCAGTTTCAATAAAATAAATTATTTCCATAGTATTTTAGTTATTTTTCTATTTATTTTACATTAGTTTTATTCTTTTTTTTAAATAGAATTATAAAAGGTTTCATCTGTGTTCACTTGTTTTGGTTAATTAAGAATTGATTTCTTATTAGCTTCACCTATTTTATAATTAATTATGAAAAAAAAAAATCTAGCTTTTATATTATTGATAATAAAGTTAGTATCCCCTTCTCCTTCTAGAAACTTTTCATGTAATGAAAACGTCATCAATATTTAACACTTACTTGGACGTAGCTGGGTTTTTTTTTCTTATTATTAGAAGCTATCACTGTGATCATATAAATAATATTTTTTCAAAATGATCCATCATAGATTTTCAGCCTGCCCTGAGGTCCATTCTTTATTGTAATGATAGATTTCAACCATCTCATTGCTGATCTTCAAGTCAAAGATCAGATCTGATCAAATATCCATTTATTTATTTTCCTTGCTGACCATGAAATTCTAAAAAACCTTTGGCAACAACTCAAAAGGATCAATATTTTTACCTTTTTTTCACCATTCAACATTATTAAGCCAAAAAATAAGCCATAATCTGAACAATTTTTATCTTTGTATTTCACAAACTCAAGCACAATATTTATATATTGATGTTTATGAGTGTGATATTTTTGGAATAGTAGGCTAATTGAAAATCAAAATTAGACAAGAAAAAAAAAACTATCACTAGTGAAGATCAGGTATCGTATTTCTTGATCACTGTTTTCTATTGCCAAATCTTTTTTTTTCTTCTAATTTCTTAGCCCATTAACTTACAAATTACATTATACTACTAGAAAATATAGTTCCTACTCATTGGAAAGATTTTGATAACGTGTTATGTTTACTGTTTATTTATATCCTCCTAAGAGTGATCTTTTTTTTTTTTTTTGAATTTATGGAGTAAATTGCAGAAAGGTTTGTTTCTTCTTTAATCTAGTATAAATTGAATGATGTTTAAATGTCTTATGTGATAAAATTTAAGATTTATAAAATATAATGTCTAAGTTGAATTTTTGTATATTTATTAGGTTGTTTAATATATTGCAGAAATATGTATAGTCATCGTTAGAATGAATTACTGTAATTCTTTCATTTTCAACTAAACAGGATTTTATCTATGAATATTGTCCTTCAAGTCTCTGGATTTTAAATCTCTCCAAAATTACTATACTTTTTCTTTAAAATAAACATAGAGCATAGTAACTATCTTAACCTTATAAAATTGAATAGAATCGGAATCTGAAAAATAAATATGAAAAATTTTCAAAGCAACATGGTTGAGGTATATTGGAATTTATCTAAATGTTACTGAAAATATAAATATTTGCTAATTATATATATATTAGAATGCCTATTTGTGTTTGTATTAATGAGAATAGTAAGTGCATGCAGCTCATATCATTAGTTGAAACTATTTTAAAGAAAACTGTTGTAAAATTTTACAATGACATTCATCCTATACATAGCAGATATGTCTAATATGAAGTGACAAATTGTAACCATGTGTCAACGACAATTAGACTAAATTATTTATTGATTAGTAAGTACTCAAATCTTAAAGCTGATCACTATTCTATCTTTTGCTAAAGTAGAGGTTGACAAATATTGAATGTTTGAACTATCTAAAATGAATCATCATATCATGTCAAATATTCAAAGCACCAGTTGTAATTTTTAAATGTCATCATTAAAATATATGGCTATTTACCTTATGTTAAGATCTATATAGTTGTACAAGAAGGCCTAGATTAAAAAATCTTAAGGTATTGAATGTTTCATATTAATATGATTAGCAAAATAGAAGTAAAAGAAATTCGCCAGTTGGATGCAATGAAAACCATTGCTCTTTATTGGAAAATTGACAAAAAGGAATAAATTAATCATGAAGATGTTTTCATTAATTTTTGGTCTATATTGTTTTGAATAATGGCTTAAATTAAACGAATATTATTTCTGATTTAATTTTCAATTCATACCATTAAGTTTTTCCATTCCCACAATGAAGTTATCATGCTTTTTAATTATTTGTTTACAAAAATCACATTTTAATTTATTTTAGAAACTATTCTTTATTATTCACCATGGATCTGACTGGAGAACAACAACTTATGATCTCTATCACTCTTAGATATGCCTTACTGAATTACTTTAGTCACTTCTGTAATTTAAAGTAAGATATCTATACCAAACAAGAAACATTGTTTCGAAAATATTCAGATAAAATGTGATGCAATGCACAATGAATGCAACATATTTAAGAAGTAGTAAACATTCTAAGTTGTGTCTATTAATTACATAATGCATTATAATTCATTTATATGAACTTGGGAACAATAGAATTCTAGAGTCAATTTCTGGTTTTAGAAACAATAATGTCTAGTGTGTGAATGATATTGCTATTATTGTCATTATTAAATTTAATTTAATTAAGATTAATTAGTTCATAAAAGACTTATAAAATTGTATTTTATTAGTTACTTTAATAACATAATTGAACATTTATAACAAAAATAAAAGAAAATTAATAATATTACCATTGTTTTGTGTTTGGGCATAGTGTTATTATTATTATTTTAATAAAATAAAAAAATGCCAACATTTTTTAACCAGCCCTAACTAGCATTTCACCTCCATTGAATTGAATGTAAAGAAAATTAATATGCAGTCTATCAGCAACTCAAATAATTATTTTGCAGATGAACCCTGACCTCATCATTTCTGTTTACAATTTTTCTTATTATCAGAAGCACTACATATAGTATGGATACCATTTTGTTAATAAGAAAATATGTATTAAAAAAAATTAAATATATGGTTTTTTAAATAACTTAATATAGTTTGAAAAATCACCAATTATATTTACATTTAAATGCGTTAATATGTGTGCTTGCATAATCTACAAAATATTTACATTATACTAAAAAAACTATTATTATAATTACTACTGTACAGCATTAAAATAATATTATTCATTTACATGTTTCAAAAGCAAATGTGTATGTTAAATCAATAACAATGTTAAAAAATTAAAAAAATGAAGAAAGTTTATATTTAAATTGTATTCTTTTTTACATATGTGAAAAATAATTGTCTGAAACAGACGTTACAAGAAAAGTTATATAATTAAAAGCATTTGTTCTGTTATAGGCTGTTGTCTAAAATCTCATAAACTTTTAAGCATATAATATATTGAATGAAATAATTTATTTAAAAAAATATTAATCTATGTCAAGCATTGGTGCCTTACAAGCAGTTGTCCCGGGGTTCGCTTCCCGGCCGATGCTTACACATTAATAAAAATAATAATCTATAATTCATTAAATTACAGATTTTTTTTAAGGTTATTTTATATTCTCTTATTCTTCTCCTTCACTTTCTTTGCATATCTTCATATAATCATATATATTGCTTATAACACTCTATTCATTTACACGTTGATGCAACAAATTTTCTTAAAAACTTCTTTATTTTCTTACAGTTTCGACTGTCCAGCAGTCTTCATCAGAGCTCTATCTTCTTCACTGCCTTAATTACATGTTAATGCAACAAATTTTCTTTAAAACTTCTCTATTTTCTTACAGTTTTGACTGTCCAGCAGTCTTCATCAGAGCTCTATCTTCTTCACTGCCTTAATTACACATTAATGCAACAAATTTTCTTATTAGGTAGTGAAAAAGATAGAGCTCTGATGAAGACTGCTGGACAGTCGAAACTGTAAGAAAATAAAGAAGTTTTTTAAGAAAATTTGTTGCATTAATGTGTAATTAAAGCAGTGAAGAAGATAGAGTTCTGATGAAGACTGCTGGACAGTCGAAACCATAAGAAAATAAAGAAGTTTTTAAAGAAATTTGTTGCATTAACGTGTAATTAAGGCAGTGAAGAAGATAGAGCTCTGATGAAGACTGCTGGACAGTCGAAACTGTAAGAAAATAGAGAAGTTTTTAAGAAAATTTGTTGCATTAATGTGTATATGAATAGAGTGTTATAAGCAATATATATATATATATGTTATTTTATATTCCTATTTTGTTGTATAATTGTGAATTAAAAAAAAATTTTTACAAACAAGAAATCATAAAGCACACATTTAGGATTAAATAATATACCCAATATATATGCTAAAACCTGCTTAAATATTAAAACATCATATGACCACCTTTTTTTATGCTAGCCCAAGCTGTTAAAATAGTAGCAAATTTTTCCACAAAATAGTGTCACATAGTCTGGTGGCATTGGGTTGGAAGGCTCTGGAAAGGGATTATAATTCATAATCTTCTAGCATCTATTGATTACTAGAGCTTGCATTAGATAGCCATATAGTGTGGAAAAATTCATTAATGCTTAAATATTACAGACTTTAGCCTGCAATTTTTTTTGACTGTTGGATGCTTTGTTGTTGATAAGTGATCAAGGATTTAAAAAAATTATAAAGATAAATATGTTTTAACTAACAATTTTAAAGCAACGGTAATGTCTTTCATGTTTAGCTGTAATCTTTTCACTCTTTTTTTTTTTAACTTTCCTGAAAGCACCTTAAATCTTCTCCATTTTCCGATATATTAGGATGCATATGTAAACTTGTTGACTTTTTTTTCATCAATTTCTGAATCCATATATGGTTTCTCTTATAATATATTCACTTTACATGTTGAATAGGAAAGGTGATAATATACAGGCCCTAACTTCTTTATCAAAATAAAACATATTTCATCATGATTTCTAGTTCCATACAGAAATTTCTCATATAAGTTGCTCTCATAATCCTATTTTTTCTAATTAATATTCTATAATGAGGTATAATCAACTGATTCAAAAAACTTATTTAATCAATAAAGTTTATCTTCTTTATATTTTCTGAAACTAGTTGCATATCTGATGTTTATGTTTAAGTGAATGCTTTAATCTATGTCATATTTTTTTTATATACATCTTATTTTTTTATAAAATTTCTTGTGCCTTAGTACAATTTATGTAACTTTAACTTTTAGGAATAATTTGAATGACATCATATCTCTTTTAAAAATCTCCTGGTCAATATCTACATGGTAGATTTTTTCATATATTTCTTTCATTTACATTTGAGGTTTGATACTTTGGTTATAATTTGTTATGACAATCTTACATAAAACTAAGGATCTTAATTTATTAGTTTAAATTTGCATTTTATTTTACTCCTTTACTTTGTTCATATTAATTTTGTTTAGTTAAAATGTGTTAAAGATTGTTTTATTTTAATATAATTAATTGTATTTTAAAAGCTGGTATTTGACATGTCTTCTTAAATAGTGTAGTAAAGATGTTTAAAAAAATAACAGGAAATTTTAAAAGTGTGTGCTTTTTAAGCGTTAACAAAAGTACAAAATATTCATAAGAATCTGTATGCAAGCTTAGATTATAGAAAATTTAGAGTATGAAAATATATTGATATGGTGGATTTATTTTTATGTGCACTCCCAATTAATACTTTTTACTTAAATATAAACTCAGTAATGGAGAGAAAGAAAAAAATTGTCATCTGAGCAATTAGTTATTGACAAGTCCAAAAAACTACTATGATATTAAAACTGTTTTTTTTTTTTTACTTTATTAAAAATCAGTCATGGATTATAATAAATATATGATTTCCCAAACAATTATAGAAAGATTAATTATTGAAATTAGATTAAGAAAGAAGGTTGAAATTATTTCTGGGATAAACATTGTTTAAAAAGATAAGAATATTCATTAAAAAAATAAGTTTTGGGGGAATTTTACTAGAATATATTTTACTTTATTTAATGTGTATAAAAGAATTAATTTAATTAGCTTTGATTTTAATAATTAAGGTAGTTATCTTTATTTCCTGTTGTTTTTTTTTTTATCCCAAGTTTACTATACAAGAAGTTAAATTAATATCTATTTACATTGACAAAACTAATTATCATTCACATGATAGCTTCAAAAAGTGAACTTGTAAACTCTTTCAAAGGAAAGTTTAAGACATTTAGTAATGAAAAATGTATATTTGTAAACATGTGATTATTTACTAAATGTGTTTGATGGCTGAAGTAGGACTAATGTTGTTATTAATCAAAATCTAAATAATATATCTTTTTAGATTCAATATTCAGAATCAATTTATAAGTAATGAGATTGAATGGGATTTTAAGTGCATTAACATATTTATTTTAAATTTAAACAAAATTTGATATTTTATAGAAGCAAAACAAGAAAATGGAGATCTGCTGAAAAAAAGAGAGTTAACTGAAAAGGAACCATCGTATAAAGACTATAAGGACAATGTGAAGAGTGACAATGATGCCCAGTCACACACCAGCTCTGGACATTCACAACATTCCAAACGAAGAGCTAGCTATGACAGGTTTCAGTTTCCCAGACACGATCTGCATTCGTTGGCCTTGTTAGGTAAAGTTGCATTTATATAAATATATATTGATATATTTGCTTAATGTTTTTATATTTTGATATTAATATTAAAAATAATCAAATATTAATAATATCTAAGTAATGGTAGTGTGTATTAGCTTGTTTATATTAAATTGTACAATTAAATTTCAATATGACAAAATTGAGATTAGCTTCTCAAGCCAATCAGATTAAAAAATCAAGTTTATAGAAACATATTCATTCCAGTGAGCAATGGTCCTTTATGCAAGGATTTACCATAGCAAAACACCAACAATTTATACCAACTATTTTGAGTTACAATTGATAATTTGCCAAAATTATGATCTTTAAAAAAAAAAAAAAAAAACTTTTTTTTTTAAAAAAAAAAAGCAAATGGTGATCAAAAAATGATGATCATTTTGTATGATTGATGACATCATAAGATAGTGCCTTTATTACAGCTACCTCTTCTGAAAATAAAATGCCAACATGCACACTAAAATGATGTAATACAATTTATTCTCTATGCAGTACATAATATGTTTGATTATAGAATTAAAATACAATTAATATATTGTATTTAATTTTCTTCCAATTGCTTTTCAAGACAATCATTCAATATATTTAAAGTTAAAGCTTTTCAACTTTAAAGACTATAAAATTAAAAGACATCAATTTCATTCAGCACAACAAGTAAATCAAATCTTATTTTGATCATGTACCAAAATAAAGTCTACTAATATTTAGTTGTAAAATATACATATTACCTAAATTATATTCATTCAATCAATTTTCTAGATTAAAATTCTTATGAACATTATTTTGCTTGTTACAAAAATATGATCATAATTGTCATCTTATTTTTAAGTAATTTTGAGAAAAAAATAATTTCATGCACTATGAAGCTAATAACCAACTTTATATGAGTAATGGTTATTTTTATAAATTTAAAGCAATAATTCTGTAACTTCATAAACATGGATCAGCACTGGAAAAAATATATAATTTAATCATTTATGTATATTATTAAAACTACAGCAATCAATTGTACAATGTATTTCTTTACCTAAATTTTATTTAGTTTCACTGCATTTATCTAGCATCAAAAAATTTACTATTTAAATAATAATAATGATACAAAAAAAATTCAGCCTTATTAGTTAGAAATTATAAAAATAAAAAACTTTAATAATTGAATGTAAATTACATCAAAAATAAATTTTAAAATGTACATTGTGTTAAGTTTTTTTAAAAATTTTTTTTAATGTGCATTATGGTTAGTTTTTGTTTTTTTCTTCTTCAATACTGTATTTTAATTTAAAGAATCATGATTTAGGAAATATTCTGCAACTATGTAAAAAGCAAAATGGTTGATCATCAATGGAAAAATTATATATATATATAAATTATAGCTAGGAAAGATTTTTATGTAATATATTTATTTACTCCAGGTTAGTATTTTTTAAAATAATATCCTTAGTAAAATGTTTATTCATTAATTGACATGACACTTTTTTTTCACTTTTAAGTTTTATTTTTTTAATATACTGAATTTAAAATAAGTTAATTTTTTTCTCATAAGAACTCATTATAATTGCTTATTTTTTATGTGAGATTTTACTTTAGTAGGCATTTTGGAGGACTAATTATCCTCACTAACTTGAGTAAAGATGTATTATGGTAGAAAAGTTATATGACCAGATTTAAATTTATTATAAGTATTATTGCCCGAGTATAAATATTTTATTTGCATGTATGTACACAAACTAATTTTTATATAATTATTTAAATCTACTTGTTATTATTTTTGTTAAAGTTTTTTCTTTTTCTTTGAGCATGATTTCAATGATATTTTTTTAAAATTTAATTATATAAATTAGCTTGTCTACATAATAAATTCTAATAATTTAAACTATAATGGGCAATTTACTTAACCACTAAGAATAATATTAGTAACAAGTCAGAAGTCATATGACTTATATATAGCTTGCACTTACTAATATGTAAAGTTAAGAGCATGCTAATAGCTCTAAACAAGCTTGTTTAGAGCTATTAGCACGCTCTTAACTTTAACCACTAAGAATAATATTCAGTGCATTACTGAATTGATAAACTATGCTACTTCAATGATTTTGATGATTTGACTAGAAGATCTTCTCTTATTTTTTATTTAGTTATATCATAAACATTAATATGTATCGCCAAAAATTAAACATTAGTGTAAAATCAAAATATAATTATGTATTTACTGTGTAGATTTATTACATTCAAATATCAGCCTTTCAAGCTAACACGCGCCTTTTGAGAGTGTTAAATAAATGAATACTTTCCTCTTCAATCCAAGATATAGTATTTATGCAGGAATAAAAAGGATCCTCTTATTCCTTCGACTCAAATTCTTTTATATGAGCAAATCTGAAGTACTGTTGAGGAGAGCATGAGTAGAATTCTCACTTTAAATTACTATTTACGATGTTTTTTGACTGAATGACGTCGGTGAAATTACTTAGAATTTACTAAACGTCATTCTTACTGAAACTTAATTATGAGTAAATAAGCAATTATTTTATCTAGCGCCGTTTAGTAAATTCTAAGTAATTTCACCGACATCATTCAGTCAAAAAACATCGTAAATAGTAATTTAAAGTGAGAATTCTACTCATGCTCTCCTCAACAGTACTTCAGATTTGCTCATATAAAAGAATTTTAGTCATAGGAATAAGAGGATCCTTTTTATTCCTGCATAAATACTATATCTTGGATTGAAGAGGAAAGTATTCATTTATTTAACACTCTCAAAAGGCACGTGCTCAATTAGCTTGAAAGGCTGATATTTGAATGTAATATAATTGTAAACACGGTGCTAGATAAAATAATTGTGTAGATTTATATAAATGTTTTTGCAATATGTACCACTGAATTTACATGATTTTATGTACTACTTTTATAAATTCTCATTTTGTATCTAACTGTAAAATAAGAAAATTATGCTTTTATATTATGCCATTTGAAAATGTTTTGAACATACTTATTTTCTTCTCCAAGTTTTATGAAATTGTATTAGTCTTATTTTTGTATATGATTTTTAACTAATTTTATTTTTTAAAAAAAAAGTAAATTGTATTTTCATTTGTTCCATTGGGTTGGCTAAATATTAGTTTCCTTCAACTGACTAAACTGGATTTGTTTTATTTTCCTCAGTTGGGAATTGATCCAAAATCTATTAGTTCTCATGTTTGCTGACTATTGTGATCAAATATTAATATTCTTAATTTTTATTGTATTGTCTTAATGACCTAAAAATTTGAATTCTGCAATGACACTGAATAAGTTATAAATCTTTTTAAGCATACACCATATATCAAATATTAATAAGAATAATAAACAGTTTTCAAATTATTATTATTATTATTAGTTTAAAACAAGTACACCTGAATCTAATTTTATGCAGTAGATAGGTTCCACAGAAAACTTGCATTAAAAAAATCGCATAAAAATAATACTTAATTTACCTTGAAAAATGGGGAATAGATTCTGTAATTTTCAGAAATCACATAAAAGCAAAGCAACAAGGAAAAATTATTTTAAAACTCGCATTAAAAAAATAAGGAAATAAAGTATGACTAATAAAAAATTTCAAATATTTGAAAAAAATTAATACAAGACAAACTTTTTATACTTTTTTTATTAACTACAATATTTAATTTTACATTTTTTCATACATATTTTAATCATTACTGCTATTTGACAATATGTGTTCATTTGTGAACTGGTAAATAATCAGATTCGTCACAAGCGCAAGTACACTGGTGCCACTTTCAGTCTTTTGCTGTGTTAATGGTTTTCTGTCAATAATGTAATCGGTGATTAAACTTTGAGATGATTTTACTAATTGTTTCTAAAGCTCACAATATTCAGACATATAACTATTTAGATCTCATTGGAATTTAAGAGATTGTTCATCGCAAGAAACTCAAATTTCAGCATTTTCTGACATTTGTCTTTGTCTCACACATCAACCTAAAATCTATGATTAACTAATTTTTACATATCAGAAAATAATAAATTTGTCTTTTTTTGTTCACTATTGAAATAAATTTTAAATGTTCACATTTTGTTTCTATATTAAAAAAATGAGATCGCAATCAAAACAAAAATATTATACATTATCATTAGAAAGATTATTTTCAGTTTACAAAATGAATAAAATCTTTATTTATTTTAAAAATCTAAAAGATTATTTATTTCTGTTATATCTAATAAAATATGTTTTAAAAGTTTAAAATTTTTCAATATTTATTGCGATATTTTTATACGTAAGTATAAATCTATTATGATTATTTACTCATTAGTATAAGTAGGTTATATACATAAAAGCTAAGATTCTAAATACAGCTTCGGGCCATATTCATGTTAGCTGCTAATATAACGTTATATTTTTGAAAAAAAAAAAAAGTATTTCAAATCAAAATAAGCTATTAATAATTTAAATTTCTTGATATCTAATAAATATAGTGAAATATGAAAGATATTAAGAAGCAATATAAATCACATAACTTCAAAGTCGCATTAAAATAATCCGCATAAAACGAAACCCAGGTATATTTACAATAAATTATACAAAAAAAGAATTTGCTTCAGTTTAACAATAACAATAAAAATCACTACACATCACATAATCACCATTTTCTATGCTTCCATAAATTGTTAATACAGTATCAAACTCTCCATACAGTAGTTCCACCAAGTGAAAGCCTTAGTAATCAAAGGATGCAAGAACATTTGTACATAAAATCCTTATCTAGTGCCTATTCATCCAATATCCCAAGACTAGTTTCTTATGGCTTTCATCAATGAGGGGTCTTGGATCTGAGAGCATTATACTTAGATCTTAGGATCTAATGTAACTCTCCAGCAGCCGTCTTTTACCTATTTGGTTAATTATAAAGCTATGATCCCAAGATAAAAACACAATAATATTTTCAATCCAAGCTTATTTACTTGTATGGTCATATAGATCTGAATCCAGTTCAGTATCCATACATTTTGGATAAGTAGATACTAGATAGGTATTTTATGCACAAACTTTTTGCGTCCATTGATTATTAAGACTTGATACTAGATGGTACTATTATATGGAGAGTTTGCAACTGAATTAACAATAAAAATGGATGAGTGCAAGTTAATCCTACCTATGACATCATTTTTAAATCTTACAAAAAGCACATTATGATTGACAAGTTAAGTATTTCTGCTCTAACTCACATAATAATCATTTTAGGGTTTTTATTACAAGAATTATAATTAATTATAATATATAAACATTTAACTTAACAAGAAATATGTAATTTTTGAAATATATGATGGGCCTCTATACACTGAAAACAAGAAAAGGTAATATACTCGGATATGAGCATAAGAATTTAAATAGGGCTAGATTCTAATATCCATCATCTCACAGTATTCAGAAGATGAATTAACTCATTATTTAAAATAGTCAAATCCAATAGTAAAGAAACATTCATAATTCTTGGAGAGTGAAAGTGACTGAAATAAAAAGACATCACAGGTGGTCAAAATAAAATGTGAGTTTTCTAGAACTTAACTTTTTGTAACGTTTTGAAAAAGAATATTTTATGCCCAATTGCTGCATAAGTAACTTCTTTTTGACAAGTAATTATTCTAATGTATCCAGTGTGATAATTTTATATAATAACAATTACAGTAAACGGTTTTAAAGAAAAGACTGGTCTATCTTCTTTGAATCATAAAGCAGAAATATATTTTCTTTGCATTAAAAATTCTATTAAGAGAAGCACTAGCAAAAAAAAAAGAATTTTATATGTAAAATGCATAGAAAATTTATTTTATATATATATCAGCCTATGTGGCATATAATGGGTAAACAAATTCTCAACAGGTAACACTTCTGGATTAATGCCTTGAAAGCAATATGACCTGGCTATATATAATATTTTCCATCTATAAAAACTTATGAAATTTACATGGGATATAACCTAATTCTGACCTTCATGGAGCCTTTTATTACTAGATATATTTTTTTAATGTCAGTAGATCAGGAAGAAATGTGAGGCTCCATCAATATTTAATTACATTAAATTTTTCCTCATTGCTAACATTTAAATTTAAAAATATACTAAATGATTTGATATTTATTATAAATAATTCAAATAATATATTTACTAATAACTTAATCATATAACATTTCTGTCACATCATAGACTTTAATTATATTTTATATGTATATATAAATTAAAGTGGCATATGTAATGAGTGCTAAACTATAAAACAAAATATTTCAAATTTCTTTTTTTTTTTTTAATGATAGACAACCTTTAGTTATCTTCCTGTAATGACTTCACATCTAACATTTAGATTATTTTCATCACCAAAGAGCCTATTTTATACAATAATAGTATTATTTATTGAATCCTTAATCTCTATAAGGCTATTATTTAATTGTATTTATCACATGGACATGAATATATATAATTTCACTTAATTATTAATCACTTCATATACATTTAAGTAAGAGCTAGATCTATAGACAGGAATTTAAATTCATTTATCTATTGTGTATTTTGAGTTGTGGACTATGCATGTGGAACATTTTGTAATATTATATGTAATATATTATACCGGATACTCAATCTATTCTGAAACAGAGGGCGCCACCAGACCACTACGTGTCTGGAAAATTTGTTTACTGTGATCAGAATAGATGATGATGATGGTTTGCGCCGACTAGACTCAGGGAGAAACAAGAGATCATAAATTGTCTAGACAATTGAGACAAAAGCACAAAGACAAACATCAGCCAAATTAAGTTTAAACATATTTTATTATGAGAAAATAACTTATTAAATATAAGTTTATGACACAATAGATGGTGGTTAACTCAGGCGTGTACCAGACATACTAAAGGCAAAGCTATGACAGACTGACTGATCTTCTAATAAACAAATTTAAAAGGGAGGAAGCAAATTTCATTCAGCAGAGGATTCACCTAAACATTGGTTTTCACTTTCAGATATTTAAACCATATGCCCCTGAAATAGATCAAAGAACCCAGTGCCGATGAGCTTTCCGAGATCTAAGCATGGTCAGATCTCGAATGTCCTTATATCGGTATGAACTGCACCAATTACTACATTTAAAATAACGGTGATTGATCCACCTCAAGAACAATCGAAAAATATCATTGAAACGAAGAACAATTAAACCTGGTGAATCCCAGCCAAACGATTGGCGAAAATTACTTTAAAATTAATAATTAATAGTCCCAATAAGAGACAAGTAAATGATTAGAAAAACAGTTACGTCTGCCCCAGCAAATAAAGAAAAGAAAATAAACTTACAAACAAATTCTGAGTACATGCTCTGATAAATTTAAAGCACACATAATAACTACAAAAAGAAATCTATCGGAGAGTGCACATGAGTACGCAATATCAAAAGTTTAAATACTCTAGCAGAACGAAAGTATTGCTCACCTGTAATTTAAGAAAGGATAAAATTTATCTTCCTGCTGACAACTTATAAAATTACAAAGAAAAACACAATTCTAATTTCCACTTTTAAAGATATTAGAAACGAAATTTCCACCTGCGGAAAATTAGACAATAAAGTCATCAGCCAAAAGATTTTTGGAGGTTTAGCAAGAGGGCAAACATAGAGTATAAAATTAATTATTGAATACTAAATAATTACAGGTAAGCATAAAAATATATATATACAAGACTGCTAAAGCATTTACAAAAGCGAGGCATAAAATATAAAACTCATTCGTCACTCTCCAATAAACAAAACTGAAAGCAAATTGGAATCTTAAAACTAAGATTCCAAGACACACTACAAAATATTGGAAATTAGAGCAAATATTAAATATGAGGCTATATTGATTTAAGAATACATATTTATGATTAGATTGAGCGGAGATTTAATGAGAATTAATTTACCCTGGGAAGAATAAAAACGAAAATAGTTACCTTTCGGTAAAAGCAATGTTCATGTAGAGTGCGCACTTTTACTTAAGTTCATTTTCAGGTCTTTAGACCACGGCAAGGTAGATGTAACGAGGTTCCAGCTTCTTTTAGGTGTTTAAGGCATTACTGGAGCAAACTTGGAAGTCAGGGATCCGTCTTTTGTTGAATTAGCAAGCCATTCGGGTGATGACAACACGTATAGAATTTTTCATCTTGTGGCAAGCAGAAGTATTTAATAACAGCTTTTGTCCTTTAAGAATTTGAATGTCCGTGCTGATATAAACTTTTACTTTAGAAACAGCTTGTCTATTTACGAATAATGAATTAACTGACACTCCAAATTTTCGGGGCTATTTATATGTTGCTCCATTTCCCGCGAAACACTTTACTTGTTGTCCAATTTCTACACCTTAGGCAGGGCAAATATTAATCTCCTGCTCAATCTATCTAGGAATTCTACCCAGGGTTTATTGAAATGAAAACAACATAAAAATCAAATCTCCGCTATCAAAATTGTTTACAATAATTAAAATAAAAGCAACAGGAATGCAATTAGCTAGCCAGCTTGTTTTTAAATCAAATGGATTTAAAAATAGGTGGTATATGAAAACTATTTTAAAATAAATCGATAAATATTTTTAAAAAATCCATTTTACATATAAACACGTGTGTACTTCGATACACGCATTCTTTTTAAATAATACTGCAAATTTAAACTCTACGTTTGATGAAAATTAAAAGCTTAATAAATTTCTTTTTTTTGTTTAATAACAATACCATTGAACCGGATTTCAATCAGGTTCAATTGCCTCAAAACGTGATCAAAAAAAAAAAAAAACATTCCTGTAACTTTTTTTTTTTTTTTAAAAAAACTATAAACACTTTAAAAATATTCTTAGAAATTCGGCCGAACGTTTGCCTCGCACTCATGAAAAACAAAACAATATTTCATTTTAATCAAAACCTTTCTCCATTCTCGTAATTTATTAACAAAATCTTTTTTTTACTAAAACCAAAAGAAAACGACTGACTAATTTAAATCTAAACTCGGTCAGGTGGTTCCCTCTTATGGGACGTTTGATCGCCTTGATGGTTTACCCTAATAAACCTGCCCATGGGTTCTGTTACTATGTTGCTGTAATCTATTTGGGTTATAAATTCGGCCATTTCCTCAATTGAGTGACTACCATTACTCATCATCATTTGCTGTACAGTAGATGGCATATTATGACGAATGGTCCATATTATCTGATCATCCGATTGAGGAAACGTGGTCAGAGATTTCAATTTTGCCACCTGCCTAAAGAAAAACTGTGCATGTGTTTCGCCATGGTTAACAGGATACCTCTCTTGTGATATCTTATAAAGTATCCCATCTTGCCTGGCTTCACTCCAGAAGGTCCTCAAAATGAAACGTCTGTAACCCTCAAATGTATGGGGTTTAGTAAACAACGTGCGCCACCAATCCAAGGCTGTTCCCTGCAGATGGCTACCGGCGAGTGTAACTTTATCATCTTCAGACCAGTCGTGAACGCGAAATAAGCTATCCAGACTTTCCAGATGAGTCAAGGGGCTTTCTCCCACCTCTGCTTTAAATACTTCAATAAAAAATTGTTTTTCCCAGAATCTGCTGGTGGTTTCCTCCTGCCTTTTTCTTCCTGAGTTTCTATACTCGTTTTCAATCTCAACTAACCTATATTCCAAGCCTTTTGTCATATCTAGACACATTTGTTCAACCTCAGCTTTCAAATTATCTTGGCTTTCTATTCTATTATGAAATACTCTATCTTTTCTTCTACAAGTACTATTTTCGTTTCTAAGTTAGCAGACCTAATGCTATCCTGGTCTAGCTGCTCTTTCATTTCTTTTATCTCTTCCTTTACACTTTCCATTTCCTGTCTATCATTTCTCAATTCACTTTCCATAATTTTTATAGCTTTTTGATTCTTTTCTACTTCTCTCATTATTTCTTGTCTCATTTCTTTCATTTCCATAATCATTTCTTCCTTTATAGCCTGCTGGCCCTGTTTAACTTCACTAACTTCTTTCTTCATTGCCTGTTGGACCTGCTTAATTTCCTCCTTTATTTCCGCTTTAAACTCTGCCATCATTGCTTGCTGACTTTTCTTGAATTCACTCATATTCTCCTTCATTTCTATTACCAACTTCATCAACATCTTCATCATCATCTGTGACTCACTTTCTTCTTTTTCTACAATTTGAGGGTTTTTAAATGAGACAGGACTTTCTTCTACAAATGCCGTCCTGTCGCTTTCTTCGTTGACTTCCATTTTCGACACAAATTAAATTCGCAACACTAACTTCTTAAAAGAAAATCTAAAATCTAATAGCAAATAAAACGCTATTTACTGTTTTCTATAAATTATTTCAAAACAAAGACAAACTATATTTAACTCTTCACAAAATTAACTTAGACAGACTTTTTAGAAAATACTCTTTTACAGTTGATAAATTATTTCATATAAAAGAAAGACGAACTATATTTAACTCTTGAAATAAAATTAGTCCGATAGCTTTTTGAAAATACGCTTTTACAGTTTATAAATTATTTCATTAAAAAGAAAGACAAACCCCATTCTACCAAACTGCTCCAAAATACATGCAATAATTAACAAAACCGAACCTCCACCTACTAAATCTTGCCTCTTACAAAACCCCATTCTACCAAACTGCTCCAAAATACATGCAATAATTAACAAAACCGAACCTCCTCCTACTAAATCTTGCCTCTTACACCTGAAATCTTTCTCAATTGTCCAAACAAAATCTCACATGAGTTTGAAAACTCGAAGCCTCATGTTGGTAGCGCTAAAAATTATTATCCTATATACCGGATACTCAATCTATTCTGAAACAGAGGGCGCCACCAGACCACTATGTGTCTGGAAAATTTGTTTACTGTGATCAGAATAGATGATGATGGTGGTTTGTGCCGACTAGACTCAGGGAGAAACAAGAGATCTTAAATTGTTTAGACAATTGAGACAAAAGCACAAAGACAAACGTCAGCCAAATTAAGTTTAAACATATTTCATAAATTTTATTATGAGAAAAGAAATTATTAAATATAAGTTTATGACACAATAGATGGGGGTTAACTCAGGCGTGTACCAGACATACTAAAGGCAAAGCTATGACAGACAGACTGATCTTCTAATAAACAAATTTAAAAGGGAGGAAGCAAATTTCATTCAGCAGAGGATTCACCTAAACATTGGTTTTCACTTTCAGATATTTAAACCATATGCCCCTGAAATAGATCAAAGAACCCAGTGCCGATGAGCTTTCCGAGATCTAAGCATGGTCAGATCTCGAATCGGTATGAACTGCACCAATTACTACATTTAAAATAACGGTGATTGATCCACCTCAAGAACAATCGAAAAATATCATTGAAATGAAGAAACAATTAAACCTGGTGAATCCCAGCCAAACAATTGGCGAAAATTACTTTAAAATTAATAATTAATGGTCCCAATAAGAGACAAGTAAATGATTAGAAAAATAGTTACGTCCTCCCCAGCAAATAAAGAAAAGAAAATAAACTTACAAACAAATTCTGAGTACACACTCTGACAAATTTAAAGCACACATAATAACTACAAAAAGAAATCTATCGGAAAGTGCACATGAGTACGCAATATCAAAAGTTTAAATACTCTAGCAGAACGAAAGTATTGCTCACCTGTAATTTAAGAAATGATAAAATTTATCTTCCTGCTGATGACTTATAAAATTACAAAGAAAAACACAATTCTAATTTCCGCTTTTAGAGATATTAGAAACGAAATCTCCACCTGCGGAAAATTAGACAATAAAGTCGTCAGCCAAAAGATTTTTGGAGGTTTAGCAAGAGGGCAAACATAGAGTATAAAATTAATTATTGAATACTAAATAATTACAGGTAAGCATAAAAAAAATATATACAAGACTGCTAAAGCATTTACAAAAGCGAGGCATAAAATATAAAATCATTCGTCACTCTCCAATAAACAAAACTGAAAGCAAATTGGAATCTTAAAACTAAGATTCCAAGACACACTACAAAATATTGGAAATTAGAGCAAATATTAAATATGAGGCTATATTGATTTAAGAATACATATTTATGATTAGATTGAGCGGAGATTTAATGAGAATTAATTTACCCTGGGAAGAATAAAAACGAAAATAGTTACCTTTCGGTAAAAGCAATGTTCACGTAGAGTGCGCACTTTTACTTAAGTTCATTTTCAGGTCTTTAGACTATGGCAAGGTAGATGTAACGAGGTTCCGGCTTCTTTTAGGTGTTTAAGACATTACTGGAGCAAACTTGGAAGTCAGGGATCCGTCTTTTGTTGAATTAGCAAGCCATTCGGGTGGTGACAACACGTATAGAATTTTTCATCTTGTGGCAAGCAGAAGTATTTAATAACAGCTCTTGTCCTTTAAGAATTTAAATGTCTGTGCTGATATAAACTTTTACTTTAGAAACAGCTTGTCTATTTACGAATAATGAATTAACTGACACTCCAAATTTTCGGGGCTATTTATACGTTGCTCCATTTCCCGCAAAACACTTTACTTGTTGTCCAATTTCTACGCCTTAGGCAGGGCAAATATTAATCTCCTGCTCAATCTATCTAGGAATTCTACCCAGGGTTTATTAAAATGAAAACAACAACATAAAAATCAAATCTCCACTATCAAAATTGTTTACAATAATTAAAATAAAAGCAACAGGAATGCAATTAGCTAGCCAGCTTGTTTTTAAATCAAATGGATTTAAAAACAGGCGGTATATGAAAACTATTTTAAAATAAATCGATAAATATTTTTAAAAAATCTGTTTTACATATAAACGCGTGTACTTCGATACACGCATTCTTTTTAAATAATACTGCAAATTTAAACTCTACGTTTGATGAAAATTAAAAGCTTAATAAATTTCTTTTTTTTTTTTTTTGTTTAATAACAATACCATTGAACCGGATTTCAATCAGGTTCAATATACAAGAATAACTAACTTTACTAACAACAATAATATTAAATTATTATCCTGCATTAATATACTAAGATCTCCATAAAGAGGTAAACATAAGACATGCATGAGAAAATACACCAGTACAAATCACAATATTCAAAATATGGTCTGACGGATATGATTTGGATTTTTGTCATTGGTATATCACCACAATGTTACGGACATCTAATACATCTGTCTGCAATTCAGGCACATGTGTAAATGAATTAACCCAGAAAATAATCATAGTGAACAATCACCATAACCAGACTTCCTAAATAGTGGACATGCATATCATTACTTACAGCAAAGGGGCCAAAATATTAATCCACATATATGTAATTAAGACAGAATAATATATAGCATAATTATTGACTGAATCCTTACTTCAAATTTTTAATAACTTAAAATATTCGTACCTGTCATTAAAATTGATTAAATGAAAAATAATATTAAAATACACACATCTCTCAAATTTATCATATTGTTTCATAACAAATTCCAGACAGTTATAGAAAAATATTTAATCATTTAACATATATAAGATTGAACTTCAAAGAATTACTTTCATTCATTTATCCTATTGTGAATTTAAATAAAATTATTACTATGCTTAAAATAAGATTTATATTCCTAATCTAAATTCTGATAAATTGCATTAATTTAACTAATAAATAGTTTTTTTTTTTCAATAGCATTAACCATAAATAAAATATGCATGCTAGACCATAACACACAAAATTATTAATATTTAAAATAGCATATAATAATCATAATATATTATAATGTATAATTTAAATTTTAAGCATAAATTTTACCAAAAAACTTTTTTAATATAATAAATATATATATACTCAAGTTCTTAATCTGATCCAACTGCAAGTAATTCACACATGCAAGGATGTTCTCTGCATACTGGTGATATAATTCAAAAGACACATTTGCATTGGCAGTTTTTTCTTCCATTAAGATTTTGCACTGACACATACAAAAAAAACATGAATAAATCAATGACCATTATTTCACAAATTATTCCATATATTATACTAGACAGAACAGTTCAATATTTCTGTCACATTACACTAATTTCACTTTGTTTAATGCAGATAAGTATTTTTAATTTAGCATTTAATACACATTCTTCTTTTTCAATTTAAGTAGTTTTTTTTCTCAACACAATATTTAATATAGCAGTTTGCTCCTAAACATTTTTTTTTTTTCAATTTACATAGTTTTTTTTTTCACATAGCGGTTTGGTCCTTAACATTTCTCTTTAAAGTTAAGTAGATGTTTAAGTAATAATATTAATACAGCTTTTACCACATATATCTCTTCCAGTGTTCCCTCTAATTTTTTGTGACCTGTGTGCGCACTTTTTTCAAAAATAAAAAAATTGTGTACAGCAATTTAAAAAAGTGCATATAATAAAAAAAGACAATACAAGAATAGTATTAATATTCAGCCAAATTTTGTACCTACTTATACTCATTGACTCGATCTTACAACATGCCACTTGTAAGTTGTACTACATACATTACAATGGACATAATGAAAAAACTACTCTAAAATCAAGTCAAATCATTAGTTCATGAAGACAGAATTTAGCTTATTACTGTGGCTTGTCTTTTCCATTCAAATGAAAAATAAAGAAAATTTAAATACTTACAATGTAAAAACATTGTCTGCTTCTAATTTTTTTCAATTAACATATTTGTCAAAACAAACAAACAAGAACAACAATTCACAATTATTTATTATTGAACAATTTTAGAATTAAGGATTACCTTTGTTATTAATGGCATTTATTTTATAACTTCTCTCTCCTGTCTTTTGGTTTTAACTATTCTGCATAAACTTTACTTAAATTTGCATTGTTTCCATCATTCATATATGATTTTATTCTCATCAGCATATCCATATGGTTTTCTTGAAATCGATTTCTTTGTTTCATTTTAATCAAATTGATCAAACTAAAACCGCGCTCGCAATCTGCAGTACTGGCCAGAAAAGTGCCTTCGATATCTAGTAATTTGGATAGATCTTTAAATTGTTCATTATTCAAACTAAACATAACCATGTCTTCAAAATCTTTTATTTGTTTAATTTTAATTTTTTCCCGCACTGCATATTTAAAATCGTTATACTGTTTGCTTATAACAGATTTATCTGTAAGAAAAGCATTATATTTTAAACACCATTTTTCAATTTCCACTAGTCCATAATTAAAATCACAGGATAATAAACTGGAAATATCAAAGGATATCCAATCTTCTACTTCATCCATTGGAAACCTTTCTTCCAAATTTTCACATAATAAATTACTAAATTTTAACATATCATGTTTTTATAGTTATATTTAAATCATAAGCCTTTTTTAAAAGCACGCTTATTTTATTGTTCCATGGCATGTTTCCAAGATGTTTTTCCTTGATTTTATTAATTTTTGCATGAGAAAATTGAAAAGCATCTATGGGTGTTAATTCATGGCATTGAAAAGTTTGACATAAAGCACTGAGTTCTTCTAAAATTGAAGACAAAAGTTCTAAATTTATTTGAAATTCAATGTTGCTTAACTTTTTCAAAAAAAAATTTGGAAATTGGATCATTTTTATCTTGATTAAAATATTCAATTAATGATTCATAATTTGTAATAATTGCTTTTATTGCAAAATGTCTTGATAACAACCTCACCTCATTAATAGCTTGGAAAGCTATAGATTTATTTTGTGAAGCTTCAATAATCTTTTTAAATTTACTTGTTTTTGTCATGGATCTCGAGAATAATGTATAAATAGTTCTCACCACTGTTTTGATTTCTCTTGTGGCTTTTATTTTTTTCCATGCATCCAAAATACATAAATTTTCTTGGTGTGCAACACAATGTTGTTGCACCAAATGTGGTACATTCTGCTTTAATTTAGCTGCTACACCATTTCGTTTTCCAAGCATTACGGATGCACCATCAGATGTAAACATAACCAGGTTTTGCAAATCAATTTGGTTATCTTCATAAAATTGTAAAATTGCAGAAAAAGTTGAAGAAGAATCGCATGTCTTTAATTGGATTATCCCACCAAAAACAGTTTTATATTGATCAGATTTTCTAAACTTAAAATATAAAATTAAACATTTGGTTGTAGAAATGTCTGTGCTTTCATCAACAATTAAAGTATGAAAATATGCCATTTTAATGTCATTTATTATTTCATTTTTTACAACAGTATTCACCACTTCCAAAAATGAAAAAGGATAGTTTTTACTACGCCAACTTTCTGGAACATGGATGTATTTTGCCATGTGGTTATTTCTCAAACCGAAAGCAAAGATATGTTCATTTTAATTGCCAATAATAGATCTCAATTAAAATTTTTTCTTCCTCGGGATTTGATTTCTTTTTCTCGGATGTTCTGGTGTTTCTTTTAAAAACTGTACCAAACCAGTTGCAGATAATGAAGCATTCTTATTTTTCAATTTTTGTAAACTTTCTAAGTGTGATTTACTAATTAAATGCCGTTTTAAAAAGTCCAATTTCCACACGCAATCCCACATTTTTCCACTAACAAAATCACTATGTACCTCTCCATCTCAGTAGTAATTATACATTCTTTTCTTCATTAAATATGAATATTTCTTTTAACTGAATTTGTAATTTATCATGACTTTTTGGAGTATCAGTTTCCACGAATTCATTAAGCCACTCAATTTTAAATTCATTAACTGTTCTTTTTCTTTTCAAACTCATTTTTAACCCTATTCTGTAAAAATACTTTTAAAAATATTTATTTTCACAAAATTATATCACTGAAACACATATATTCAATAATAAAAGCTGGTAATGATTTTGAATTTAAATTTTAACAAAAATATGGCAATTTTAACACTGCAATCTTTACGTATGACATACAAGCATTACAGTAATTCCCAGCCTCATTTCTCATCAACGATAAATGTGTTGCCATCTATACCTATACACAAATACTATAGTTGGCAGTTTATTTAAATCTAAAACTACATTTGATTCAATTTTTTTTTCATTTTATTTTTTTATATGGATTTCATATGCAGGTGAAATTTATTTTCTGCATGAAAAAAAAATTTTTGTGTGCGTGAATATTTTTCATGTGTGTTATGTTTAAAATTTATTTGCGTGCGCACACGCGCACGGCTTAGAGGGAACACTGATCTCATCTATAATTAAGCTACTTTTCTGAATGAAACATTTACATATAATACAGTTTATTCAAATATTTTCACATAGCAGTTAGGTTAAAACTTCCTTTTCTAATTTGAGAATATTTAAAGAAATTATTACATAATCGTTTCATAGAAAATAGCAATTTTTTATTAATTATTTAATACTTTATCAAAGACAAATTCTATATCAATAATCTCCCAAATTAGAAATCTTAATTTATAAGTGAAAGTCTCAATAACTTTATCAATCAAAATTTTCCTTTTCAGTCAATACAATAAGCAATTATTATTTAATTACTACAATAATAAAATCATTAGTGTTCATAACAATGTTTTTCTCTGTCATGAATAATTATTTCTTTAAATAATTTTATCTGAGACAAAAGATAATAAATATTTTAAACATTTCTGATGAATCTATCTTAACAAGTTATAGCAGAATATTAAATTTTAGTTAACACTAAGATATACTCTCAATACATCTGCTTCTAAATAAGAGTAGTTGTTATGATTTAAATATTTATTTACACTAATTCATCATAGTAATCAGTCAATTTGTGTAAATAATAGTATTAAAATTGAGTTAAAAGATTAAATAAGTAAGCAATATTGCTATTCAAAGAAACTTTAAATTTGGTAATTAAAAGATAGGGAATGATTTCTAAATGTGTGAGTGAGCATGCTTGCAATAATAATTTTAAATTTTTATTTGTTAATGGAAATATTTTTTTAGTTTGTAATATTTAATATTATTTAGAGTATTCTATTTGGTTAAAATTTTAAATACAGTGTTAGTGAACCTCTGCAATTATTCATTCAAAGTCAATGTCTAAGCCTAAAATTAAAATATTATTTGGAACTTTAAATATGTATAATAAAAAATTATTATTCATTATTCTAAAAGATATATATAATTTATGAAATATGTCATAAGCAATAGATTTCTATACTAAAATTTCATCAATTAACTTATAATTTACTTAGAATTTTTAAATGACTTGCTGCTATTCTCTAAATTTGAGTGTTTAGTTAAAGGCATGAAACTTCCTTTATTTCTTTAAAAAATGTCTACCAGAGTTCTAAGTGTTTGACAGCAAATTCTTTATTTTTTTATTTTCTGAGTTTCATGTACAATATTTTGAGGTTAAAAAATTTTGTGAAATGTAATTATTTTAATATTCAGTTGCTACTGAAGGTAAGACATTCCATATAGAGATGGTTTCCTGCCCCCCCCCCCCCAAGAGAAAGACCTCCTAAATTTTCCATTAGTTTTAGAATTGTCAAGGGAACTTTTTATATTGTAAGAATTAGATTTTCTATCTATGGCAATTTTAGAACAAACATTTATAGAATTTGCCTGAAGGTTAGTAATGATGGTATATCAGAAGTGATAATAAGTTGGACTACTTCCATCATCTATCAATAAATGTTGAATGTATAGAAAATTTTAAATTTCTTGAATATAAATAAACTTGTTAGTAAATTGTAAGTTCAATTCCTATGCTAATATTGTCACTGGTCAGTCCAGCAACACCTAAAGAAGAGTGGAGAATAATATTATTTAAAACATTGTGTTGTCTATCTGTGTGGTATTACTAATAAGTTGTTTGTATTTGAAAAGTTTAAATAAAGTTTAAATTTTTTTTTACATTCAACATTTATTAATAGATGATGGAAATAGTCCAGCATATTATCACATCAAACATTTATAGAATTCCTTGATTATGTCTTTATACTATTTATTCTTTTAAAACAATGTTAATTATAACTAGATAACTGTGCTTTCAAGAATTTCCATATTTTGTTATGGGTTTTATAATTCTTTTGGATATTAATTAAATAAATTTAAAATTATCTTATATAAATATTGCAAGAAATCCTTATCACACATATATATTTTTACATGAATGAATAAATGATGAATATATATATACATAGTGTAAAATAACATTCAGCTATTTGTTAATGTTATGAGTTTGTCTTTGAAAATTGAATGCCCTTTGTTGTATTAAACTCTCCCTTCCTTTTTCTGATTGTTGAGAAATGATTGATGAATGTAATTACCAAAAATATCATTTCAATATAATGCATAATTAGTATAGTTATTAATAATCAATGTAAAACAAGGATCTCTTTAGAAATTGTGGAGAATAATATTTATGTGTAGATACACCAAAAATTAAAAACATGCCTTAACACTGTTTCACAATATTTCCCCCCTTGAAGTTATCAAATTATTTTAATAATCGAATGTTGGACTATTATCTTACATAAAAGGACAATCACTCATTTTGAAGTCTTTTTGATGAACATTTAATTTAATCATATAGTAATAGATAATAAATGAATAATAGAATAACATTTATTTTCAGGTGTGTAGACATTTTTTATTTTATAAAAACGATTATGATTTTAAGTGTTTCACTAAAAAAGATTAGAAATACAACTTTTTAGTGATTTTCTTTTACAAATATAAATTACAGCTCATTTGAGAAATTTAAAAAAAACCACTTGGATTAAGCTAATTATTATAATTTTGCTGGGAAAATGAAACAAGATGGGTTTGGTATGAGCTATACTGTCAGCTGTGATTGATTTCAGCTATCATAAATCAAACAAGTTTTTCAGTCAGAGATGAAGTAAATGTTTTAGTAAAAAGAATATAAAAAAGAGAGAAAAACATTTATTTTCTGATGTTTTAGAAACCTGGGAAGTTTTGTCAAATAAGAGAAAGAAATTGAGCTGAAATTGAAGATTGGGTAATATTTTAAATTTTACTGGGAAAACAGAATCATTTATCAGCCTTATTGGAAAAGAAGAATAACTTACAGCTAATAATAAATAACATATGAAATCTTAGCATCTAAATATATATATTTAAAATTTTTTAATGTTTTTAAAAATATTTACCAAACATTTTTGTCTTTAAGACTGTATGTGTACATGCATGTGTATACCCAGCAACAAAACTAATATCCAAGATACAATTATTAAACTATTCAATTAAGCATTTTAGATTTTTTACTATATAAATAAAGTTGAGAGAACTAGAACAAAAGCTGTAGATAATTTTTTTACATCCTCTAATTATTTTTTTTTCTAATACTATTTCTCTTCTTTCTGAGAAATTGCCTATTTATGCATACATGTTATTTAAATGAAAGCATGAATTTTGTTTATTCAAAAATATGATTAATATCCAAAAATTCAGATCATTAAATTTTCTGAAGATAGAGAATAATTGCAGCTGTTCCTCTTAAACTTAACAAATAATTGATATTTGTGGCAATTTTGAAATGGAGATAACTCTAAATTTGTGATATAAGGATAAGATGTTAGAGATAATTATAAAGATGCATATAAAGCTAGTTAATGCTTGAAAATGCTTATGAAATCCATTCCTTGATAAGTGACCAAGTGCACACACATACTTTGTTCATGCATGAGCATACATATATAAAGAAAAAAACAATAATTTTAAGCTTCCAGTCATCATTCCATCTATAGAAGATAAATTTTGGAATATTTTGTTTATCTATTATTATAATATGCTTAGACTGACTATCCATTTGCCACATTCTGTTGACAGATATTACTGTTCCAGAGTCATCATTCATATGCATTTAAGAATAAAAACCATAAAAAGTTAAATAATATCTAATTGCAACACATATATAAAATTAAGTCAATATATTAATTCACATAAATTGTTGTTTCTCTATAATAGCCTTTCCAGAAATATTTTTTATCTTTGCACATTTTTATAATTAAGTCAATATTTAGAAAATAGCTAGTTATTTTTAATTCACCTGACAATAACGAATTTGTTCTCTTTAGAAATCTAAAAATTGCTTTAATTTATGGTTATTTATTTCTTGTTGTAAAGACGTTTTCAGTTTATTATTATGATTTTATTTATGAATAATTGTGATTGATTTTAAAAGCATGCTGATTTATTTATTTTGCAAATAATTAAAATTTGTAATGTAATTAATTTGCTGATAGCAAAAATACTTATAAAGTGAGGAAATATTTACTTTTTACTATTCTTCAAACTAAATAGTAAATGTTACTGAGGCAAAAATTATGTTATAAGTGGAATTTGAGTTACCATATACGTAAACAAACATAAATAGATCTTTAAGATCCAATAATAATAGTTAAAACATTCATCGTTTAATGGTCATACCATGCAAAAAAAACTATTTCTCTATAATATATATACAGTATATACAATTTAAATCTCTCTCAATGGCTATCTAAAGTAATCAGCCATGTAAATATATAGTAATTATTCTTTTATTAATAATGGTGAACCAACCAATTTTAATATTAAAGTGTCAATACTTAACATCATGATATCTTGTAAATCGGCTTGTTTCAATATAGCTAATATCATAGGCTATGTTATTATTTAAATTTTGAATAATGAATCTAACATTCAAATATATAATCAAATAAATATTTGCATAAAGAAGTACAGTATATGTAAACAAACTTAATTATACTTAAGAACTAATAGAAAAAAAAAATCAATGTAAAGACATTATAGCTATAAATATATTTTTGATGTTCACAGTATTATTATTAAATGTTGCATTAATCTAATAGTGATGTGTGATATTTATTGGCTTAATCTCAATTAACTAATTTACTTTCCACCAATAGACATAGAATGATTGTCTGCTATATGAAATTCACCATTTGACAGCTTAGATAATAATGTATGAAAATTTTCAGACATTCAATTTCTCATTTCTTTCCCATCAGAAATGAAAATTCTTTCCTTTACTATAATTTTAACACTGAGAGAAAAAGTTTAACACTCTTAAATACATTCATCAATAGTATTCTGTCAAATGAATATGTTCATAGAGTAGTCCCATCATCAATTCATCCATATTTCCATTCTATGCTCTTTATTGCCCAGCTCTTCAATTCCATGTAACTCTTCCCATATCTTATATCATCCAACAATGTCAATTTCTTCCATCCTTTCTTCTTACTTCCATTCACCATTCCTTCCAAAACTTCTTTCATTAAATTATAATTTCTTTGTAATATATGCCCAATCCAGTTTCTCTTTCTTTCTGATTTCAACCAATCTTCTTTTTTCATTACTTCATTTGTTTATTCGTTCAGCTGATTTTTTCTATTCTTTTCCATGTCCTCATCTCAAAGGCTTCCAATCTATTACTAATTTTATTACTCATTGTCCATGTTTCACAACTATACATTAGTAATCTACACATAGCATTTAATCTCTTTCTTAATTCACTCTTTAAAGGTCCACAAAATATTTTGTTTCTCTTAATAAATGTCTCTTTTGCCAATGTTATTCCTCTTTTAACTTCACTTCTTCCATCCTCACTCAACCAACTACCCAAATATTTAAATTCCTTTACCTGTTGAACTATCATAGATTTCAATTTGCAGTCTTTTTGCATTTCTCATATCCATAAGCACTTAGTCTTCTCAACATTAATCTTCATTCCATACGTTCTTCCAATTTATTCCAACATATTCTGAAGACACTTTTCATCCTCAGCTATAAGAGCCATACCATCTGAAAATCTTATGAATTTTATTATTCTACCTCCAGCATTTGTTCTTTCACAGTCTAAATAATTATTTAGCATGTCTTCTAAATAAATATTAAAAAGAATAGGTGGCATACTGTATCCTTGCCTAACTCCACTGTCTAAATTCATTTCATCCATCTCATTATTCCCCAATTTAATTCTTATTCTTTGTCCAATATACTATTCCAAATCAATCTTTTCTCTTTCCAAAATACTCCTTTATCTTTTAAGATGGTCATAAATTTATTCCAGACTAATCTATCAAATGCTTTTGCCAAATCCACAAAACATATACC
The DNA here is from genome assembly GCA_028023455.1 of Epiperipatus broadwayi. Lineage (NCBI taxonomy): Eukaryota > Metazoa > Onychophora > Udeonychophora > Euonychophora > Peripatidae > Epiperipatus > Epiperipatus broadwayi. The sequence goes on along the minus strand of JAQFVV010006211.1, from coordinate 12,869,274 downwards.
AATTCCTTTATCTTTTTCAATATGACTCTCTGCAATTGTTCTAATAATACCAATAGCATCTCTTGTACTTTCCCCTACTGAAAACAAATGGTGAAGACATATATAAAAGATTGGTACTTGTGCTAATTGATAAATGCTAGCATTAAATGTGTATCTTAGGATAATTTGTCTTTTTCAGATATCTTTATTTGTTTGATGAATTTATGATAGAGTGAAGTTTTAAGTGTATCTTAAAAAGATATTACATGTGGAAAAAGAGATGAGTTATTAGATTTAAAGTTTATATTTGAATTAGAGATATCTAGTTTAATGAATGATTATTAATGCATTTATCTAAAATATTTGGTATTAAAGTTGTAAGAGATGGAAGATTTGATATTTATAAATCAAAATATAATAATTTGGTATTGATAAATTTTTCATAATTGATGACATGTGTAAAAAATTGATATCTGATTTAAATAATGAAAATGTGCATCTCGGGAATCATTTGTCTTTTTCAAATATCTATATGTTTCAAAATGTGTGGAGTGGAACTATATATAATAAATGAATAAATAAATCATGGACAGCTTTAAATTTTAGAAAATATTGAAGAATAAATAAATTGCAGAAACGATTTTCAATAACTACTAATTAATTGAAAGTAGCTGATGAAGATTATGTCACAGTAATTGAAAATTCTTTTGTAATTTGTTTAGTATTTAATGTTTTAAAATTTACCATGATTTATCTATACTCTGAAATTCCTAAATACCATGGTTCCACATTTTTTTAACTGCTAATTCTCCATTCCCATGATCTTGATTCAAATCCAGGAGGGCAAAATTCTATATCTGATTGAAAACCAAACATTTTTTTTTTTGTTTTCAATCTGGCTTATGATCATAATCAACCCAGCTTATTATTCTGTATTGTTTGGTTAATGGATATCTAGCTTTTCTTAACTAGAAGGTAAAACAAAGATGGAAAACCTATATACTCTTAATTCCCAGCAATTGGAAAACCTGCTAAATATTGTTTTCTCTTTTACATGCCAGTTTAATAATATCATAGTAATTCAAGCATTTTTTTTAATGCTGGTGTATCATATATCAACTCGTTTAACCAAATCTAAGTTAGGTATGGAAATAGCAGGCACTAAACACTATTTCTTGTTGTAATTAATATCCATCCACATTTAAACTGAGTATTGTCAATTCCATTATAGTTAGTCAAAATAATTCCAAAAAAATCAACAAAATGAAATCTGTGGTAAATTTTAAAAAATGCAAGCATTAATTTAAATTACAAATTATTAATTAAATATCTTGGGGTCATCTTTATGGGAATTCTTAAATGTAAAAACAAAGTGTGTAATAACTTACTCTAAGAAGCACTCTATGTTTTTCTTCCAACAGCATTTCTGTTAGAATAAGCTACACTTATAATTTCTAAAAATAATTTTAAAATCTGCAAATCAAACCGTTACTTTTAGACATTCCTAGATCAAATCAACAAGCCAGAATGTAATCATAATAGAAATGTCTTGAATATTATATCATCAATTCACAATATATAGTATAATTTACTTGCTTAGCTTTATCCATTTTAGATTAATCCCTCTTAAACTTATTAGGTTATCATTTTGCTGACTTTTTGTAATAATTGTTCAAACAACTTTGAACTATATATATTTTTAACAAATATAATTGGCATTCTACTATAAAGTGTTATTATGTAAATCTCAGATGTTGAATATTTTATGAATAAATAAAACGTGACAATACTTTTAAATAGTCCCTGCAGGGAAAAGTCTTCTTCAATAGCCCTACAAGAAGGAATATTGAAAATACACTTGTCATCGGGCTTATCAGATGAGTTGTAATGATTTTTTCTTAATTTTATTCTTTAATTTAGAACAAATACTCTCATTTTCTGATTAATAACTAGATGGTTACCTAGATTGGCTAAGAATTGGATGCCTGACCAAAAATCTTATGCCTATTTAGTACCTGACTTTTTTTACTAGCCTGAATTCAAATTTGTCCCTGAATATGGCATATAGATGCACTAATTAATATTCCACAAGTCTTTTTGTTCATATTGCAAATAGATTTAAAAGCGCATGAAATATTATGAACAATTACATTAGCTGAAGGTGAACTGTATATGAGGTGAAGAAAGATATTTTTGACTATATTATCTGATTGATATTTTATTAGGATTTAACTGGTATTAAATATTTAAGTTATTTGGCTAATATTCAAATAGAGTAACTGACATGTTGTGGAAGTAGTGTGTGAAGTAGTATTTCTATACTGGCATTGAAGTATAAATAGAATTCACAGAAATAAGAGGTTTTAAATTTACATAAATTCTTTCAGTTATTTATCAATATTTTCTCAATTGTTTTTTTTTCCATTTTCATGAACAATGCAGAGAATTTGTTAAAAGATATTAAATCACACAATACTTGAAATAAATTTAAGATTTAAAAAAAAAAAACTAGATATTTTAAAACTAAGAATTTATATTTTAACAGTGAAAAATGATTTTAACTTGGATTGTCAAGATGTTGGCTTTAAATGATATAATAATAAATTAATTCATTATGTCAACCATGGGTTAATTTGAATCAACTTGGCTGGTTTTCTTAAGTCAATATGGTATATCAGATGTTATAAAAGAAACCATTGCATTTAAGAACATAAATAAAGCAATCACAAATTTAATTTAAAGGATTTTTTTTTCTTTGAAACTTTTATGTGTATTTGTATTCTTGCATATATTCAAATTTTGTCTAATAGAAAATAACATTAATCAGATTTTTTTAATGTTTATTAATTCTCTAATTTACATGCTGTTCTAATAAGCAAACAGTTTATACTTTGTGGCTAATCATGAATCAAAATAGATAAAATGCGCTAACACGTATAAGCAAGCACACAAAGCTAAAAACAAATAAAGAAAAAATATATAAATTATTATTTTTTATTTTAATGGAATAGATATTAAAATAAAAAATAATAATATATATATTTTCTTTATTTGTTTTTAGCTTTGTGTGCTTGTGCATGTTAGCGCATTTTATATATTTTGATGCTGTTCTAATAATTATCTAAGCTAAAGTGCTTTCTACCACCAGAAGATAACCTATCATATTCAAATTCTTCAAATAATAGCATTTATAAAACTATGTTATAATTAAAAATGTTATATTTTGTAATGTTTAATTAGGTTTCAAATGTCTATTAAATATTTCTATATTACATTCAAATAACAGTTAAGGATTAAATAATTTTGAAATTAAAAAAATTTATTATAAATTAAATATTTAAAAAGGTCTAATTAATATTTTATTAATTCTGATTTTGAAATTAAAACAAACATGTTTTTGTTACAATAGATATACTGGTAATTATAAATTCCACTATCTATTTTGATTAGATAAAATAAATTTTAATTAAAGTTTGTATAACATATTTTGATAAAAATTCTACAAAGTTGTTTTTGAAAGGATTAAGGTGAATTGAAAACAGTCATTAATTTTTTTCAATCAAAATAAAGAAAACTTACTTTTAATTACTGTGTTTTTTTAAATTTCACCCTGACTAAAAAGGTTGGAAAAAAGATTATGAGAGTTTTTACAGATTATGACAAGATTACTACTACTACGAAGGGTCACTGAAGGTGCAGAGAGAAAATCAGCTGCCACTGCTAATGTCACAAAGGTAGTTTGGATTCACATGGAAGTAGAGATTGCTTGTGTTCCATAGCTCATAAGGTGTTCTAGATAGTTGACTTGTCTGAAACCCCTCAAATGATAGACTAATGGAGCTGATTGAATGCCATAAGTTATTTGGATTATACATTTCCCATCTCATCATGATGCAGCCCTAATGTGATGTACTGTTACAAATGGCCACCCAACTGTGGCTCCAATGATGATTGAGTACTGGTAGCCAAATTCCCACTCAACTTGATCTAAAATATAATCAAATCTGAGGGAAAAAGTATGCATTTTATGCAGAATTAATTTTAAATAATTACTGTGAAATGTGACAAGAGTATTGATGATTATAAATTATAAAATAGTGGTTAATGTATGTTTAAGGAGTTTCTATTTAGTTGAATAGAAAATCTATGATTTTGGAGATTGGATTTTTGATTGTTGGAGTTTGTTTAGTTGTACTTATAGTTTTGAGGATGGATTTTTTTGTCATGGTTTGAGGATGTTTTCATGCAACTCCATGGAGTGTTCTATCTTAGGTATTGCTCCAACTGACTTTCTGACCCTATTGTTTATCATAGTACAGTTAACATAGTCCTGCCATAATACCAGACCCTAAGATGTAAAGGAGCAGGGCTTTGCAAAGAGTTTTGCATTTTATTTCATATCAAGGGTTGTGGTAGCTTAATTTCTACTATGAAGGGATAACTGATGGTGCAGATAACAAATCAGCTGCTGCTGTTATCACAATGGCAGAATTTGGATTCACATGGAAGTTTATGCTTTTCTGTATTCCATAGCCCATAAGTTGTACTAGATGGCTGGCTTGCTTGAATTCCACCAAATGATAGACTAAGTGGAGATGATTGAATATCATCAGTTATTTGGATATTTTTCCCATCTCCCCTCATAATTCTCTGTATTGTTACTATATAAACTAAAGTAGAGAAATGAATTATAATTGAAGACAATAGAAGGTAAATTATGTTATCAAAATAGTTTATTTGTACTTTTTTAAATTTAAAAAGTAAAGAATATGTTTAATAGTATATTAATTATATAAGGGCTGATTACTATTCATAATGTAGTTCTAAAATTAAGGTATAAAATCATTGAAAATTAAATTATTTTTAATGATGACAAATATTATAACTTATCTTATTAATTTATCTATCTTTGAACTGAGAATTTAACATACATATTCAAGTAATAAAATAAATTCATTATTAAAAAAATAAAATAAAATAATATATTTGTTAGAATTCTGTATATAATAATATATTTTATTTTGTAAAGAAATGGAGTTATATACTTGAAATGCATGGACACATACATTGAGCTTAGAGAGTAAATAAATATATAATCAGTCTATTCAGTTGATTCAACATAAATTAAACTTGTCCTAGTGCCAAAAGAATAAACTGAAATAAAATATATTAACAAAGTACATTAATAATGAGAAAATGATTCAGTTTTGACCTTGAAAAACATTTTTGTGTTGCAACAAAATATTTTGTCATGATATTTAATTAAAAGTGAAAAAGAAAAAAAATCATAGATTTTGTGAATTAAGTTTAGCAAAACATCTATTTACAGCCATTTTCAGTGGGATCAGAGATTTCAAACTACATTAAATCTTTAATACTTCTTTATGATGGACAATCATTAATCAATCTGTGATTTGCATTTGATCATAATGCATGAGGCTATTAAATTCCATTCCTAAAGATAAATATGATTCATTAGTAGTCCTGAACCTATTAATGAAATTTCAGTAACGTTTGGAAATATCAAATTCAACAGCTAATGGAATCTCATATGAAGACCAATTCTTTCATGATTTCTAATATTTAAAGATCTTTTTATTGTAATGTATTTTCAACAGTAAAGACACAAATGTTTTACGAGCTTCAGATATTTTTATGTGTAAATTTGTAGTTCTTGCCTTACTTTATGATTATTGTTTTTAGAGCATCACCTACAATGTCTACAATTAAATATTATTTTCCAATGTTTGTATATTCTTTTTGCTATTGTATTGTGCATGATTTGAATACTCTTTTTATTATATTGTGCAAGATATCTTTCAAAATTATTTAATATAACATAATTCTAAATAAAAAGATAAATAATTTCAAAACAATCATAAGAGAATTGAAATGTGTTTAACACAAATATAAAATTATGTGATGAGATACATGCTTATAAAAGTAAAAAAAGTATTGAAAATATTTTATAACTATCGATACTAAATGTATTTATTATATATAAATTGCATATTTACCTTGATTAGTGAGGGGAATTGCTACCCCAAAATGCATTATAATTCAAATATCCCGCATAAAAACAAGCAGTTATGTGTTACTATGGGGGAAAAAAATGTAACTATAAATTCAATATATATAAAAAAATATTCATGTGTATGTAAATATACTGTATAAAAATGTTTCAGTATTTGTAATTTTAATATATATATTTTTTGCTGATGGTCTGCGATTTTTTTTCTTACATAGCAAGAGAATATTATTTTTGATGCACTTTGTTTTATTTTCAAAAAAAAAAAATTTGTAATTAACATCATGAATTATATTTATTTTACATAAATGGATATACAGTTGATTGCTGAAATTTTAATAATCTAAATGATTAAAACTTTTTTTTGCCATCATAAGGGCATATTTTTTAACAGCTACCATTATCTTGAATATTAGAATCAAAACAATGACTTTTTAAACTTACCTTTAGTAACAATTGATCATATAAAGTTGATTATTAGCTGCACAATGCACAAAATCATTTTCTTTTCCCCTCTGAAAATAATTTAGAATTATAATGAATATTTTGTAATTATGATTATATTTTTTGCCATAAGAAAAATAATATTAAGAATTTTAATCCATAATATTGACTCAGTGAATATATTTTATCTAATGTATATATTTTAAAATTTAATATTAATATACTTGTTATTAAAGTAAATTTCTGATTACTTACTATTCCAAATGAAACTGACATTTTTTTTCTTATGCAATTATTAGTGATTAAAATTTTCTTTACTTTGGATATGTATGAAAATCAGATAAATCAATCAATCATATTTTAATTATATAATCAAGACAATATTGTATTCTGTATAATAATAAATTCTGCATTATAGTTTACAGTTTTAGTGAAGCCACTATCTTATGGTGTCATCAATATTATAAAATGACCATCATTTTTTTCCAAATAAATAGTTCATTTTAAAAAAAAAAATCCACAATTTTTTTTTTTTAAATAATGCTTTTATGTAAAGACTAAAAAGTAGAAAAATAAAATAATTTGCCTCTTGATTAATTTGCCATTCTTGGAAAATATCAGACATCTTAAGAATTTGCACTTATTATAAAACAATTGGAAATTGCAGGAATATTCTCATTTCATAAAAGCATTTGGACTTTTTGATTTTTATGATTTATTTGAGCCTCAAATGCTTTTATGAAACAATATTCCTCCAATTTCCAACTGTTTTATAACAAATGTAGATTCTTAAGATCTCTGATATTTTCCAAGAATGGCACATTAACCAAGAAGTGGATTACTTTATTTTTCTACTTTTTAATCAGCTATTTACATAAAAAGCATTATTTAAAAAAAAAAAAAATTACATTTTTTTTTTTTACTTTTTAGTTATATTTACATATTTTAAAAAATGGTTAAAAGTAATAAAAAAAAAATCAGATTAAAAAGTATAATTTAATAAATAAAAAATATCCCTCTATTTGGCTTTTTAATTAAGAGTTAAATCAATATTAACAAAATTTTATTCTACAAATGTAATATTTCCATTGGCTCAGTTGTTAAGGAGTTTTCTTGGGAAGTGTAAAGATGTGAGTTCGAGTTCTAAACGGAAAAGGTTTTTTTTTTTTCATTGTTAAAATTTAAAAATGTGGACATACAGATAGAAACATATATAGACAGGGCAAGTAAATATAAAAGCATTTAATAGTAGGTATAAATTGATGCTGATTGATATGGAAAATCCTTGTGTAAAGAGCTGTTGCTAACTAGGATAAAAGTATATCTTACTTTCAAACCTATAAAAATCATAATTAATCATAAAGTGAAAATAATTATATAATCCATTATAGTTTTTATTTTTTCATTAATTTTCTTTAATAATAAATATCAAACTTCTTTTGATAATGTTTTATTATCCTCTTCAGTATTGATATATTAAATGCTGATATATGTATATTCTAATGTATATAAGAAAGTATTCCATACAAATACTTAATTTTTATTTATGCATTGACATAATTATGATAAATTGAAATTAATATTTTATTACATACTTTTTTTTTATCAATAACATGAATGTCTTATGTTCAAATATATATATCGGTGTATAAAATGTTTACTTCTATATTCATGTAGATAAAACATGTTATTTGCGAATAAAAAAAAAACTTATACACTAATATATGTTGAAATAGTCAAAAGAATCATTCAGATTGCTACCAGTGTAAGTAGGAAAGACTAAAATATAATTTATTGTGCTAAATTTCTTTGCAGAATATAAATATTTTTGTAATTCTTTTTAAGATTCTAATTTTAAAAATGTATACAAAACTAGTTAAAAACAAAATAAGAACAGTTTCTTAACTATTCTTTTGTGATTCAGCTATGTGAAATAATTAATTAATTTTCAAATTTGTATTGGTATCTCATCATATTTATTTCATTATTAGCCAGAATAGAGTCAGTTACCAATAAATTTTTCAGCAGAATTTAAATTCAGCATTTATCATTTACTCTAAGAAAACTTGCTTTAAATTGATATGCATATTTAAAATATAAAGATTATCTATGATTTAAAAAAAATATTTAATTTTTGGCAGTCATTTATTTTATAAATTAAAACAGGGAATTTAACATAAGCATGAGGCAAATCCTTCACTAATGCTTTATAGTGAAGAAATACCTTTTAAATAAATCATTATATTTTGTTTAAATTTTGACATATAGCAACAATTTTTGAATCATAATTTATGAATTAGTATTTCATTTGTTGAATTCACAGTTATTCTTTTTATCCAGATCACATTTAAACATTTTAAAAATTCTGTTATCCATCATGCATTTAATTATTGATTGTAAATATGTATTGTGTGTATTTCATTCTGAAAAAAAAAATGCTAATTCAAATTGAGATACAAAATTCCCAAAAATTTTTATTACTTTTTATAATTATTTCTAAATATAAATATTTATCTCCCAGATACAAGATTTTTACCTTTTTTAGTAGACTTAAAAAATTCTATTATAATTTGATTTTTCTTATATTTAATATTATGAAAAATGTATTGTATATATATAAATCAAATATGTATTATTTACTTATAGGCAAAGGTGACTTTGGTGATGTATTCCTTGCTAAGGCCCACGGCATCAGAGATGGGGAACAAGAAACTGTGGTATTAGTAAAAGCACTCCACAGTCGGGATGAGAATGTTCATTTTGAATTCAAAAGAGAACTTGACATGTATAGTAAATTAAATCATCCTCATATTGCTCGTTTACTAGGAGTCTGTAAAGAAGTTGAACCTCTGTTTATGATAATGGAGTATGCTGATTGGGTAATTATTCTCTTTTAAAAACTCTCTAACTATAGTAACTTCTAGAATAAAATGTAGTCAAATATACTTTCTTTATATGTAATTATTAATGATCTTTTTTAAATATATATTATTGTATTTTTTTTCCTCATGTGTCATAGCATCAGCCGGGAAGTGAACCCGCTAACCCAGGACAACTGCTTGTAAAGCAGCTGTCGCTGACCTCTTGACCACCAACGCTCAACATATTATTGTATTTTTTTCTATGAATATAAATACATCTTAAATTCTGGAAAGTAATATTCCTTTCCAGAATCAAAAGTCTAAATAATTTTTCAGAAATAATGATCCAAATTACTCATACAAATAGATCATGTCTGAATTTATCATTATTCTATCTTAGTCTGTTCATATTGATTATTATATTATTTAAGGATGATTAATTTCACATTTTTATTTACAATGCTTTTTAATAATAGTTTCCCTTCTAATATTTTATTGGAAAAGTTATCCTTAGGGCTATAAATGACAATATATTATTATGAAGAGTAAAATGTTCACCCCTTGAAATGTTGGAAAACATCAATAAAAACCAAGTGATATAAAAGTTAAGATGTTTTAAAATGTTATCTAAATTAATGGATATTGTGTTGGCAGTCTAGAACGGGTTGGGAATGTCTAGTCCATCGTCCTTTTATGGCTTGCAAAATCATTTTGTCTGGTCCGCCAAGGCAACTGCTGATGGGATTTGAAATTCAACAAATGCAGTAACTTTTTTCACGGCAACATAAATGTATAATTCTATGACACAATACATAGAAAAGACCTTAAGAGTCAATGATACAAATATAGAATAAGCTCTAAATGCAGGATTAGAACAATGATCAAAGCAAAATAATCTTGACGCTAGCTAAACATATTAGCTAGCTAATAAAACTTAAATTATGTAACATTCTACAAATAGCAGTTACAAAGCTAAATAATCTCATCTCTGGTGATACACACTGGATAGTTATTTAACTTTTAAGTGGTGTACATTCTATAAATAGCAATTACAAATTAAAATAATTTAATCACTGATGATACACAGTGACAAAGCAAAATAATTCATTGCTGATCGCACACTAGATAGTTACTAAAACTTTATTGTTGTCACATCTGACTAATAATGATTACAAAGAAAAATTAAATAGTGTCGATCTTTCCAGGAGGAAAGGACAAATATTTTTGTTGTTGTTGAAGTTAAAAGCAAACCTATGTGTGTAGTTTGTGGTGATACTTTAGCAGTAAAGAAAAAAAGCTGATCTTGAGCACCATTACAGCTCAAAGCATGTTAAACTCAATGAATGGGGAGGCCAAATGCATTTTGATAAAAGCAATGTTCTTCAGTGGAAGGCAAACCACTTTCACTAGACTTCATTATGACAGAGATATTATTTAGATGAGTTATGGAGTAAGATAATCACAAAAAAGCAGAGACCTCATGTAGGAATTAATGAAAGAGTTCATGGTGGCTAATTGTTAGTGCCAGACAAAGTAAAATTGTTTCAGAGTATTAGTTTGTCTCAGAGAACCATCTCTGATCTTATTACTGACTCAGTATAAGATATTGGAAAAAACACTGAAGGATTTCCTCTGGTTTGTGACGAGATGCTGAACCTAACAAATACAATTGACCATTTTTGTTAGAGGGATAACTATAAAGATTGACACCTGAGAGGAACTGCTGCCACTAGAAGACATTACAAGAAATGAGCTTGTTTTTTCAATGAAAACATGTGCTATCATAAGTGGCCTTATTGCAAATAGAGATCACTCGCAGAAATAATATAATTGCATTTGTCAAAAAAGAGAAATGAATCATCTGTCTTATACAAATGATTTAATTTATGTCACTGCATCATTCACCAAGAAAGTCTCAGCACAGACATTGCAGCTCAACTGTAATGAATAAATTTTATCTAAGTTGCAAGAACATGCTCATAAGGTTTTATGAACTGTGAGATGAAATCAAATAGAGATGAAGAAAAAATGTGTCATGGAACTGAAAATTGTCAAGTTGCAGGACACCAACCAGTTTCTCAGCTTTCTGCTCTCAAATTTGAAGCTATTAAAATGCAAAAAAAAAAAAAAATGCAACTCAAAAGGAATAACACTGCACATTTTCCCATTCTAGAAGGACAGACCTTATACAACTATTACATATGCTGGTGAATATACAGAACTAATTGAGGCATTTAATGAAAGATTCAATGAGATGAAACATAATCATAGAACTAAACTCTGTTAATGTGAAACCAGGTGATGCACCTGATAGCTGATATGAAATCATTTTGCTGCAAAATGATGATGAACTGAAAGCTAAGTACAACTTACCACTACTTGAGTTCTATAAATGTCACATAGATGTGCATTGAAATATGTGTCTGTGTTTGGGATTCCTTATTGCTGTGATTCTTTTCAAATTTAGCATTGCGAATAGTCAACTGTGCTTCAGACTGACTGATGCAAACAGGGAAAAGCAGTTGTGAGTAGCAATACCAATACCAGATAACATCATATCTCACCAAAGAACAGTTTGTTATTACATTAGGGGTGAATTTATTAAATTGTTGATCAAATACAGCAGGCTAATTATAAATGCCCAAATGGCCCTTGATAAAGAAAAAAAAAAGATTCCCCACCCCTTATCTAAAACATTGTTTCATATCAAATTGTGAATTACTTTCTCCTCTGTTATTTTCCCCCAGATTTGATTTTATAATATTTCTTTATCTGTCTATTCCTTTTTGGCTCTTGCCTATCTTGCTTCCTTTACTGAATTCAGATCAGTGCCTTAGCTTGGTATTATTTATTTGTTGTGCTCAGACATACTAGATTGTTTTCTTTCAATATTATCCTATGGACATTAGATTTAAAAATCATATCTGTACTGTATAATAAATAACTTCACAATTAATATTTTTTTAAAAATGTGCAATTCAGATTGCTTTTAAAAATATGAAATTGAAAAAAAAAAAAAAGGTTATATATATTAGAATATTTTGCCATAAATGTTCTATCTGGAGAGAATTTTTTGACTATAAAATCCACAAGAAGTCTACTTATTGTCATAGAGAAGTTACTCTAATATTCACAATTTAAGCAAGTTGATTTCTGGTAAAGAAAATTGGCATTTGAATTAGAGGTTGCAATATTTAATTTTAGTGAAAACATATGCTAAACAAAAAAAAAAGGAGAAAGGATTGGGATTTTTTAATCCTATAAAACTGAATGACTGAGTTTTATTACAACTCACTTCTTTTTTTAAACAAGAATTTATTTGCAAAAAAAAAAAAATTCAAGTAAAACAAGTAGTATTTACTGTATATTGATGACTCTTTTAGAAGTGAAAAATCGGGACATCTGAATATTTTCAAAATAGCCAAACATCAATAAAATCATATTCAATTAAAAATTGCCTAAGATAAGTTTGTGCTTATTATTGATGTTAATATATAATAATTAAATATGAATTCAAATAAAGTAACAGAAAATCTTACATTTTTAAATGAATATTTGCAACCAAATAATGATAGAAGTTAGTAATTAGAAAACGACAGATTTGATATTTTTTAAAAAATATCATACCAAACATATGTTTAAAGTACTTATCTTGTCAAGTAGATTTTCTTATAATTTTTCAAAATTTTTGTTATAAAGTGAAAATCTGAGCTGAGTTACTAATCTAAAAACTTTTACATATTCAATATTAATACGAGACAAAAATATATCTCTTGTTTAGATAAATTGGTGAAATAATTACTTTTGATTGACAAGTTTGTTTTGAATTTTTAGTATTATTTGTCTTTTCAATTTCTTATTTTGTTTTGAGAGAAAAAAAAAAGATGGGCGAAGGATATTCAATATTTATTTTGAAAATTGATTTCTCATAATAGTACCTAATATTAACTTACACATTTAGAAATTAAAATGTAGAATTTCAAACTTATTTGTTGTAAATTAACATGCTTGTTTGGAATTTTTATTATTATTACTTATCTTTTAAATTTATTTGGTTTTAAAAAAGTGTGGGGAAAAAAATGTGGTGGTGTTGAGTTTTATGAACAGAATACTAAAGGCCAAAATAATTGCCAGCTACAATTTTATTTTTCATCTAAAAAGTTTTCTTTTTTTTAAAGCAGAAATTACAATAAAACAATTCAAATAAAAATGAACTGGCTTATTTTAACTTTTTGGTATGGGGTGTCACTATATTAAGTTTTTAAAGAATTGATTTGAGACACAATTTTCATAATAACTTCAATTTTAACAATGTTAAACCAAAAAGATATACATTAATAGAAACTAGAAAAACTAAGGGAAAATGTATGGTTAAGAAAAATAATGATTTACTTTATTCTTTGCTCATACTAAGTTTTAAAATTATATTTTCATTGATAATTTCTTTGTATTCCTCATAAAATTCTCATTTCAAAACATATAATATTTCTTACCTGAGATAATCCATAGCTTCAGAACTTACAAAAGAGAACCATAAGAATTCGTCATTTTTTTCTTGTATCCAGAAGTTAAAAAATCTCAAGGCATCTATAAGAAAAGATTTTTCCTAATAAAAGATATCAAATAAATCATTTCCAGCCAGTGGATATGCATTTTTAATCATACCAATTGGCTTCTTGTCCATCCAAACTAGAAATTGAAGATCACTCTTTATCAATGATAAAATGAGTCTCCTTCATTTTATATTTTTGGTGCACACTAATAATGCTATCTTGTTATATTTGTTGTCCCATAGAGATATTATTTATTTGCATATAGCTCATTTTCTAGTTATAGACTTGAAAATAATATGATGCAAGATGTGGCAAAACTACTGATGTCATAGCATGAGTACTAAGGCATAGGCAAGAATCTGGATTTGATTCTTTGCCTACATACAATTCCATGTGAAAATCTCCTTTTATTGGTTTTAAGAGTTTATGTTTTTACATGGTACTATGCCCAGTAAATTTTATGATTATTTCACCAATGCAATCTTTCTGTGCATCTGATAATCAGACTTAAATTTAAATTGCACTGCTTTATAATTGGCTAATTTTATATATGTAGTGAAAATCATTACTTGTTATATACACACAGACATACAAGTATAAATACAATTATAAATTATTAAATCTTTTGAGAATCATTATATCTAAAATATGGTTGCCTCAAACTTGGATCAGAGCCCCAAAATAACATTGTACATAATCAGATAATTTTATACATGCAGTCAAAGTCATTTTTGTTATACACGCACAGACATGTCAGTACAAACACACTAATTATATTTTTTACTAACAATTACTTTTATCAAATAATATCTTTTTAAAATAACAATAATCAAATAATAAAATTTTAAATTGAATACTTACATTTATTAAGTTTCTTTTCAGAATGAAGACCTTGAAATTGCAAAATCTTTGATGCATGTTGAATCCATTTACAAATTAAATTTTTCCCATCAAAAATGTGCCCTTTTGTTTTCTCTGCAAACTCTAATAAATTGAGCAAAAAAAATTAAACGAACTTATTCATAAAAATTTTTTTTAAAAAATCTAAGATTTATACAATTTTAACAAGACATACATGAAAAAGGAAATTAAACTACAGAGAATGATTGTATTGACATATCCATAGTCCATTCAATTTTCCTCCAATTTTTAAATGAAAATAAAGAAATTATAATTTCAAATGGTGGGCACAGCAATCACACTAAACATTGTGATGCATTTTAAAGCAATAACAAATTAAAAGTTTAAAATGAAAATTATTTCTTTTGATTACCACTGATAGTTATTTTCTTTTTATTTCACAAAAATAAAAAAATGCATTGCCACTTTGTATGGACCAAGTAGTTTGGAAGCCATGATGTGGACAACGCAAAATTGCTCTAAACTCCTCCTTAGAATTCTTCTCTATCATAGATGACTCCCATTTAATACAAGGCTGTTCCCATTTGCAATTGTTAAGTAGATCTTTCTGTCATAAAAATGCCAAACAGTTTTTTCATTAGCAATTATTTTATCATAGAAATATTTGGATAACAGTTATTTTAAACAATAATATACAACTGTGCAAGTTGACAATTTTCTTAGAATAAAAACATATACCATTCTGAGAATATGAGGTCTAAATAAAAAAACATAAGGTTTATTTTTGCATTTAAAAAAATAAAACAATTTGAATAATTCAAACTTTAGGTTTACATTTCTTTATCAAATAAAAAACATTTTAACAATATAAATGAAGAACACAAACTTTGTTTTTTTTTTTTAAAAAAATTAATTTCTAAAAAGTAAAAAAAAAGTATTTATTATAACATGCAAAAATATTTCATTTTAACTTTTAATTTCTATTCTATTTTTTTTTTTTTAACTATTTATTGTATGTATGTATGTATGTAAAGCACACAGAATCT
The DNA here is from genome assembly GCA_028023455.1 of Epiperipatus broadwayi. Classification (NCBI taxonomy): domain Eukaryota; kingdom Metazoa; phylum Onychophora; class Udeonychophora; order Euonychophora; family Peripatidae; genus Epiperipatus; species Epiperipatus broadwayi. The sequence continues at coordinate 12,853,502 of JAQFVV010006211.1, read as the reverse complement.
TAAATTTAATGATTACTTACCCCAGTATTATTTCATGACATAAACAGAATATTTTAAAGAAATAAACATAAAATTGAATATAGATACCCAACCACATTAGTACCTAATCAAACTATACTAGGCACCTAAACATAGATTAGGACAAAACTATAGGAAGAGATAACGATGTGCTGGGATATCTACTACATTCCATTTTGTCTTTAAAACACTGCATCAATAATCATAAAAAAATACTGGGATAACTAATCGATAGATTTAAGACTCAATGTATTTTATATGCACAAAATATATTTGTAAATAGTTAAAAATAGAACAGAAAATAAACTACAAAAATGAAACATTTTTGCACATAACAATAAACTTTTTTTTATTTTTAGAAATTTAAAAATAATACTTTGTATGTTTTTTTTATATTGTTAAAATATTTTTATTTGATAAAGAAATGTAAACAAAATTTGAGTTGTTCATTTAAATTGTTTCATTATTTTTTTAGTTTTTTTTTTATATGTAAAAATAAATCTTATGTTCTTCAATTAGACTTATGTTCTCAGAATAGTTTATATTTTTATTCTAACAAACTTATCAACTTGTAACAGTTGTAGTTATTATTTAAAATAATGTTATTCAAAAATTTCTACAGTAAAGTAATTGCTAGTGAAGAAATTGCATTGGCATTTTTACAGCAGAAAGATCTGTTTAACAATGTCAAATCCTGGTCAACTATAATGAGAAAAGAAAAATTCCAAGAAGGAATTTAAAGCAAGTTTGCATTATCTTCTATATGTGGCTTCCTAATTACCCAGTCCATACTAATCAGCAATACTTTTATTTTTGTGAAGTAAAAAAGAAAAAAAAAACTATAGGTGATAATCAAAAGAAATAACTTACATTTTAATCATCTTTTAATTAGTTGTTTTATTATAATTTGTATTAAATAATAAAAAAACAACTTTCTTAAAATGAAAAATAAAAAAATGTATAGCTAACAATTATTTTGCCTTTAGTATTATTATTTTTACAGAAGTTAACAATACTTACAATTGACTGTATTTTTTCCTTCACTTTTTCAAAATCAAATAAATTTAAAAATTTCCAAAAATAAGAATAATAAAAATTCCAAACAAACCTGGCAATTATAAATAATGAGATTGTTTGAAATTATACATTTAATGTGTAATTTGTAAACGAATATTAGATATTATTACAAGAAACCAAAATAAATAGTGAAAACCTACATTTGACAGTATTTTTTCTCTCTTTCACCTCTTTCTCAAAACTAAATAAAAAATTGAAAGCACAAATAATACTAAAAGTTCAAAACAAACCTGTCATTGAAAAGCAATAAGATTTTACATTACACATCGAATTTATAATTACTTAATATTATGATAAAAATCACTTTTCCAAATAAAAAGAACTCTAAATTTATCGATTAGTTATAGGATTGAACTGAAGATAAAATGGAATGTAAATATGTGAATACATTCATACTGGAAACGATATAGCATTAGCAGCTGATAGTAAAAGAATTTCTACTGGAAACAGGAAGAGACCAAAGCAGAGTCACATGCAAAGTCAATGTGACCATAGTGGCAGTTTTTCATTATCCCCATATAATTTATGATGCAAAGTGTAAATAAAAGATGTTGAAATCAAAATTTAAAAAATAATTATAAAATATAATGCAATTTGTAAGAACTTTTTTTTTAATGCATAAAAGAAACATTTTTAAATATTAATATTAATAATAACAAGTCAGATGTGACATCTGACTTGTTATTATTAATATTATTATTTTGCTGTTGGCTTTAGCTAAATTAAAGGGCTAAGCCTACTAATATATGGAGTATCTGAATTAAGTTCAGGCCCATATGATTTTTTCATTTGGAGAGCTGACTTTAAAGACATGTAGATGTCTAAAAGTTTCAGATCTTCTTCTAACAATTAACTTTTAGATAAATGCTTTGCTTGAGTTGGTTTTTTAAATATAATGTCCCAACTCCTCACTGAAGAGACCCATAGGTCGAAACCGGTCTGGGGATGGGGACAATCCAAGATAAAAATGATTTGAATGCCTTCTCTTGTAGTAGCATTTATCATAAATAAAAAAAAAAAGCTTGTTTAGAGCTATTAGCATGCTCTTAATTTTACATTTTTAAATATTATAATTTAAGTTTTATCAGTGTGTGTGGGGGGGGGGAGGGGGGGGACTTGGAATTTTATTAACTGCAATAGCTAAGACCTTAAAAGATATTATATTCATTCAGCATTTTTTTTTTAAACTCTAACATAATATTCGTTTTCATTATTAGAAATGCTGAATAATTAATTTAATAATCAATATTGAAGTTTTATTCACTATTTTAATTTATATGTCTTGAAACAATAAAATACAGGATTTGCACTTCAAATTCATTCATTTGCAGATCACATTGATTTATTTGTAAATCAAATTCATCCTTTTGCAAATTAAATTTGCTCTTTCATAACTCAAATTCATCTTTTAGTAAATCACATTTTTCTACATATTCATTTTTTTAAAACTAGTATAATTAAAAAATAAAATCCATTGTAATTTTATTATTCAGAAATTCAACATTTTATTGCATGTAACAATGAATATGCAAGTGCTGTCAAATGTTCAAGGCTTGAAGGATCCACTATATATTTCTTGCACATAATTAAATTTTTGAAAAACTTCTTTGATAGAGTTCACCATTGGAGAGTATGATGGTAGAAATAACAGAATATGCCTTGTCTGACTAACAAAGATCACACACCTCCTGGATTTTGCGAACACTTAAGTTGTCCAAAACCATTTCCTCCAGATTACTGACATTGAAATAATCTCTGAAGAAAGTCACAAAAAATATTTGAAGTAATTGTAAAATGTGCAATTAGCTCATGCTATACTATCCCCTGAATGTTTATTGCTGCACTTATTATTTTATCCTCTAATTATTGACACAGTCATATGAGTCAGTGTTCACACCTTTCTTAATCAAAGATGGCAATTAAACCTAGATTCATCAATATTATTTTTTGTTTCTCTTCTGGGACATTTTGAGAAAAAAATATTATCTATATTTTCTACTTCTCAATTGTTCTTTGAGAATATTGACAATTACCTTGTAATGGTGCACATTTTAATGTGATCCATAACTGGTTTAATCTGTTTGTAATGAAACTGATATATAATACCGCTTATTCAGATTCTAGAATCTTATCATGAATGTTCTTTAAAGTTATGGATGCATTTTCTTCAATTATTTGTTTAATTTTGTTTAATAGTATCACAATTTGATATTCCCTTTGTCTCTGAGTTTTTTTTCTTTGCCAATATAATCATTTTTGTTAAACTGATAATAGACTTTGCAATATTTCTATTAATTCTAATGATTTCAGCTGATTCACTATTTTCTGATCTTTATAACATTTTATATGGAATATTGTTGTTTTTTTATCTCAACTAATAAGTTTGCATGCAGCTAGGCAATTATGTCAAACAGGTCTTCTTGATCTGGACTTTGATAATTCTGATGACATGATTTGCATTTATCAATACAAATACATAGACAATGACTTTCAGGAATTTTGATATCTAAATGGAAAAAATATGTAAAACACCTACTCACATTATAACCGAGTCAAATAAAAATGTGTTGCAGTCTCTTTCTCTATGTGTATGGAAAAATTGAGGCAATCCTTTTTTTTTTTTTACTAAATGAGTAGTGTCTCGACTGACCTGTTATATATATATCAACATTTAATTTATCTAGAAATTTTACAGCTTACAGAAGAGTTATTTTCTGTGAGTATGTGATTTAAGGTCATAGTAGTCTGCCAGGTGAAGATGATATGTCACAACATATCAATCTTTAATTTTGGTGTCAGATTATGGCTTTTCAACTGCTGGTCAGTATTAGTCCATAATTGCATGAGTAACTTAGAATAAAATCATATGAGATTGTATTACTTCATCCTGCAATCACACACAAGATGAATTTCATCTGCAAAAGGGTGAATTTGATTTATGAAAGGATAAATTTAATTTAAGGGTGAATATGATTTGGAAAAGGGTGAATATGGAGTGCAAACTCTGTTAAAAAAGTTAATTTTAAATATAAATCTTTATATATAATATTGATTAACACATTTTTTTTTCTTTTTTTAAAGGGAGATTTGAAACAATTACTTTTAGCTACTCGAAAGAATAGTGGTCGTAATCCCCATGCTCCACCACTTACACTTGCTCAAATGGTAACCATGTGTAATCAGATTTCCCTTGGAATGGAATATCTGAGTAATCATCGTTACACCCATAAAGATTTAGCAGCTCGTAACTGCCTTATACAATCCACTTTTGATGTAAAGATTTCTAATTCTAGTTTATCTCATGATACATATTCAAGAGAATATCATCAACACAACCAAAGCCTTATTCCATTGCGTTGGATGCCACCAGAAGCAGTTTTTGATGATGATTTTTCTACTAAAAGTGATGTTTGGGCTTTTGGTGTTTTTGTATGGGAAGTTTTTATGCAAGGAGAACTACCATTTAGTGATAAGAATGATGATGTAATGATACGAGAATTAAAAGAAAACAGTTTACAGTTATTGTTTCCTGAACACTGCCCACAGCAATTGCAAGAACTTGTAGCAAAATGCATGGCTCACAGTCCCAAAGATAGGCCTTCCTTTAGTGAAATAGCTGTTAGTATAGGAGATCTGACCATTGACAGTGATGTCTGAGTGATAAGAACTCCACATGGTGTCATGCCTTTATTTGTTTAAATTATTTAAAAGACTTTTTTTTAAAAAATCATCTCATGTATAAAGAGTTAACTCTTTAATTCATTTCAACATATATATAAATATATATGTAATTGTTTTTTAAAAAGAACTCTGCTGGGAAATGAGCCTTTTCTCTTTTAAGAGGGAAAAAAATTTTTTTTGCTCAATACTGAGTGCATCCAAATATCAACTAAAAGCATGTTCTATTATTTGGAAGACAGCAAAATTATTAAAGATATTCAAGTGTATTTTTCTGTGATATATGACAACTTGGTATTTAACACCTAAAGGGACTTTTTTGTAATTATGTAAATAAATTAACTTTGTTTTAAAACTAAATAAATTGTCCCTCTGATATAAATTAGAAGTTATTGTAATGTTAATTTGCAATAATTTCTTTTTTAAAAAAATAAATCAAATTTCATTATTATAGGGGTTTTTTTTTTTACATTATATATTAGAATTTATTAGTTTCTATACATTTATATTTATTAAATTGTTTATATTTAGTAAGTTAAGTATCAAGTTTAAAATGCAAGTAGCATTTAGTATATCCTTTTATAGGTTCAAAATTTCCAGCAAGTTCTTTATAAATTTGCTCATATCTCATAAATTCACATTAATTTTATCAAATGTTTTGTACTTTTATGATTTTACATACATTTTTTTAAAAAAAAAATCAAGTACTTTTTTTTTTTTTGAGTATATGTGAAAAATATATAAAAATATATATATGTGCATATATATATACATTTATATAATTCTGTAAATGAAAGCTTTGTTGTTCAATTAAACAGTCTGTAAATTCTGGACCAGATTTTGCCTATATGATCTGTGCACTTGACTGATTGATATTCTAGGCCTATTGTGAAAACCAATTAAAGTTGCATTGTCTTTAGGAAGTTTTATATACAGTAAAATTAGTCTATAAGTGGTAATGCATAACTACAAGAGGTATATCCTTTTTCTCCTTCCCAAATTTATAAGACAATGTTATGGTAAATTAAGGTCTCAGATTCAATTGTATTATAAACAATAGATCTTTTTTTGTAGACATTCTCTATAACACTGTAGTGTTTCTTTTTATAATTTCTATGTAAATGTGTATTGTATTTGATATGATGACTTTCATCCCACTCTTAAATTTATAAGAGATCATAACTTCCTCAGAGAAGCTAATTGCACAATTCCTTGCTCCTGATGCTGAGTCACAAGGGGCGACATCACAAGATAATCACTATTGCTTTTATTATTTTTTATTTTGAAAGCAAAAAATATCTATCTATCTATATGTAGTTCCTTTTTGTTTGTTTTTATTAATGTGTAATAATTATAAATGACTGACTGACCAAAATGATTAGGGACCTAATTTTAGAATTTTTTTTATAATTATTTTACAAAAACAAACTCATGTCTTCAGATTGGCTGTCGAATCATTGTAGCCATTTTTTTTTATGCTTTTTTTAAAATTCTGTATAAAATAAATAAATAAAAAAAAATTTCAATAAAACTGTTGTTTTATTGCCTGAAGCTTAAAAGGAAGTAGTTATTTTTTGTATACACATACATAGTATATATAAACACAGTGTCAAAACAAGTAAACATCTTTAGCTGTCATCTTTCCCAAGAATTTCTTCAATTTTATTATTCAAATTTCGAAATTTTCCTATGAGAAGTTTAATTGCTTCACTCATCAGAATGTCTGGAGTTAATGCTCCCGTTGATTCAACAGTAACTAAAAGAATTAAAGAGAGAAAAAAAAAAAACATTAAAAAAACACAACCTTTTTTAAACATTATATATGGTTAAACTAATTAAATATTTTTGGTAATGTCTATTAAATTGTGTTTGCATTATGAACTTGTTATGCAGATGACATTCTGTTTTCAGATTACAAATATCTTAAATTTAAATCTATGATAACTTTACATACTGAAAGCAATCTGCTTCATTAATGTTTTCTATTTTTGTTTTTAAATGTATTGCATGTCAGCTATATAAAATAATATTTGTAATCATATAATCACTATAATTTGACAAAATTCTCTTTCCTATATATTATTTTGCAGTTCTAAAATAAACATTTTCTGTTTTGTTTATTTCAAAGCAAAATAAAACTATGTGATTTGATCTTATTAGTATTCATTAAATGTAATTAAGCATTAAGGATGTTAATAACATATCTTGAATCAGAATTTATTGTTATTAACATCACAAAGTTATTGTAATACTTATCACAAATAAGGTTACATATTAGAAAACACTTGTAAATAAGGATTGCCAATGGTAGATCCAGAAGAAAAGACAGTGCTCAATTAAGACAATAACTTCTAATTTCTCGATATCCAGCTAGTAAATTAAAATCAACAAAAACATTAATGGAAAAAAAAAAAACTTTTGACAAACAACAATAAAAAAATCTATGATATGAGAAAGCATAAATATACAATTAAAATAACTTTAAAAAGCAGTTTAATCCAGATGGAAATTAAATCACAATACCTAAGTTCCATAAAACTTAAAATTATATATTTAGTTTGAGAATGTTTAAAAGAACAAAATAGGAATTATTCATTTTATATTGTACCATTGAAATAAGATTGCTTAAGCGAAAGTCTCATATCTATTTTTTTAATCATTAAAAAATATTATAAATGAAGATATATCTTGATAATCACTAGCCACACCAAATGAAACTTTATGCAATTTATTTTCATAATTTGAAATTAATGTTACTAGATCAGTATAGAATTTTAAAAAACTAAGAATAAATTCTTTAGTAATTAGATTTCATTGCAAATGCATGATTAATAATAAACTCCACAACTGAAATAGATAATGAAATATTTCTATACATATATGATACTTAAATTTCATTTGATTTAGTTACAAGTCAATGCATTAAGATCAGATGGTAAATATGTTTCAAATCAAAATATATCTCAGACAATAAAAAATATATGTAATTATATATTGTTAACTATAAAAAACTTTGCCAACAAGAGTATTACTGTCCCAGGATTGATTACATCACTCCTTATAATTAATAATAATTATAAAAAATTGATATATAAAATGTTAGCAACATGAAATCAAAGAGGATTGAGTATTATCAAACATGAAATAGTTAGATATTACAGATCTTTATTAAAAAATACCGACGGATTAAGAGAATAATTCAGTAAGTATCGTGTTTTAGGATTAAAAACAAATAAATTTTATTAGTAGCTTTAAAAATAAATTGATAGTGATATATAATTTAAGAATCAATCATGAGGAAGAGATATAAAGACACTAAAAAAGAATAAAATATACGCTATATAATGATCATGATCAATTGGAATGCTGTAATGGTCACAAAATGAAGTATAATAAAAGAACTTAAAGACTGGTAAGTTTTTGTAAAGAGAAAAGCATGATAATAATGAATTCAAAAATTAAAAAAAAAAATTGCAGTTATTCTTTCCATTTTGGATAAATAACAATTATGAATCAAGGAAAAGCTATATTTTTGTCTATGGATAATAGTTGTTATAAGAATGAGATAACATGACATGATTAATACTACGTTTTTTTTTTTGTTTGTTTGATCAATCATCTTTAATTATTTGAATTTTTAAAATATATCTGTTATTAATACTAGCAAAAGAAAAGACAGCATTATTGCTCGGGAGTTCATAAGAAGTTCTAGTGCTAGAATTGATCTTGGGACCTCTTGATCCCAAGTCGGACACTCTACCAACTGTCCAAACTGAGCAGGATAACACTAGCATATATCATTAAACTTAGAATGGCTAGTTCATTTGGCCTGCTCTCAAATAAAATATATATTATTACAGGATAGATAAAATATGTCTAATGAAAGTTAACTTTAGAATGATTTGATTTAATGAATGATTACTTCAGTCAGTAATTTTATTATATTATATTAAATCTATTGTAGCTGATATATGTATATAAATTTGAATTTTAGATAATTGAATCCAGATTTTAAATGAAAACTATATATAAAGTATCAGAATATAGATGATGACATATATCGTTTATATTGAAAAAACTTATGGATATGAGTAGGAATTCAGGTAGACAGTTATATATGAGTTTTATAGATATAGAGAAGGCATATGATAGAGTAAATAGAAATAGATTATGGGTAAGTTTAGTAAATTTGGGAATGGATGAAGCTTTAGTGGATATTATTAAGAAATTATATGAAAATAATTACTATACATATCAATTAGGGAATATAGAATCAGTTAAAGTTAAAAATGTGGTGGGACTAAGGCAATGATGCCCTATGTCACCTATTTTGTTTTTGTTGTATTTGAGTGAAATAGAGAGGTTAATAGAAAGACTAGGAAGAGGGATAGAGATACCGTTAATAGGTAGCAAGGGAGTATATACATTGTCGGGTCTTTTTTTTGCGAATGATGTCTTTTTGTGTGCAGAAAGAAGATATGGAAGTTATGCTGACGTCATGCGCAAGGATGGGTAAAGAGATGGGGATTAAATTTATTTTTTAAAAAATATATCTTTATTTACAATGAAAACTTTTACATATAATCAATCATTAAACAAGGTCTAGTACCTCTTGTTCTATTGAGAGTCATAATTATGAATAAGACAATCAATGAAGATTAGAGTATATTAGTCCAAGAGTTCAGTGTTCAAGTATGACCATGTATGTGTCTTCGATCATTTTTTTTTTATGAATAGCATTCATCCCTTTTCTTGATTTTCTACAAGCTGTTATAAAACAATTGAACTACTTCGAAATTTAAATTTAGTGAAAAAAAATCAAATATAATGTTGATTAATACTGGGGAAAGAGAAGAAGTAGAATTTTTATTGGGAGATATTAAGTTAAGTGTGGTGAATAGATATAGTTATTTGGGAATCATCTTAAGTAATCAGAAAAATTGCTTGGATGAATGGGAGGAAAAATTGATGAATGAAGCAAAGAAAAGAAAGGGAGTGATAAAGAAATTAACTGTTTTCATATAATAAATTGTATGGAAGGGAGTTGCAGTAGCAGGGTTAACATATAGTAATGATACATTATATGTTAGTAAGGGGGTATTAGATTACTTAAAAAAAGTACAAAGGGAAGTAGGAGGACGTGTATTAGATGCAGATGTGTGGACAGCAAAGGAGGCAATTCAAGGAGAAATGAGATGGTCAAGTTTTTATATGAGAGATGTAAAAAGCAAAATGAAAATGTTTGGTAGGTTTATGGATAATAAAAGAATAGCCAAAATAGTATTTAATTGGGTTACGGGTAAAGGGCAGGCAACAAGATGGGTGAAAAAGATAATGCGGTATGCAGAGGATTTGGATAAAGAATTTATATCAGTATACTTGTACAAAAGGTGGGATGACTGTCTTAGGAGGATTGTTGAGTGAGTGATAAGGAATGGGATAAAAGAATAGATGCATTAATAAAGAATAGGGATGGAGAACTAGTATGGAGAGTAAAAAGAGTTTAAATATATATAGAAGTAAACAGAATATTGGGTGTGAGTCTTTAACAACAAAGGAATATACATATAAGTGGAAAAATATGGGTGATTTAGTCTGCAAATTGTGTAAGAAAGGCATAGAAAATATTAGGCATCTGTTAACTGAATGTAAATGCTTGAAAGCAGAAAGGGTACAAATAATGAAGTTCTAGAAGAATAAATATGAACAAAGTAATTATACAGAAAGTGGGTTTTATGTTGGGTTTGGGAAAAAAATAGATATGAAGGCCATGCAGTTGACAAAGATTACATTGTGGAAATGAGATGGAGCAGATTATGGTAAAACTTAGAGTGGGGAATGGAAAGGGAAGGTAAAAGTGACTAACAGGTTTCTCTGGGCATAGTTGCTGAGAGATTCCTGACTACATTTAAGGAGAAGTCATAGTGCATCACATCAAAAAAATACAAATGTATATAATGCATGTAAAATAACAATAAATAAAGATAATAACAATTTGATTTTCACAGCAAGCAACCACAAACATCATTTAGACATGTATATTATAATGATTATCTCTATATAACTGTTGCAACATCAACATATTAATTAAGAACAACAAAATAGTAGTCATAATGATCAAAATGACATTAGCACATTGAAGATTAAATTCTGCATAATTCAAAAGCATTTTTTTTTTACATCCAATTTAAATTAATCTTAGGTGCCACTTTATGGAAATAACATTTCTGGATGCATTATTATCACTGGTTATCTTCATCTCACCCAGAGAATAATGACCTCAGATTTAATGGTACATATTTTGAATGAGTTCAAACAGCAAAATAACTAAATTTATTTACACTTATAAATAAAATACAAAATATTGAAATTAACAAATAATCATAAATATTAAACATAACCCTAAATATACATAAGCTCATACTAATATTAATTCTAAGGTCTCGTAGTAGATGAATATAAAAGATCTTACCCATAAACGTAACTCTGAATATACATAAGCTCACACTAATAAGGTCTTATAGTAGGTGAATATAAAAAAAAGATCCCATATAATAAAATGTTTAAACCATAATTTTTATTGATATATAAATTCAGTCTTTATTTTAATTAACATCCTTGGGCGTTGGTGATTATAGACAATAGAAATGGATTTCACTATAGGCAAGTACATGGTAGATCTTATGACAGAGTCTTTTTTTTCTTATGATATGTTTTTCTTGTTGTAAGTAGCCAAAACTGTATCCCATTCATGATCAACAGTTATACTGGTTAAAGAATTATATGGTTCCAGTTATTTGAGTGATGGGGTCTTGAGTTGCTTAACCACACATGATGAATAGTTTTGCAGCAAATATTGTCATAATTGCTGATTGTTAGATGTAGTATTAAAAAATACTTTTTTAAATAGTCTGCAATATAAAATTATTCTGTAGGAAAATATTTTGACTAATGCTTTTCCTTTTCTATCAGAGACAATCTTACAACAGCTCCTGCAATATACTTAATCTTTGGTTGGTTGTAGTCTTTCATCTTTTCTGTTTTGTTGCTGGTAACAAATGCTCTAGCAGCATTTTCTTCTCTCTTTTTGGAATCAATCCACACTGCTGTATTCTCAGATTTAAACCAAAACTACTGTTGTTTTCAGACATACTTATACTTTCCCCCCAAGGCAAGAACATCTTATCCGTTGTCCAAGTCTTTAACAGTATTTATTTTTGTTACTTTGATAATCATATTTTTTGCATTGAAAAAACTAATTAACTCTGTATTAATTTTTATAAAGGCATATTTTACAAAACATGTCTTTCTTTCACATTCAGATAGTTATTTTAAAAATAATTATAACTTACGCTGACTGAAATGAAATTTTAAAAAATCATGATTGATCTTTGAAATTCATTAAGTAGTTTATTCAGTTTTAGTTCTATATAATTTTTTTTTATAAAATATTTGGATTTATCATCAAATTTACTATTTAAAAAAGATAAATTATTACTTTAAGCCTCTCCCAGAAGGCAAATAAATGTATTTCATTTACATAAATAAAATTTATATACATTAACTGTCCTTTCTCTATTTTATTACATATGTTATAATTTCATTACTTTTAATTTTACATAATACATTTAATGTTTCATGGATTTACTAACTCTATAAATTACTTTATATAAAAAAAAAAAACTATATGCTACACGTATATATAACAATAAAAATAATAAATATAATGGTAATTAATTATTATATACAGTCTTTCAATCCGCAGAAGTACTTTTAGTTAATTCCTTAACCTGTCGTTTATTTAATAAGTATAATTGTAATTAATTATTATGTACAGTTTTTCAATCTGCAGAAGTACTATCGGCTACTTCTGCAGATTGAAAGACTGTATATAATAATTAATTACTGTTATATTTATTATTTTTATTGTTATTACAATAGTTTTTTTAATTAACAGACATTCTATTTGTATTATATATATATTTAATAAGAACAGTGTGCGCACTTATGGCAATATATAAAATTTACAAAACAATTTATTTTATTAAACTGTCTTTAACAATTTGGTAATAAGGCAGCTTTTGTAATACAAATGATTCTAATAGCAATTGATTTGTACTGTTACAATATATATCTATTGTTTTTAATCATTATCAATATACAGTACTTCTGAACAAAAGTATTTCCAAGTTTAATCCAGTTTTTCAGATTCATAACTTTTCCATATCATAGCATCTTATATATGGATGGCTTCTTTCTACATCTCTTATGTTTTGATATTCAGTTTTAGGCTTCACTTTTTCAGCAGTTATCATTTCCTTTAGAAATATTTTGCTTTTGATTCTTTCAAATTAACCCTAACATATATATCTCCATATTTGTAATGCTCTATTCTATTAAGTGTACCAAGTCTCATTCATACATAAGCATTGATAAAACATATTAAAAATCTACTTAAAGCATAAAGACATTATCTTTTAATACTAAATTATTTTTACCAAAACCGTTAGATTTAATTCTATAATTAATTTCATTTAAGATGTTTCCAATTATATGAATAATTTGACCATGATATTTGTAAGTGTTAACTTCTAATTTATTACTATCAATATTTATTTTATCCTTTACTTTAAAAGCCATAGATCATAAACTTTAATCTTTTTAGCAATTATCTTTAGCAGTATTTTCTTCCTTTTAATCTGCATTTCCAGAAGCTTTAAAGCATTATTTGCAAAACAACTACATCATTTGTAAAATCTCCACTCATTTTTATTCCATTAGTTCCTATTTTAATCCACAAAATATTTCCTATAAAACTTGTTTAAAAAGTTTTGGAGAGATTACATCACCCATCAATGTTAACCTCCTTAGTGTCTTCACTAAATCTAATTGTATTTTACTAAATATTCAGAATTTGACTATCCTGTTTGTATGGTTTAATATATAATTACTACAGAAATATATATAATAAAATTTCTTATCTACAAATCCAATGAAAAATGGCAACTCAAAGTCAGATTCTTTCTATAACTTCTTGTAGCCCTTGAATTTGATCCATTGTTAAAACTATTGTTAAATATAGACTTTATATAGAAAAGACTGATAAATATATAATATCTTTATTATCCTCTTTCTTAAATAACAATATACTATTGCAGTCTTTCAATCACCTAGTATATGTAACATTTAGGCATTTGATATATATATAACTTTGCCAACAATTTCTCTATTTCATCTTTTAAAATATAGATAATGCTTCCATCATTTCTTGGAATTTTTCCATTCTTTATGCTATTTGCATATCTCTTTATTTAAAATAATTGATATTTTAAAAGATGTTGTAATTATAGAGACTTGTTTCTCATTCTTTATTACTACATATAATTACAGAATTTTTCCAATAATGTCATCCACAGTACATTCTTTTATATTCTTGAAATTTTCATTCTTTTCTATAAACTTCCCTTGCAATTTCCCAGTTATATTTTCTCATTGGTTCTTCTAAATGAATAATTTAAAAATATTTCATATTCCTTTTCCCCTTTATGTGGTAGATTGTGTTGAAGTGCTGATTTTTTGTTACAGCTATTATGCAGCTGTTCTTGATAGAATATCTATAATTTTCTTATTCATCACATTCAAATCTGAGCCATATTCAATCTGTTATTATTTTTAAATAATTTACAAGTTTTAGCTTAAATTAATTGGAATATTTTAAAGATTATCAATATCTAATACTAATATTGTCTTTCTTTTGTCTATAACTTTTTATTATCACATATTAATACATTGTACAGGCTTAAACCTGCATTTATATATGTAATATATGCGGGATTCAAACTCAGTTGATGATCATTTCTTATGATGAATATATTAAGCACATAATATAGTTTTGTAATCTTTTCCCCCCCAAAAATGATATGTTTCTGTGTCTATTTCTACTATGAATTTCGCTTCAAAAAAAAAAAAAATTTTTTTTTTTTGGTTTTTGACAAATTCCATAAATCTATGTCCTCTCTCATTTCTGTCTCTGCACATAGTATTTTCACTTGGTCCCAATTAATCTTCTATGGCAATTTTCTTCCATCTGATTAAAGCTATTCTACATGTCTAAATAAAAATCCTATATTTCTTTATCAATATGAGAACTTGTTCAAGTATATATCTGAATTATCTATGTTTGAATAACTAATCTTGCAATCTGTATGATTCAAAATGTAAAGAACACTAATTTATAAATACATGCACTTAGGCACTATTGTAAGACAAGCTATTAATGACTGCTATGAATATGAGGCCATAGGTCGCCCTCGAAAGCGCTAAGCTTCAATACACACACAGTTATTAATAGCTTTTCTTAAGATAGTGCCTAAATACATATATTTATAAATCTGTGTAATGTATTTTAGATCTCCAATAATCTTCCATTGCTTTGAATATTTGTGCCTTTATAGTAAATAGCATGCCAATTTTTCAAAACCAATTGTTTCTTCACTTTTTCTTCCCATTTCACTAAGCCCGCCAATGTCCCATTTAACATTAAATAATTCTAATTTATGCAATTCTTTCTCCTTGAAATAGCTAAATAAAAGGTCATGATGGATTGGCAGATTAAATCTATAAATTAATCATTCTTAGCAACTTATGCCTTCAGTTATCAATTGCTGCCTTAAATGATGTCTGCACTCTCCAGAAAATGAGGGCTATAATTCATTTTTGAAATCAAAATTGTAAATATAAAAAGAGAATGGGCATTAAAAACACACACATTTTACCTTTAAAAAATATAAATAAAAAAAACAATATCACAGTTAAGAAAAAAAGATTATGATCTTTTCTTGATCTCAAATTCAACAGTAAAAGCCAAGGAACTCCAAACAATGGATGAAACATGCTGAATAGCTCATCCAAAACTGATAGAATGAACTTTAGGAATTTGTCGTTTGGTTCTTTAAGATTTATAAGAGAAATCAATGAAACAATTAATAATCGTTTTTTTATCCCCAAAACTTTTAAATCAGATTCAAAATATATACTAAACTTTAAATATTCAATAAAAAAAACAGCTTAAAATTGAAAAAAAAAAAAGATAAGATAATAAGTACATGTTACTAAGCATATTATTATTATTAAAAAAAGTACTAATCTGAGTATAAATATACCAAACACAGTTGCAATAATTTTCTTTTTTACAATATTTTGCAATCATCATTTTAAAATCTTTTCATACGAGATTGATATACCATAAATTAAAATGAAGCATGTACAAAACAAAAAAGAAACTTAAGTTAACATAATGTACATTTTCTAATTTATTTTTGGTGCAAATTGATTATACTATCAATATTGTTTTTTTTGTTGTTGTTGTAATTAACAAAATAAAATTGTTGCTGTATTGTCAATGTTTAAATCAATAATCCACCATTTAGTGATGAAAATTTAGTCTAATTAAATAATAACAGTGCACATTAATATAGCTTTCTTTTCAAATTGTTTACATTTATGAAAAAAAGCATTTGGATAAATCACATTTGGAATAATATATATATTCAATTGATTTTTAGAGAGATAGTAAACAAAAGTTAAATTACTTTATGTATATAATAATTACAATTTAAAAATTTTTTTAAAATATAAAAATAATTTAAAGAGGTAAAAATTTATATTAAAAAAGAAATCAATGTTATGGGTAAACATCCATTAATGTCAAAAAAATTTCCTCTCATACCATGTAGATCTTTTAACTCCTTAAACAAAAACAATAGTGATAATATATATGTATTCTATTTATAAATAATAATAAAAATATTTATTATGCAAAGAAATTGAATTAAGAGCTGCACTAACCCCTGAAATCTATTTAGGAACAAAAATGAAAACTAAAATGTAGATTTATTACAATTAAAAACAAATCATTAAATGACACGAAGCTACTGTGAATGAGTGAGTAATGCAAATTAATATAATCCAGGATAGAACTATTGTAAAACATATAACAGCAATATTCTGCATCTGGAGGTAATTAAGAAAAGTATTATTTTTTGCTAGGAAAAATTAATATTTACAAAAATATTGAATAAAAATCAAGCAAATAAATGATGTTTTGTTAATATACAAATCTTTCAATTTCTTTTTGATACACTTTATTGCAGGGGTCCCCAACCTTTTTGCACTTAAGAGCACATTTTATAATACCGGCCAGATGGCAGGCACCATTTATTTTTTCAACCAGTGGCGAGCACCATTTATTTTTTCAATGCAAATTTATAGTTGGATATTGTTAATAATGCACAAAAAAATATTTATTTCAAAAATAAAATTTTAACATATAATTAACGTTTATATTTTTACGCTGTAAAAGTATAGTATGCCCTACAATTTGATTACAATGTAATACAATAATTTATAAGAAATTTTAAAAATTAATTTATTTGTATCAGATAAATAATTTTTTATTGTGTTCAGATAGCGGCGGGCACAAGTAAAATGGTCTGCGGGCGCCATGGTGCCTGCAGGCATAGAGTTGGGGACCCCTGCTTTATTGCGATATATTTGTATTTTTAACATTTTTTTCCTTATTGTTATTTATGTTTGTGATCAAAGCCTCCTCTATCTTGGATATGTCACAAATTCTATTTTAGACTATATTATGAGGCTAACGAATAAAAATTACACAAAACATGGATCAAACAAAGTTTATTAATGACTGTGCAATGCATAAAATAATCCTCTTCACCTATGCCACAATTATTTAAGATTAGCATTTTGCTTTGAAAGTAATTAGCATTTATGATAATATTAAGCAAAAATTAGGGACGTGTACTTTAGTCAATATATACATTTTAAAATTACTTTTAATGCAGTTTACTACCATGTGTAAGCAAATTTTGCTGTTAATTACTTTCTAAATAAAATTTATGCTTATGATGAAATGCTTTCTTTATCTAGTATATATCACAAATTATAGTAAAGACTTTTAATGCAAGATGCTGGATGAAAATTGGATAAATAAACTTTTAATTGCATTTTATTGCTGTATAATCAAAGACTATTTTTAATTACATGATGAATAAACCTTGAACTACACTTTTTTTTTTCTTTGAGTGAATTTTCCATCTTATACTACAAGAACATTATTTTTATGACATTAGCAGTCTTACAAAATACCACCATTAAATAAAAAGGCAGATTTGTTTTTATTAAAAGATCACTATGACAAAACTTTTATATAAAGAATTACTGCATGCAAGAGATGAATGGATAAACATACTATACTGTCAATATTATAATTAAGTCTACACATAAAAAAAAATATTTAAAAATAATGTAGTCTAACTTTAAAAACTTATTCTGCAGACATAAACAATACATAATATTTAATTGTTTTCAAAAAAAAAAAAAGCTTGACTTATAATTAACAGGTGCAAAATTCTCCAAGGAATGTTTAATAAAACTTCTCATCTAGATTTGTGTATTATTTATATATAGCAATTTAACATAATTCCTGTGGAAATTTGTACATGCTTATAATAAATTATGTAATTTTTCTGAAATCACAATAAACAAGAACTTCCTATATCTTATTGAAAATATGTGATTACCAAATAAAATTTTAAACAAAAATATTAAATAACTAATAAACTAAATAAAAATGTAAATAAATCTTTAAAATAATAAGGAATTTTTTTAATTTCTCATTAGATTATAAACTTTAATATCTTTGAGCATACAAAAATATTATGCATAAATTATATTGCATTTGCAATTTTGATTACAAGAATTTTATTCTCACATTCTATAAAATTCAAAATAAAAAACTCAGGATATAATTTTTCATAATCAGGCAGCCTTTGAATACACCAGGATGTCTAACTATTATTCAATTTCTCATCTTGTGTTTTGCAGTATCACAAATATCTGGGCAACAAACTTTATCCTACGATGTATAGCAAATCCATCAATCAAAAAAAAATTAAATTAACAAACACATCATTAATAATTGCTATGATAAAAGCTGTTTATCCTTTATCTATAATTCTATGTCTAATTAGAAAACTTAAAAATAATAATATATAAAAATGCATGTGTCAAAACATGCACAAAATTAAGAATTCTTGTTTTAAAAAAATAAGTTGATAAGAAATTAGAGGGGCAATAATATCTTTACTCACTATTTCAGCAGTGATTTTTTCTTCACATTTCTATGACACCTACTGTAACTAATAGATATCAATGCTGCCCTATTCGATATCTCCAGATTAGTCTCAAGCTAATGACTTTCTTTAGTAAGGGGCTTTGGATCTTGAAATAGGATATTTGGACTTTTATGATTAATGCATCTTATCTCTGTGAACCATCACCTTTTTAAATATCAAGTTATCAGCCCAAATTGAAATCAATTTCTTGTAAGTCATGATAGTTAAAAAAAGAAAAACATGATGGCTGCAAATGTTCTAAGATCCAAAGCTCGTCACTGATGAAAGCCATAACTTTGAAACTAATCAAGATATTGGATAGAAGAGCAGTGGATAGGGATTTATAAACACTATCAATTGGCATCTATTAGATTGCATAAAAGTGAGAAAAAAAATATGCGAGGGAATTATAATGTCAGCATAAAATAAATAGATATATAAAAACTGAATATTTGAAAAATCCCCTTTTCTGCTTATGTGTTCATTAACAATAGCTTATATAATTTTGTACAAATAAAATATGAATTGAAACTAGTAAAAATGGTGCTCAATATGATCGCAACTCTTCAAGAGTAACCTAAGGAATTGTGGTTATTTTCTTAGACTTTAAGGAAAATATTATTTTCTAAAAATCATATTAGAAAAAATTATGAAGTTTTGTCTCTAATCGATGGGAATTGCATATTTTGTAAATTTATTTAGTATTCTCTATGAGATTTGTGACTTTTTTCCTTTTATAAAAATGTAGTATTTTTTTTTTTTACTTCTCTCACAATAAGATAATGAAAAGATGTAAATGAGCTTAATTAAATGAACAGATGGTGCTGAATTTTTATTTGAAAATATTTTCATAAATTAAAATCTTACACAAAATTTTCTTTATTATTTCTAGATAGTTGGGCATTTTTTCATTCAAATTTATAACACTATTATATATGGGTGTATAGTGTGTCCATCTTTTTTTCCCCCTTTACTATAATCATATTTTTATCCTTGAATGGTTCATTTCAGATGATTTTCTAAAACAATCAAAATCTAATATCCACAAACAAATAAAACATCTGAATAATATAACTTTATTTAAAAAAAAAAAAAAATCATTAGAAACAAAAGTAAAACCAGTTTTCTGGAGTCAGACTATATAACTTAATTCAATCTTCCTATGGCGGCATATAGTTTTCTATACATTTTAAATCTAATTGAAAGATGGGGCATATAGCTTTTTTATACATTTTAAATCTAATTGAAAGTGTTGAAATATTTAAATGAAAAATTTTCTTATTCTTAGAAAAAGCCAAAATGAACTGATGTCTCCAAAAGTTAATGGTATTAAATTTTACTTTCTGTAATTCATTAGGGAAAGGAGAAGAGGAGGTATTAGACCAAAAATGTAACTGATTGCTCTTCCACTAAACTTTTCATTAAATTAAAAAAAAAAGTATTTAAAAATGAATGAAATTAAAAAATCATGATTAGAATTCTATCTTTTTAGAATAGTAAGTTAAATAATATTTTCTATTAAGTTTACCACATCCATTAATTAAGATAATTAACTTGTACATTGAATAATATAACAATTTAAACAATTAATTATGTAATATTTGAATGAAAAATAAATGGGGGGGGGGGTTGTTAAACATCTTAATATTGAAAATAAATTAAATAACAACAGACATTTTGTATATTTATGTTGTAAGATTATGCTAGGAAGAATCTGGAGATATGTATAATTTTCTGAATAACAACATGAAACTAAATGCAATCAAAAAGAAGAAATCTGGATTCTCATCTCCAAGAAATGCAAAATCAAAGACTGGTGCAAATAAAATAGAATATGGATAAAATATATACAGGTAAAACAGGAGTGAAAATTAGTAAAATTAATGTATTGAAAATGCCAGGTGCAAAAAGAATGTGATACAATTATTCAACATATAAAAAAAAAAAACTTACCATGAAAAATCAGAAGGTATCACTGCTTATATTTTATTTGTTGAAAACTATCAATATAATAAAAACATCAAACCCTAATCAAAGCAATGTACTGTATTTAGAAATCGATGCACACATAAAAATAAAAAGAGAAAATAAGATGAAAAATAGTAAAAATATAAAAACCACTTGGATAAATCAGTAAATAATAATGAAATCATGAAAAAATTGCTACTAAAAATCTTCACTGTTTTTTAAAAAGTGTAACAAAATATTGAAAAGTAAAGGCTATCTTTAATGAAAAAATTTATGAAGATATCCAGAAAATTAAGAGATGTTGTAAAAATAAAAAAGATATTCTTTTCAATATCACATTCTATCAAACACAGGAGTTTTTTATAACTTTATAAAAAAATATCTTGATACAATGTCTCATAGGAAATTGCGATGAATTGGTCTACAGAATTTTTCATTGTGAGGCATTTAATGTCTAAATTCATTCTGGAAAAAAATCAAAACTTGATATAGCTCATAAAATCTAGGCCTCTAAAAAATAAAAATCAAAACAGCAAAATGTTAACAAATTAAGAAATAAATCTTACATTTTTATATTAAAACAAAGGCAATTTCTTTTATGATCTTTTGTTCTTAAAAAAATAATGAAAATAAGAACAAATAAATATAACTGTAAAAATACTAATGCCTAAAAACTTTTGCTTCATATTTTCCATGGAATCACACAATTATGTTTTATTTAGTGGAACAGTTATGTCAATCTTTAGAATTTTTTAGACTTTCTTATTACCCATTTTCCCACAAAAAAATTGTAGAATTTCATTATTTTTAAAATTAACTAATAATTTTTTTTTATTAACAAATTTGTTTTGAAAAGAGTGATCTGAATTTATTATAAAAATGGAAATAAAAATTTTATGAAAGTATGAATCATCATTTTTCTTCTTATATTCCTTTGCTCTTGAATCATCAAAAGTTTTAGAAAAGTTATACTAATTCATGATGCAGGCTAATTGTTTTTGAAATTATGCAATAATCAAGCACCAATGCAAAAGAGTGCTAAGCTCAACAACTGCTATCTCAACTATTAAGATCAATCTAAGTTGAGAATCAAACTAGTAAGCTATTGCTCTCAGTGAGTTTCTAAACAATTTCTTACAATATATAATGGTCGGGGATGATGATGAAATATCCAGTCTTACGTGCTGTTAATAGAATTTATAAAGTCGGCAGATACGTGCTGTTAATATCATGGCCGTCAGCCCTAGTCACTAGCTCAAGTAGACACAGAAACTTATATATTTAGTAAAATATATTTTTAATAATAAATAATAATAAAGGCAATCACTGTCAATATTAAAAACACACAAAAAAGATTTTATTTACGCATACAATTAATAACGCACAAACTTTAAAAAATTAATTTTTATAACACAAGAAGAAATTTGTTTTCTTCTGTTCCATTATTATTTTATTTGTTTTTAACTTTAATTTTAAATTTTAGAATTTTGAGTATAAATGAGCTACCTAGACGCACTCACAAATTTTCAAATCACTTGACTCCAGACTAAAAATCCGCAGTCACACCAATACTCGCTTCCAGATATATATCGGCAACCAATGCAATGTGAACATGTTAGCAACGAATCACGTCGACAAGAATGTGCGTCTGAACGGCGTGATATTATTGGAGAAGACATGGCCTTCGTCCCACAGGAATGTGCATCTTTATCGGACGAAGGAAACATGCATATAAACAATAAAAAGAAATGCTACGTATGGATGGGAGAGCGGTCTTATCTTGCCGGCTTATCGTCCAAAATCCATAGAGCTGGAATGGGTCAATGGCGCAGGAAATATGTCTGCATCCATTTTCAACGATATGACTACCTCTTTGGAGTCATGCATTCAGTTGGACTCGTCACCCTAGGTGCTAACATACTTCACATTACATTGATATAAACGTCCATATATCTCTCCACCAGCATTGACACAACTACGAAACAAATAGTCCGAAATCAAAACCCTCTTTAAAAGTAACATATTTAAACTAGTCCAGCAGCCATCTATACTCAACTAACATTTAAATCATTTTATTAATGTTATTCAAAACAAAAAATATTTAGTTTATAGTTTTAAAATCATTTTAAAATGAGCATTATATTTAACTTATTTTCTTTCCAGAAATACTATTTTAACCTATTTTTAAAATTTAATAATGCACAAATAACGAGGTGTTTCTATTTTTAAATTTAAGTTTGCAATCGCAAACCCCTACCCTATTACAAACAGATACTAATTAAGCATGAATAAAAATATAAAAAAAATACAATACATTTTTTTTTTAAGAGATTACGTTTAAGACTTTAAATAAGAGTTTATAGAAATAAAGTTCAGGTTTGCTTGAGAGAGAAAGTCTATTATTCATTTAAAGACAAATAAAGTTTGAAGATTTTAAAATTAACAGTTTATATTTAATTTATAAATTTATACTTTCCTTTGTTCGTGCTTGTTCCTTCGCGAGGAAGATCCAAATTTATACAAGATTCATTTCTTGTGGGCGATGACGATTTATAAAGATGCATTTACAATGTTTTCTGAAGACGGTACCAGTGGTTTGATCCTGGGATCCGTGGAGAAGAAAGCTGCCTTTGGCCGGTCGCACCGAAGGAAGCACGATGAAGCTAATTACATTTTTTTCTTTTGTGATGGCGATAACTTTTAAAATTATTTTTACAGATGAATTCAAACTTTAATTTTCTGATTCTCCAACTCTCTAATTAATTAATTATTGTTTTTGATTTTCCCTTTATAGTCATCGGGCACCTTATCTCTGGAATGCACGGATTCATCAAACATATTTCATTATTTATATTTTATTGGTTAATTCAGTTTGAGGCCAAGTAGATTTTGGATTTATGGCTAAGTAAATTTTTCCACTGAGGTCTGTGTCTTTATCTTTGGGTGGGAAAAGCAAGTCTTTTGTTTCTAACTTTTACATATGTATTTTATTTCGAAATCATTTTCTTAATTGTCATTTTGCCCCAAGGATCTGTTTGTAATTTTTATATTTACAAATTAAAAACTCTTCGCTATTATTAAAATCAAAAGGCTTTTTATTATATATTTTATTTAAAGATTAGAATCTTTGCTTCGATTCTATAATTTATTTATTTTTTAAAGCTTATTTTAATATTTAAATCAATCTAACATATTAATAAATTAATAATTCGTTATTTGTGCATTTTGACAGTTTGTTTTTAATTCTGTATTAGATAAAAAAAGTTACTATTAAAATTTAAATGTAACGCATATATATATATATATTCCGTTACAAATACTATATAGATATTAACTCTTTCTTTGTATTGTAACATAATTTTATATCCCAAAAATCATCATTATTATGCAACAGTTAGGAGTGTCATTGTGTAACAGAATTTACCCCAATCATCAAGCAGTGACTGCCTACCACTTGGCCTAACCTTTCAAAATAGTAATACAATCACTAAGCAAAATCCATCTGCTGATGTATTATTACATGTGAACGTTAATATTTAAATTCAATCTCTGGGTTTATACAGCACTTACTACATATTATATGCTAATAAATTTCTAATCACCAACAATAAAACAGAGTACGTGAGGCTAGCATAACATTATTAGTCTCAACATAATATTTACCTACATATTATTTTTTATAATCTTCAGATAATATAAGAATTTTAAATACTATAATATAGTTTTGCAAGTTATGACTGAATACAAATGGAAATGTTGATATTGCATCCAGCACATATTTTAGTATATAAAATGAACTGTGACAATAGGGCCCATGAGCTATAAAACATATTCATTATAAACTGGCTAGAGTATAACAAAAATTTCATTACTAAAATTATATTACTATAACTATAATAATATGATCATGTGCATAAATTTGATGCTGATGATTAAAATGTAAAGCTGTTATTTAAACAATAATCAAAACAATTTATTAAACAAAATATTGCATAAAATAGAATAAAGTATATAAATAATTAGATTAATATTTCTATAACACTCTCACATTATAAAGTCCTTTATAAAAAGCGCTGTTAAATAAAAGATTGCAGGTATATGCACATGTGTAATGGACAAGATTGTTTACACAAGTGCACAAATCAATAAAAAAGGTTGCCTAAGATTTCTATAACATTTCCTAAGTATTTTCAGATTTTCTAAATAAACAAAAATTATTCCAAGTTTTATAAAACCCCAATATTTCTAATACTCATAAGAAACCATTATTATTAATCCTTATTTAGAAGACATTTATATTTCACTAAATAAGAACAATATCAACATGGCCCATTTATTCAATATTAAAGCTCAAATGAAACATTCTACTTGACCTGTAGCCATGGAATAATTATCATTTATTAAACTTGCAGTATTATAATAAGTACTCTTTAAATATGTAAACAGAATATCATTTATTCCTTTCTATAAATGTGTACACACTAAGATACCGTAAAATACTTAATAAAATATGAGGTATATAAAACAAGAGAATCTCATATCCAATAGGACAACTCAAAATATTATTATCTAAAAGCAATGATATTAAAGAAACAATCTATCTTTAGAGTCATATATTCACTATCACACTAGTTTCAATAAAGAAGACATATTATCTGCTCTTCTTACGATAGATGAGAACATTCATTCTAAATGCTTACTAGCAAAATTTTTATTAGATACTAAGTGACAACAAACCATACATATAATGATTATCACCTAAACATTTGTGTTTATGAATAGTTTTAATATATGTCAATGTGCACATTTTTATTCTTTCTCACATATTTCCTATTAATAAATTTCTTCAGATAAGCTCGATTACTATTTTAAATCTTTGGGATTCATGTTATAGCAGATATCAAAACAATTTTGTTATCCATTTTAAAGAATTCATTTCCTAGTTAGATGAAGTAAAAAACAATATTATCAGTATCATAAATTCATTAATGGCAGTGGAGTTTTTGTTAAAATACTAAATATTGTTTAAAACAAATTTTCTTAAAATAATCCATTAAGAGGGTAATTAAGTTGGTGATTCCTTAGGCGATTACATTTCCCTTTCAAATTTAATTTAAAGGAGCCAGAAATATTGCATCATTTTATAATTCCCACAGTTTTCTGGTTTCTTTTCCAAAAATCGGCAAACATAACTATTATATTAGATCAACAATTTTGTAGGTGAGTTTAAATAATGATTTTGAAGAAAATTTATAAATACACTAAAATCAAATCTAATTAAGTATAGTAAATTAATCATTCTGTAGTTTTAAAAAATTGAAGTCCTCAACTAAAATTTAAATAATTCCATAGTTTTATAAAAAATTTCTTTTAAATTTTTATCAGATCCAGATTTATAGCAGCATAAATTATTATTGGCAAATTATTTCAATGATGGTGAGAATCAAGAGGTTCATATTCACCTTTTGAAGACAAACATTCAATGATGTCCTTTTCAGCCGGTCATTATCGCTTTAAAATGGCGTAATAAAGAATTAAAATGACCAAATTAAGTTTTGTTCAAGCGAAAGAACAAGAGAAAAGAAGCAAAAGACCACAGTGCTTTGTTGACACTTGAATTCAAACTCCTTTTTCATGATGGAAAAGTGACATGAATTCAAACTCCTTTTTCACTCAATTGTACTTAGTAGGTGAAAATTTTACTAGGTCACATTGGTAATAACTTTCTTCCAGATGATATTGTCCTCCTAGTTGTTTTATGTGCGATAAATCAGCCTTAGTATACAATTTATATAAAAGAAATATTTCAAATAAAATTATTATCAGAGCAAATATACATTTTATTTTATTTCATTTTTATACTGAATGATACATTATTACTAATTTTACTAAAACCAACAGGATTAAAATTTCTAAATTAACAGTTCTCATATTTTATGTGCTTATTTGTCATCTCTATGGCTTTTCTTAAATACATTTTTAATTACTGGAAAACAGTTTTATATCTCAGTTATGCATGCAAACAAATACATACATGCACATTTAAATGTTTTGTGGAGGTAAAAGTTTGTCTACATGTATTTTAAACCAAATATAATTCACTGAAATTATTGCTATGTTACAAATGATTTATTTATTTCATTACGAAATATTCAACCATAAATTATATCTCTGTGTAATGTGGGATTGATAATCTAAATTATTTAATGAATGTTTTTACTTGACTTTAAATTTGGCCATGATTTTTATAATTTAGCAACATGTTTTTATCATGTCTTAGCTATAATTACCATTTTGGTAACCCTTGGCAATGCTATATTTATAGTTATAATAAAATTGAAAAATAATTTATTTTAAAGTTGGATTATTATAATATTAGTTAACTTAATGAGGTTAGTATCCCAGTATAGATATTAAATTCTCTATCTAAAGGCAAGTTGAGAAATAATTCTGAGATCTATAAAAATGTTTTGAAACTATTTTAAAAAAGAAAAAAATCTAACTTTGTAAAACAATAATTAAATTTTATTTCAAATTTACTTTACACAATTATCACGATATATTTCATCAATAGCCCTGATTCCCTTTTTTTGTTTTTGTTTGAAAGGTACTTTTACTTTAATCAAAAGGGAAATATAATTAATGTTAAAAATTAATTTAATTTCACAATAATAATGAAACAAATGTAAATGCAAAATTATTACAATCTGAATTTTTTACTTACATTTTTAAAGCAATGAGCTCTTCCTTTTCATGCATTAAACCAATATTGCAAAATTATTAATTTTATAGTTATTAATTTTTCTCCAAGTAACTTTAATAAGATATACAGCAAATATATATTTGTGAGATATTTAGAAAATGATATCTATTTTAAGATATCTAATGCATATATGTTAAAAAAAATTTGTTCTGCCTTAAATCAACTTTAAAAAAATTATATTTCAAAATGGTTATTTTTACAATCATCAACATCAGTTGTTGTCAAATGATAGATTTCTTCTATTTTTGAAACACATATAATTTTTCCATTCTTTTAGATCAACAATTTTTTTCTTTTTCCCCTAATTTTCACCAATTCTATTTCTAACTAATTGCTTGCTCCAATAATCATTTCAATACTGCCAATCCTACACTAATGAATTATATTTTCTATCCTCCAAATCCACATTTCAAAAGCCTTCAACTTTTTATTACATTTTCTAATTAGCCAAATGTTTTAATTCATATAAAGCTATATACTTAACACAAACTTCTTTATTAAATCTAACTTTAATAAACTTGATCCTTATTAAAAGCTAAGTTAGTTATTGCAATTCAATAGTGCCTCTATTTCCATCAACAAATAATAGTTTTTAATAACAGTTACCTGCTCATTTACATCCTGCATAGCTATCACACAATCACCTCTTGCATAATTTCATCCTGCCTATCACAAATCATATGCAGAATTACATCCTATTAATTACCATATAACCCCATAAAGTCTCTTTAATTTATTAATAGTCTTTGTCATAACTTTTTAAACTCTTAAAAATGAGTTCAATTCCTATTCACTTAAGATTTGAATTATTTACTGCGCAGATCACATGTTAATTCTATTGAGCATTCAGTGTTCTGAAATCTATTCTAAATCAATCTACTCTAACAAAAATCTGCTCCATATATAAGTCCTTTTGTGATTTTTTTAAGCCAAAGATTTATTATTATCTTAATAAATCTTCTCTTTCATTTCTTACTTAATACATAATTATTTATTGTCTTCCTGACTTATCACAACACTCTAATACATCCATTACAAATATATTTATTATGAATTAGTTTTTAGTTTCTTCAGACAAAATCACTACTTCTTTTTCATGTTACTAATCAATAAGTATACCTGTAATTTCTATATTCTTTGGAACAGCTTTCGACTTTATTTTAAACAATCTTTCATTTAGAGAATTGCTGTTTATAAATTGCAAACATAAGTAGTCCATTACATGATTTGTGCATAATTTGATTATTGTGTTAAGTTGAAAAAAATGATAAACCTTTCACTGCTGTGATGTATTTATAGTACACCTTCTTTGAAAGATAACTGAAATAATTTTCATTACAAACATCAAATTACTAATAATATTTAATGAAATGTACATTTTGCAATAACAATTTCATAAATAATAAACTTAATTCTACTACTATTTTTTTATTCAATTTAAAATATTTTGTTTACTTTCTGTAAACTTTATGTATATCAGATAACTTTTTTGTAAATATAACTATCTCTTTATCTTCATATTAAGACAATGCCTTAGAAACAGTTACATCTTTTTATTATCATAATAAGATCTTATAATCTTGATTTTGTATTGTGAACTTTATAACCCATTTATACTGATTCATAGAGATCTATAATATTTGATCTTTTCTATTTATCTCTATTATTACATTTCATTTTTTCTTAGTTTATTCCAAGTTCCAACATTTTATATACTATTTATATTTCTTTTTAAATTTAAAAGATTTGAAACTAAATTGTGAACTGGAGTGATTGGATCACTCCTGGGAAACAAAACAATTGACATGATATTATTCCATTTGCTTTCTTTCATATATTCATTGCACTTTTATTAAAGTTCTCAATTAAATTTGTCTTAATATTTTGCACTATTAAAGAAAAAAGTATAATAATAATAATAATAAAATCTCAAATAACTTCATTACCTACACAGTACCTAAAGTGGCATAAAAATTATTGACAGTGTTTAAATCCTTAGGCAGAAACTACAATGTATAATTTTTTTCATTATTATTACTTTTTTTAATCATAATAATTTAAGAAAGATTCCTACATTAAGAGTTGTACAAATGCTAAATGTATTTCACTTTTATTTATATATATTGTGATAATATAAAAATATACTCTTAATTAACAAAAAAAAAAGGATCATTTATGTATAATTAGATATATTTTTTTGAGTATTGGCCATTTTAACTCAAACACTTTAGTATATGATAAAGCTTAGCTCAAACAATAAGTAAAGAGTAATTAAAGATAGAATAGGCATTTAACAAAAAAACAATCATGAGAAAATATAATTAAAGATACATTTTAATTCAAATACTAAAATGTTTTTGTTTTTCATATTCCCAATAATTAATATTTTCTATTTATAAAACACTGATATAAAACTGAAAACAAAATTCGGTTGAGTACTTTACAAAAAGATAAATGCGGGTGTGTGAATATATTATTGATTTAGAAAATTACAAAATGTTTTTAACATTTGAATTTCTCAGATTACTACTTTTCTTAAAAAAAAACCAACTAATATAAAAATGTTGAACTTGTAAACTATAGTATAAAAAAAAGTATTAGAAGAATAAAAAAAGTTGTTTTTTTCTGTATAAAATAACGTTAAAATAACTGACATATTATTGTAATTTATTAAATTAACTGAAATTAAACTTACATATAAAGTAATCTTTAATACGGTTTAACTTGACACAAGATTTGAGATCTTCAAAACGAAAAATGTTACGACTACAAGTATCTAAGCGAGTATTCCCTACTTCAGCCACTCGCTTGTCTAAAAAAAATATATATAAACAATAATAAATAGCTGATAAGATATTACAAAAAATAAAATACTCTGCAAGATGAATTACTGTCTAATCAACCTATTTTTTAATATATCAAATTTAAAAAATAGTTTATATTATACATTCATAAGCAACAAACTGAAAATTTTTAAATATTCATTTAATCAATAATTACAAAAATTAATTTTCAGATAAGGAAATATTCACATACACTTCTCAAACTTATATATTAATCTTTTCTTTCAGTGATGATCAAACAACTCCGTTTGTATTATTTAGCCAGCACTTTAACCAACCACATATTTAATAAAGAGAATTGACCACTTTATTTTTTTTTTAAAAAAAAAAAGAAATTTATTTATAATAGGTATATGCAATGATTCTCAATGAACAATTCAAAGCATACATATTGTATTAAATTCTGTTACAGTTTGT
Source organism: Epiperipatus broadwayi (assembly GCA_028023455.1). NCBI lineage: Eukaryota > Metazoa > Onychophora > Udeonychophora > Euonychophora > Peripatidae > Epiperipatus > Epiperipatus broadwayi. Next base: position 12,822,543 of record JAQFVV010006211.1, on the reverse strand, counting down.
ATAGATTGTAGAGGCGTGATCCCGTATGCACTGTTTAGTCAGTTCACAGGAAAGTAATAAATAAAGGCGAGTTGAGTAAGTTTGACATTCATATCCAAACATTATCCAGGTATATTTGAGTGTCTAAATAATTTATTATACAGTTTAATGATCATCAGTATCTGAGTCTTCATTTGGTAGGTATGGCATTTTGAATAGTTTCCATGTTTGTTCATGTAAAAACTTTGATGAGAGAATTTTGTCTTTCTTTTTGATTTTCTGGAGTGTTTTAAAAAAGAAAGAGTTTGCATCTGGCTGCGGGATGTTAAATCTCAATTTATATCTCGTCACCCAGATGGAATATGTGATAAAGATTGCCATCTTAATGGTGGTGAAGTCTCTGTCTTTTATATACTCTTTGATTGATAAGATTCTGTAATAATCAATTGTGGAATTTTGCGATATTATGAACTTAATCTTTCCTAATCCCATACAAGAAAGCATTATGTGATCAAATGTTTCCTCCTGCTTTAAGCAGTTTGGCAGATAGGGTCAATGTTCTTTATGCCTCTCTTGTACTAAAGGAACCAGTTCGTATGTATGACATTTAGGTTAATCTTGATCAAATAGTCTATGAATTTGGGCTCCAGTGCCCAGAATTTGAAAAGTGCAGAGATTTTATAATTGGAGCAGCCATGTCTTGATTTAATTTCAAGTAGTTTAGCGCTAATTAAATTGTGTGCATCCTATATGGTGATTTTTGAATATTTTGCCTAAATAAAACCTCAAAAAGACAAATGTATAAAAATATATATATAACTTATAAAATAAAAACAGTAAATAAGAAAAGTCATGAAAACAAAATAAAGAATAACAACCACTACACTGAAGAAAAGTATATCAATTTATGTCAAAAATAAGGCTGCTGATCAACTAAACTAAAAACAAAGGAACATAATTAAATTTGAGTTAAAACAAACAATATCAAAAATAAAATAAATCTACAAATTATAATACAGTATATCATAAAGTGGTAAAATGACTTATCTTTATTTCTCCTGTCAAACATGGAAAATAAGATTTATTACAATTTTCTTTTAAAAATTAACTATTATTTTTCTTTAATAAAAATGCTAAAATCATCCATAAATATTACATTATTTTTTTTATTTTTTGCTTTTAAGGGAGATTAAAAATTAGGTAATTTGTTGATTTCTGCATTCCAAAGTGAGTGAATTACTGCCAAAACATTTTTTTTTCTTTTAAATGCAATCAAAAACAGACAATTTATTATGAAAATTATTCTTTATTTCTCTTGCAATATGAATATCATTTACTCATTCTTGAAATATTAGAATTAGAAAAGATATAAAATAATTTTTGCACCTCAGCCCTCTGAAGAATAAAACATGGCCTCAACTATTCCTTAGATCAGTGTTCTTCAACCCTTGGTCCGCGGCCCTTTTCTGCAGGTCCACGTGCTAGACGAGCAGTAAAAAGTTTGTAATAATAAGTAATAAGAGTTTAAACTTTTAATTAATATAGCCAATTTTTATTTATTTTTTCATCTCATTTTTACCCAATTAAAAAAAAAAAGAAAACAGAACGAAAACAAAATCTAATCAATCATTCACAAATTAATTTGTTTTTCTAGTTATCACAGATGTTTATTGGGGGGGGGGGGTAGAATTAAATTTTTTATTACTTTTCTAAAAAAATTTTAAAAAAAGGTTTATATTATATAAACTCCATATATATATATAAAACTTTATCTTATATATTTAACATTGTTGTTTTGATCAGTTATAACAATTATGCTTATCTTTAAGAAAATTTATCTATAGACTTCTGCCGGTCTGCGAAATCTTATCCTTATTTTTGCTGGTCCGCGGAACCTTATCCTTATTTTTACCGGTCCGCAGGTGTGAAAAGGTTGAAGACCACTGCCTTAGATAGTTGACATTCCAACAATAGTGAGCATTTAATACTAAAAATAATCTTTCATTTATATACTTTTTATACAGCTGAATACCTATTTGCATTAACTCATTTATAAAATCTTGGAATACATTATGCATAAAACACTAGATGACTTTTATGCCATATGTGTTATATTAATCATACTACATCAAGATTTGTAAATTTTGAATCATTACATTGAGAGTAGACTAATAAACAAGAAATTTCATTATGAAGTCATAGTGAAGATGACTTTTCCAGACTAACCAGAAATTTGGTGAACAAAAAAAAAATGGTAATACCCTACAACAGTATACACCTGGGTCTCGTTTTATGTGGTAGATAGGTTCCACAGAAAACCTGCATTAAAAAAAATCGCACAAAAATAGACTTAATTTACCTTGAAAAATGTGGAATATGTGCTGTAATTTTCAGAATTCACATAAAAGCAAAGCAACAAGAAAAAATTACTTTAAAATTCGCATTAAAAAAAATAAGCAAATAAAGTATGACTAATAAAAAAATTCAAATATTTGAAAAAAATTAATACAAGATAAACTTTTTTTTACTTTTTTTATTACTACAGTATTTAATTTTACATTTTTCATACATATTTTAATCATTACCACTAGCGTTGTTTGTAAACTGGTAAGAAATCAGATTCATTGTGATATGATGTATTGTGACCTCTCCTTAAACAAAGTCAAGAATCTTTGTTTTTTATTTTAAAAATCTAAAAGATTATTTATTTCTATTATATATAACAAAATACATTTTAAAAGTTTAAATTTTTTGAATATTTATTGTGATGTTTTTATATGTAAGTATAAATCTATTATTATTATGTACTCATTAGTATAAATAGGTTATTTACATAGAAGCTAAGTTCTAAATACACCTTCAGGCCATATTCACATTTGCTGCTATTATAATCTTATATTTTTGAAAGAAAAAAAAGTATTTCAAATCAAAATAAGTTATTAATAATTTAAATTTCTTGATATCTAATAAATATAGCGAAATATGAAAGATATTAAGAAATATGAATTGCATAACTTCAAAATCGCATTAAAATAATCCGCATAAAACGAGACCCAGGTGTATATAGAACAGCAAATACCATATGATTTCCTTTGCATTTACTATATATTTTTTGACAGAGTAATTCATTCTATTTAATCTATTCCAATAACTATCTTTTGTAAGTAGAATAACTAATGGACTCTAGATTAAGTAGTGCTACAACCATATCCCTTAGCTATCTAATGATTTTTCTCAATGACAAACCACTAAAATCAATACTTAGAAATATTAGCAGGCCAACTTATTAAGATATGATAAATAGACCCCTAATGTTTATTCAATTTTTGCAAAACAATCTGCAAAGAGAGAATAAGAATAAATATGTTGTTTGAAAGTTGGATGAAATTAGACTATGAATACAAGTAATATGACTTAGCAAATACTGAGAAGAGGTTCACAAAATCTACATAAACAATAAACAATGGATTATTTGATATTCAATTTTACTATCAATCAATATCACATAAAATTATAACTATTAATCTCCGTAAATCTGACATAAGTCTACAATATGATCCAAATAAAGCAAAATATTATTTGACAAGTTCCAATGCAGGCTTTAATGAGAATTATGAAAGGTTATCATTTATTCAAGTTGTTGGATTTCTATCATTTATTGCACTATTAATGAATTCAATATGAGAAATTAGCAAAAATATACAAATCCGTGAAAGAACCAAAAAGATATAATTATCTAATAAGTGTTACAAATACTTCTATTATTATCATAGTATATTAGAGTTTACATGATTTAAGCAAAAAAAAAAGAAGCTTTATATCACAAGTATGAATAAATATTATATTGAAGATATTCAAGTTCTTAACTTAAAGGTAGATTAAAAAACTGTGCAGTAACAATTATCAATAATAATTTTATTATACTGCTTAAATACTGTAGCTACATCACAATTTTAATTATGTCTTCATATCATTAACATGAATTAAGAAAAAATAATAGAATTTAAATGAGTAAGAAACTTAACATAAATTGATTAAATATTACAAAAATGTGAAGTAAAATATTTTGGTTTCATAAAGATTTAAGTCATACTTATAGATGTATATATATATAAAATTTATCACAATTCTGTATTAGAAGAGGCCAATCACATGTATATATATAAGCACACATAATTTACATATAATGCATTATTTTCAATTATAGAATTTATGTTAAAATAATGACTTTAAAAAATGCTTTATTTTCAATTAAATAAATAAATTTACATTAATTTTAAGCAATATTTGTCATTCATTTTAACAAATTTTAAGCAAATCAATTTAAATAACAGAAACTTTTCTTTAATCTTGAATAAATTTGCTTTCTTTTTATACTTCACCAAGCATGACTAAAATAACCTCTATTGGCTGAAAGATGATCATCTCTTGAGACTTGGACCACTAATATTTAAAGGAATTTCTTTTAACTGTAATTTTTCTTGTTCATGAAAAGTAAATATGAATAAAGAATATCAAACATAAAAACAATGTGTCAAATATATAAAAATTTCATATAAAGATGAGTTTTAGATTTCTGGGGGGGGGGGGGTGATGAAAAGTAAATAAAAATTAATCTTAATTTATATCTCTTAATATAAATAAAATATTTATTATGACAACATGTGTGCAGCTTTATGTACATCTGTGAATAATATTCAAAGAATTTTCACTGAGTGAAAATCTTAAAGAAATATAAATTGTGTTGGTTTGCTGAAGACAATCCTTTACCATTAACTTAGGTGCAAAATAATTTTCCAACTTTCAATTTTTTCCCCATTATTAGAAATTGCATTTTCTAAATGATCCTTATAATTTTCTCCCCAATTTTTCTATTGAAAAATGTTTCAGAAAAGTGGGATTTCTCTTCAAACTTTCTCATTTTTATATGGTTTGTACAAAAAAAAAAAAAAAAACTTTCATTAATAAAATATTTTTTGAGTATTGTAAAATATGTATTTATTAAGCATGTATTTATATAATAAACTAAAATGTATATGTATTTAATAAGTTATAATATTAATCTAGAGAGGAAATAAAAATTGTCATAATCAGATTAATTTGAATTCGGTAAAAATGCAATTAAGCAAAAGGTATAGTACTCTAGATTACTAAGCAAGGAATAAACAATCAGATAACGAAAAGAATTTAATTAGTATTAGTAAAATACTAATTAAATTACATAGCAACGATTGTGCTGATAAAATAAATACTACCCAGATTTTCCAAAAATAGAGTGCTCCAGAAAACAGAAGGGATCAGAACATATAAAAACATGTGGATTGAAACAAAAGGCAGTGGTGTTTTGTCGTCTTCAAGACAACTATGCTACAAGAAAAAGCAGAGGAGAGAAACAGTAGGGGAAACTCCTGAAGGTTCAATAAGGGTTTTTACAAATCATACCAATCATCTTAAGGCCCGCCCAGATTTGAAGATCAGTTATGGAATAAAGGTAAACATTTCTTATCTTGTTTTAATTAGTAACAGACTTAGTAAGCAAAAGGACTTGCATTCCTAGTTAAATTATTATCACATATTATAGACTACCATGATTAGGCATTGAACCTTGTATCTCTGCCTATATATATTTGTTTGTACATATATAGGCTCAATTAGCATTTGACTTTATATAACTGCTTATATATATCAACTGGATTAGCATTTGGACTTATCTGCTATAAATATGTATTTTATTGTGTGCATATAACTACAACGGCATTTGTCTAATATCTTGTGCATATGCACATCTTACTTGTAATATTAATGTTAATTAGATTAATAAATTGTTATTTTTATTCCATGATTAAAAGTTAAGACCTAGCAAAACTTGGTGCAGTTAGTTAGATTGAACCTAGACTAGGAGAAAATTAGTAGTTTGAAGTCAATTAGGTTAAAGAACTTTAAAATGTCAGCACTTGAACAAAATTCTATTGGAGAGTTTGATGTAGGAAAGGCCAGTGAAAGGCCATAACATTTATCACATATGAAATTTTTTTCATTCCAAATGGTATCAAGGACAATAAGCATCAAGTTGCAGCACTCTTAATTTTAAAAAATTAAACAAATTTTTGAGCGTTTGCCCATGTAGCTGGGTACAGCAAAGAAATTGGAAAGTGAAACATTAAAATACTACAATTCAGCCCTGAAGGACCTACAGGCACAAACTTTTAAATATAAAGAGAATATTGATACACAAGTTTTTAAGATGGGTAAAACTTGCTTGTATAAAACCATATAAACTTGAATTTGAAAAGAATGATAAAATTAAATGTTTCTGCTGAGAGAAAGGCAGAAAATGTGTTTCAAATGGGGCATTTAATGCATGCACATGGAGAAAATTGAGAAACACTGAAACCCAAATGAAAACTCAAGTGCAGAAAAGTAAGGGGAGGTAAACCCTTCAAGACCCATGTAGTAAAAAATATGCAAATTGGGGAGCATAACAATTCATGATGGAATTACAAATCCGTAATAAAAATATTGTTAAGGAAATAAATAATGGCTCATGTATATCCATAATGTCTGAGGTAGATCCTATCAGCTGCTGACCCCAGCATTAAAATATAAAAAGCTGATATTATGGCTCGGACTATGAGCTGAAATGTGTTGATATTATTGAGGTGAGTAAACACTCCAATAGATACAAGAGAGAAAATAATAAAATTACCATTGCATATTGTTAAAGGTAAAATTAGCTCTATAATAGGAAGAGATTGGTTTAGAGTAATAGGAGTATAAGTGTCCATATAGTGGAAAAAATCTTCATAGAGCAAGAAATTCAAAGTAAATACCCAGATTTATTTAGCAAAGAATTGGGGTTAATACCAACGAGCTCAGCAGAGATAGAGTTATTTGCAAATGCATGCCCAGTTATCTGTAAATTGTGAAAAATTCCTTTTGTGCAGAGAATAAAAGTCGAGGGGAAAATCAAGAATTGATCAATAAGGGCATTTTGACACTTGTGGAAACACCAAATAAGTATTTAAATAAGGGGCGTATCCTGTACCTAATGTGAGTGAAGTATTGGTTAGCCTGCAAAATGCATCTCATTTTGCGAAACTAGACTTAAATTCCGTTTCTCATCAGAAATATTAATGCTAACAACACCTGTAGGATTATTTAAATACAAATCGACTACTGTTTGATATATCAGTGCTGAACACTTTTCAAGCAAAAATATATGCTTTATTATAAGGTTTAGAGGGCATTATATCTTACATTGATGACATACTTATAGTAGCATGCTTGGAAGAGATGCTGCATCAAAGACTGCTGAAGGTATGCGAAAATTACAGAAGTTCAGAATAAAATTAAATGCGCGAAACGCATGTGGAATGTGAAAGAATTGCTATTCTTCAGGCATATAATCTCAGAAATGGGAAAGCACCCATCTGCCAAGTAAGTAAAAACCATGGAAAATGTTACTAAACAAAAAAAATGTTAAAGAGCTTCAGGCATTTCTGAGCTTAATTATTTTGGACTTTCCTCAAAAAATAAAGCTAACGTAGCAAACCCCTTTCATGATTTGTTAAAAAAAAAAATCAAAAATGGTAGTGACTAGACATACACAAGGAAGCACTTAAATGAACTAAAGCCCTCCTGTTTTCAGATGATAATAATCTTGAAGTGCGCTAAACAACCAACGCTTTGGATGGGGTGTGGGAGCAGTTTTATGTCACCCCTGCCACAAGGCAAATGTCCCATAGCCTATGCCTTAAGGATTCTATCTAAATCTAAAAAAAAAATTATAACCAGATTGATCAGGAGTCTTTAGCCATTATGTTCGACTTAAAAAAAAAAAAATTTTTTTTTACAAATATAAATTCAATAGACCTTTTAATATAGTAACCAATCCTAAGCCTTTATTGGACATACTGGTGAATGACAAACTAACACCTGACCATCTGAGTCCATGTATGTATGCTATAATGGAGAAATATACTGGCATTGTATGATTACCAGCTATCATATAAAAATGGGAAATTCCCCATGCCAATGCTTTGTCTAAAAAATTCAGACAAAGATGAACCTCAAACTAACAAGATAAAAGTAAACTATATAGACATACTACAATCAGACACTTTGAACAGCAATACAGTAGCAAAATGAACAAGAGCCAATGAAGGGCACCAACTGCTAATAGCCACTTAGAAAACCTCAGTGCCTATCACCCACATTTTGGATAAATCATGAAAATTTATCAGTTAGTAAAGTTTGCATCCTAATGGGAGATATGGTTGTAAAACCAACATAAGGTAGAAAAAGTATTAAGCTTACTGCACAAAGATGATCCTTGAGTAGTGCGCACAAAAGCTTTAACATGCAGCTATGTCTGGTTGTCAAAAATAGACTACAGGCATTGAGAAAAACAAAAAAAAAATGCAAAGCTTGTCAGTCCAAGATGAGCATGAAACCAAAGGAGCACATACAATAGAAAGCAACCAACTCATGGCAGCGATTTCACATAAACCATGCTTATCCAATAAATGGAAAAATACTGTTTATACTCATCGATGCATACTCTAAATGGGCGGAGTACCACATCATGATAAACACAAGTGCAAGTGAAACCATCCAAAGTTTAAATACATTTTTTTCATGCCACAAACTTCCAGAAATAATTTTCTCAGATAATGGCATCGAAATCACTGTTCAAGAGATGCAAGATTTCTTCAAAAGAATAAAACACATCTGTGACGCCCTGTATGATCCTGAATTGAATGGACCCATTAAAAATACCATTCAACAGATAAAAAAGGATGAGAAAAACCAATAATATTCAAGACACTTTATACAACACGATGCTTTATCAACATCCATGCCATTGATAGTCACAGGGAAATCTCCTGCTTAGCTGATGGGCAGAAAATTAAGGATAAAGCTAGCAATGCTACTCCCCAAGAGGAATGATCACATCTGGCATGAATGTGAAGACAATACATAAGAAATCAGCATCAGAATTTGGATACGTGACATCAAAAAGAAATGGTTCAAAGGCAGAATCACAAGCAAACTATTACTGTCCAAACACAGAATGGAACAGAATATAGAAGACACATAAACCACATCTGCCGATGAGTCATAGAAGACATCCAGCTTCCAACGTCTCTACAAACTGAGAGTGAAGGAATCACTGATAGAGAAGATATCATTAAAACCTGCAAAAACAAGAAACCTTTGACACAGCACCAGAAGAAAGTCAATGGAAGAAACAGACTCAGAATACAAAATAAAGTAGAACAAAACGAAGTACCCATAGAACCAAGAGTCAAACTCGGATCACCCAGACCCCAATATAATAAACAGAGACTTATGAAATTACGAAATTATATATTAAAAAATAATGAGTAAGGGGAAGTCTTGTAAAATATATATTTATTAAGCATTTACATATCTAATATGCTAAAATATATCTAAAATGCAATTAAGAAAAATCTTATAGTACAATAGATTACCAGAAGCAAGGAATAAGCAAACAGATAAAAAAAGGAATTTAATTAGTATTAGTAAAATACCAATTAAATTATAAAGCAATGGTAGTGCTGATAAAATAAATACCACTTGGATTTTCCAAAAATAGAATACTCCAGAAAACAAAAGGGATGGGAATATAAAAAAAAGTGCATTGCTACGAGAAAAAGTAGCAGAAGAAAACCGACAGGGAAACTCATTAGACACCCAGAATCTCGGTTCCTGAAGATTCAATAAGCTGATTAGGGTTTTTACAGTTTGTACTGATACTATTATTTTGAATACCTCAAGGGTCACCCAAGTTTGAAGATCAGTTGCAGAGTAATGTAAACATGTTCTATCTTATATTAATTAGTGAACTGTCCTATCTTATATTAATTAGTGAACAGACTTAGTAAGCAAAAGGATGCATTCCTAGTTATGATTAGATATTATAGGCCAGCCTGATTAGCGATTGAACCTTGTATGTATGCCTACATGTATTTATTTCTATATATATATGCTCAATTAGCATTTGACTTTATATAGCTGCTTATATGTATGCATGTGTATATCAACTGGATTAGCATTTGGACTTTATATATATCTACTATATATATATATATGCATTTTATTGTATGCATATAAATACAACTGCATCTGTTTAATGTCGCATGAATATGTACATCTTACTTGTAATATTAATGTTAATTAGATTAATGAATTGTTATTTTTACTACAAGATTAATGAGTTAAGACATAACAAATATTATATATTTAGTGTATTATTATCACAATTATTATACACAAAAATTAGTGATATAAACACAATTATAAATGAAAATGAAATAAATGATGTATTACACAGTTTGTGGGTTGGGTATGCGCTTTTTTTTAAAATTTTATTATATATATAAAATTATACGATTATAATATTAGGAAGAAATAAAAATATAAATGATCATATGGAAGGAATATAAACAAGATGAGCTATTTTGATTCACATTACAATACTCATAAAAAATTTAAATTGATCATGTCTTGCCATTTTTTAATTAATTAAACCTTCAATTCATTGTTATTTTCATTATCAACTAAGACTTATATTGCATTTCTATGTTGTTGTTGTTTTTTAGATTATAAAAATATATTATTGATTGCTGTATGCTATTTGATAAATTACTAATAATATGCTACATATATAGACTTACAATCTATAAATATAGTACTGTATTTGCTAATTCTCTAGTAACTAAATATATTCATTTCTAAAAATAACAAAGTTTTGGGGAAGAAAATAAGGTTGACTAGTGTTATCAAAAACCTGTGCTGTTTTTAAATAAAAAACAAGAATAACAAAACAATAAATTACTACATTAATTTGTTAAGAATACATGATACTTATAGAGTCACCATATATTACAATGCTAAATTTACCATCCATTTCTCAAATGGTAAATTCAACTTCCAAGCTTAAAGTGTATTTAGCAATAAATGGCAATACTAGTTAAAATGATAGAGCTAAATTTTATTTTGAACCATGAATATACTGACATAAGCATACAAAATCTACCACAAAACGAATGTTTCCCTATTTAAGTTTTTTAAATATACGAAAATAATGTATGTGTTTTATAATTATCATCACTATTTAGCAGCATTCAAATTCTTTTGAAATTAAAATGGCCAAATTCATTCTTAAAAACAAAACAAAACAAAAAAAAAAATAGATGAAAAATATAAATTAGAAAACAAATAATTAAAAAAAAAAAGATTTGGTGTATAATTAAAGAATGAAAATGAGTTTGTACAAATACATAGTCCTACTGTCTCAGAGAATGCTGAGAGATGACCCAAATTATAAAATGATTATGGCAAAGGAGATCTGTACTTTTTAAACTACTATTAAAATACTCAATGAAATCTATTATAAAATTCAAGATTATAATACATATCAATATTATTTAAATTAATTTGATCACATATTGAAAGTAAAAACTACTCAGAAATTCATTTGGTTCATACGTATTAGACCTGCAAAGCAGAAGATATGCTATGTCTTTTCACATTCACAATAAATACCTAACCTTGTGATCCCATCAAATAAATCCTGCAATTTTATACGATCTCAACCAATAACGTGATAAATTTACATTTTCATTTATTGTCCAGAATTCATTCGGACAAGTTTGCCACAAAGTGTTTTATATTTCAATGCTGATTTATTTTTCCATTTTCTAATTAATACTACATTACAAGCGCTGGTGATTGAGTGGCCAGCACAGCTGCCTTACAAGCAGTTGTCCTGGGTTTGCAGGTTCACTTCCAGGCTGATGCTTCGACACATGAAAAAAAAAAAAAGATGAACATTTGGAGTTTACCCGCTACTGAGACTAATGTAATTGAATACATCCAATGGCTTTGTAAGGGTCGAGGATATAATAATAAAATAGGCCTTCATAAGAAAACGTGGTTGGAGGGTTCCAGAATTCCATGTTTGTTGGCGATCCGAATTATTTACAGCTGGGCTCATAAATTAACATCCATAGAATGGGGGGAAACAGAGCCTGTTTTAGCAGAAAAAAACGTAAATTGGAAGCCCTAACTAAATTGTTGAAATTGATGAGAGCATTTGCATAAAATGAAAAAAAAAAACGGACAAATTCTTCCAGAACAGTGGATGTTTGATGGCTTATGCAGGGAAACCGATGAGTCTTTCATCATGAGAAATTTATGATATTACAGAAGCAATTCTGATGGAAGCCATCAAACAAAATGTAGAAGAATCGATTTATTTGGACTATTGAAAACCCCAAAAAACTGCTGAATTATGAACTGCCAGTTACAGACCATTTTTGTGTGAATCGCATGTTAAGTAAGTTTCCATTTTGGGAAAAAAAAAGTACTTTTTATTTCATCATCACGATAATTTCTGTTGTATATTGCACATTATGTTTTTATTTTAAGTGTTTTGTAATTTCATGCCAGATATACACATAATATTTTAGATGTAATATTTAGACATGCTAATATTTTTGATACAGACATAATAAGACTTTAGTTTTATTACTTTTTTTTTTTTTTTTTGCCAATTTTGCTTTAGGGATTGTTTTGTAATTTCATGACAGGCTTAAATATCTGTATTTAAAATAACATTTGAGAATAGCATAATGCCGTGTCATATTTAATATTTTTTGTGTGAAATTTATATTTTTAGTATTGTTAAAAATGTACTTTTTCAGATTTAATCTGGTGAAATTAGTGTCAAGTATTAGAGCTGCTATGCCTTTTCACATATGTATTCAGACAGCCGATAACTTTGTAAATCTTGAAAAAATATCATGGGCATGTGGTTCATTTTAACGAATTTATCATTTTTAAGTTTGTACAAGTAACCAGTGCACATGTTATTTGATCAGTTCACAAGGAAGTTATCGGTGGATTAATATGAATGTGAAAAGGTGTAGCAGGTGTAATATGTTGCAGATCTAATACATAAGTCCTTTTTATTGCTGGTTTTTTTATTCTCATAATTTAAGAATCGGTAAATAGGTTAATGCATTTCAAAGATATCCACTTCACAAACAATACTTAGAAATTTTTAATATAATTACACATAATAATAAATCAAACTATTGGTTTTAAATACGTGCATACACACACATGTATAAATGAAAAAAAAGTTAATAAGGATAATGAAATATAAAAAGTACTATGTAATAGATTTTTATACTCCCACAATAATGTCAAAAACAATCAAATTTGCAACAAATAACAGTTTTAAATTTTTTTCAGCATATAAATATTATTTACTTAATGTAAATAATATATATATAATTGGTTTTAAATTCATGCACATATTTCTGTTTTAAAAAATGGTGATAAAATCTATATATTTGACTTTAATACTAGCTAGTTTCAATATGAAAAAAGACAAATGTAAAATATTTTCACTGTAAATAAATCACATGTAAGACTGCAAGGAATAAATGTTTTTTAAAAAATACATAGTAATTGATGAAACTTAATCAATTTATTTATATAAACTTAATTGTTTTTTTATAAATAAATTAATTAAAATTAAAACTTGTTAAATTAAAACATTATAAAGATAAAAACAGAATTTACTATAAATAACATAATTTTTAAAAATACATGTAAAATTACTGTCAATGAAAAATTTCAGAAGTGATGCCAAGCAGTTTAAGATCAGTTTTTCAAGTTTAGCATTTCTCACACCTGTAAATACCCACCAGTAATGTTTAACATTCATTAAAAATATCTTCATCCTTTTTTACATTGCTTTCAATATTTAAAAAAAAATGTTTTAAAAAAAACAAATAGTATTTATAATATTATAATATAATAATTTATTTCATTTACAAATGAAAAATTATATTTCTTATTATCAGACACTTTTTAAGAAAAAAATTTTTTTTAACAAAATAATTTTTTAGCATTTTATTAATTAAAGGGACCTATTCAACATCTAATCAAATACTCAATGCAGCATATGTATATTTCCAGGAAAATGAAAACTCAAGAATAACTCCTAACCCCTGCTCAATTTTTGAACCTATTGATTACCACCACAAGAAACAATCCTGAGCCAACCATATCAAGCTTTGCACTTGAAACCATCCTAAAACATAAACTATGAACTTACAACATACTTTTTCAATTTTGTTGATGTAGTTTTTCTTTTCTGATTACATGTAATACAATTACTTGAATAAATATTTCGAGAATAAAATCATTCTCTCAGTTACTTCTTTTATAAACAGACTATCTTTATTGCAATATCTTTCAAATATTATTTTTTACATAAATTTATCTTATGAATCAACTGGCTAATTTTCTTATCCAACAAATTTGAAAAATTTCACCATTATTCTACTGAAAACTTATCTTAATTCTAACAAATATATAAATATAATTTACAGTAATATCCCATTAACATACATTTTACCTAATATATAAATTCTTTCTGCCATTTCTTAATAAATTAAGGTTTAAACAATAAGTCATACAACAACACATTTTGTAATGCTTAGTTATTAATTTAATTCATCTTATTAAAATTCTCGGCTTCATTTTTTAAAGCTTTTTTAGTCTATACAATATTTGAGATATTACATTTTTTTTAATGATAAATACTTTACTAAATTTAAAGATAAAATATATTGTATAACTAAATGCATTTTCTTTTCAATTCTTCATAAGTAAATGGATTTTAAATTAATAATATTAAACACTATAACTAAATCTAGGCTTAAATTATACAATTAATTTTTTCATATAAGTGCCTTCAGTTTAAATAAAGTTTGTAGCAAAATAAAATTATTTGTAGTTTAATTATTATTAAAAATATTTAACAAAAATATATTGAAACAATGAAATAATTTTAAAAATAAAAAGAATATTTTTATACATTAATAACCATATGAACAATTCCAGCTTTAATACTAAAAATGATATGGCTAAATCAATGAAAATAAATAAGATATCAAATGCCTTTACTTTGAAAAATGTTTCAGATCATTTCTGTTTATTCATTCAACATCTTTCTAATATTTTATAAAGGTTTTCTTACAAATTTAGTTCTCTTATCTGTTTATGAATACCTTTATCATTAAAAATTCTATAAGCATTTTTTTTTAATAATTATTCTATGTATATTGCATAATAATTTTTTAAGCCATGAATCAGAAAAATTGAATTAAAAACCTAATATGAATGTTGGGAGAGAAACAATTTTCAAGACAGTGAAATGTAAAACTATGGCATGCCTTTTTAAAAAGTAAGAATGAAAAAAAAAAATGCACAGAGATCACAGAAATTTCCAGATTCTTACCGCTAACTCAAAATTTTTTAAAGCAATACAAACTTCTACCTTTATTATACTGTACAATTATTTTTATATCCTTTTCAATTATTTTTCAATTACTTAATATTTGATAATTACTTAATATTTGATAATCATAACCTTAACACATGCAACAAAATAACTACCACAACTTTTTATTATTATTAAAATCTTCTTTTGCTCTTCATTCTAAACCAATACTTTCCTCACAATTTTTTTATTTTGTTTCATGGGAAAACTACAACATTTAACACTTTTCTTCTTATTTTGGACAATACATTTACTATTTGACTTGTTCATACTCCCAACAATATTTAAAGATTCTCAATTGTTCAATCATAGAAAACAAAAGAGAAAAGTGCTTATAAGTCATAAATTAAAACTTTAAAATGTGGTTAGCATAATCTAACATAATGTAGAATAATCAATTGCACGTTTATTCAAGTACATTGTTCCTGTCTTTTGGATGAACTTCAAAGTACTTTGTGAAACAGTTTTTACTTTAAAAAAGCATAATCTATTAATGAGAGTTGGTTTTATGCAACTTCTATCTCTTCCAAAGAAGGAGATCATGATCAAAAGACCATCTAGTTTTTGTCAATAAAATCTATAATTAAAAAAACCATTAAATATATACAAGTAAGTAATCTGCAGAGCTGCATTGAACAAAAAAAATATATTATGCAGCTGTGAAAGTTGAAAGTAGTAATAGTGTTACTAAAGACTTGTTGAGGCTGACTAGAATGTAAACTGGTTGCAGGAAGTTAATAATTTATTCTCTTAATTTGGTAAACAAAAAAATTACAGACAGACTTTTTTGTATGTGTATATTTCAGTCCTAATATAATTTATTACTAAATTTAATTATAGCTAAAAACTATTAGATATATATTTATAATATCATTAAAATTACTTATATTGGAATTTAAAAAAAAAAAATCAAAATTATCTAACATAATTTAAAACAATGAAGTATAAATTTGGTTTAATAAAAAGAGAAAAATATATTAAAAATTAGCAAAACATAAAAACTTATTTTGCAACTGAGATTCTATTATTAAAATATTAATAATTACACATGAATCTAATGATTAAATATTCAGATCCAAAAATAATAATCACATTTATTTAAAATAAAAAAATACATCTCATACGCTTTTAATAACCAATATTGCAAACGTAAAATATTTTTTTCTTTTATAGAAACTACTATGGAAAAAAAAGATATAACTGTGAAAATTTAAATATGAATATATACATTTCTTTCATCAACCTAATAAATTGCATTAAGAAATTATATATCAATATAATTTAAGCATTTTTAATAATGTAAATAAAAACAGTTTTGATCTACAACTGTATGAATAACTTTTTAAGAAGTACATTTTAAAGCTAATGCTAAAGAAATGAAAATAATGAATTGCAAATTTTTAAAGATTTAGATTGATTCAAAATAGTATATAATCCCAAGTAATGAATCATTTAAGCTGATAATAAATGTTTGTAAAACAGATATTTAACCACTAAACATTATATGATAACCATGGGTACTGAACTGAGTTCAGACCTATATAACTATATAAGCCAATGAGCTTGGATTGAAAATATTGTTTTCAATTTTAGACTCACATAGTTTTGTAGTTAAGTAGAGATAAAAGGTGGCTGCTAGAGGGTTGCATTTGATCCTAAGATCTAAGTGCAGTGCTCTCAGATCCAAGACTCCTCACTGATGAAAGCCACAAGCTAGAAACTAATCTGGGGATATTGGACGAATAGGCACTAGATAGGGATTTTATACACAAGCCTTCTGGCATCCACTGATTACTTTGGCTTGCACTGAGTGGCACTACTGTACGGAGAGTTTTGACTGTTTTAAAAACAGATATTTGTTAGAATATCTGTTAGCCTCTTGGTAATGGTTACTGTATATTTAAATATACTCATATACAGTAGCATACATGCATATATAAAATTACTAATATTAAAGCCATTTACAAGCATAATGAAAATTATTTTTGCAGTTGTATATATTTATATGGAAGAGCATATAATCATAATTTAATAAATATTTAATAAAATAATACTCCATAAGAATGTATAAAAAATTAATAAATGATAGTGATGAACTTTAATAAAATTGCTAATGTCTTATTATTAATTATTTGTCCATATGTTCTTATGGAATATTTTATATTTTATTATGATTCATATATCTTTGAATGTTTAATAAGTAAAAATTGTGTTAAATTTTTATTTTAAAAAATATGCTTTTCTGTAAACTTTTAAATAAAATAAAATAAAAAATGTAAAAATGTTTATAGCAAAAATAATGCAATTAAAAAAATTATTTGAAAAGATTCACAAAAAGATATTTGATAATAAATATAGATTTTAAAAATAAATTACAATACTCAATTATTACATGAATAAAATAAGATTACAAAAGTATTCTAGAAACCAATGTATGAGTATTCATCTGTATATTTAACTTAAGCTAGTTAAACATCTTATATATAGGGGCAGGGTCTTTCAGCGAAAATGTGAGGCCCAGGGCAACTAATATTTTAGAAGCCCTTCAAAATTTAAGATAAGAATGTGGCGAGAGAGAAGAAATAAGAGTTTTTACTTATAGAGTTGAAAACAGGATTTCAGGAGCAGTTAGTTACAAGTCACAGAAACAAGCAAACAAATCAGATCCAGATAGTACTTGGATAAGGGAGATTCACTCTGGCACTGTTGGTATTGTGAAACACTGTAAACACAGAAATGACTGATAGAGGGCTGAGACTATTAGTTCTGCTGGTCACCGAGCACTGCAGTCGTTTTCATCACAGTCATCAAATTAGCACCTCATTTTTAAACTGGCTTATGTTTTCGACTCGTGATATGTCTGCTTGGAAAAGTCTTTCTCAAATATTTTTTGGGGAATTTATCTGTAAAATTAAGACTGTTCTATGAGCTATGACATCACTTTGCCTTCTCCTATATTTTTGTTTATTATATTGAGTTGCCAAGTTAAGGCCCCTAATATTGTGAGGCCTGAGGAAGCTGCCCCTCCTGCCCCCCTTTGATCGGCCCTGTACAGGGGACTACCTTGTATTTTCTTTGCTTTCACACATTATACTTGTAAGTATAGACAAATGTTCTATATTTTAATGAAAAGATAAAATTATAAATATTATATTAAACAAATTATAATTTTCAAAATTATTTTCAAATAATCTAATTTATATTGATTTAGAAGTCATATAAATAACAATTGGAGGAAATTGTGTTTACAGTGGCAGCAACATTATTTAATAATTCTGTACAGATTTGCCTATTTTTAAACTGTTCTTATTTGAACATATGTGCAGTGCAATAAAATAGAATATGTGGATGGTATTTCAATAACTATTTAAAAAATAATATCTTATCATTTTTTTAATGTATATTTGATTAATATATAAAAATATGTAATTAATCGTTAATTGTTTCTTTATTAATTAAGCCCTTAACAAAGTCAAAATGAAAGTACATTTTTAATAAATATTAGTCAAAAGAATATAATTTTTTTGCAAAAGAAAAATACATTAATCAAGTTGAATGCAAAATCTGTAAATGAATATTAAATATTGCATATGGTGGCAAAACATTAATACTCAGAAACCCAAATTTAACATTTGAGTTCATTTTCCAAAAGTATTGATACTTATTAATCAAAACCAAAAATACCAATAATGAAAATAAAGTTACTGCTCCCAAAATAACTGTGACCTTTTATAGCATAAAACAGAATCATTCTTTTAATTTTAATGATTGCAGCAAAAAATGTATTCCTATAATATTTTCAAATTCCCAAATCATCATAAAATTTTTAAACATAAGATCAAACTCAATTTCAATTATAAAACTTATATTAGTTCCATACAGTGCAAAAAAAAAAAGACTTAAAAGTATGATATTATGATTGAAAAAATATTTCTTATAATAATTTAATATTTTATTAGGATAATGATTTACAAAACAAAATTTCAAATATAATAATAATTTCTGTCTCAAAACTATAATATATCATTCAATAAATATTGTAAAATATATTGCATTTTTGGAGGCAAAAACAAATAATGTTTTTTACAAAACTTATTTTACAAAAAACATTTGGAAGGAAGTGGATTCTCAGCACACATATCAGTTGACATTAACAATTATTGTGAGGCTTTTTAAATATTTTAGTATTCATATACTGTGGGCAGAATGACTTAAAGAGCTCAGAATATCATATTGTTATTTTATTTTAAAACTTTCTGACTCTCAATAGGTCATGCAATAGAAAGAATTTTACATTTCTTTGAGGCACTTGAATCATTTTTAAACTTGTAAGAAAATTCATCAAAATTTTTGATAAGCTTTCTTCCACAGACCATTAACTAAATCATACCCTTATTACATAATATGCAATATATTTTTAGCAAAACAATTTTAAAAAGTGAAGGTAAAAAAACTGTGTCTTACAAAAACTTGATAACTAATGAAAGCAAGAGCTGATAAAAATGTTTTCTAACAAAAAAGTTCACATCTAATGAAAGACAGTTTTTAGCTGAAATAAAAAAAAATTTATGGCACATAATATTTTTTTGAAAAATGGATAACTCTGTTGAATAACTTTAAAAGAAATTTTGTATTATGAACAAATTGAGAATATCACTATATAATTGAAAAATTAAGAACATTATATCAATGATAATTTAATTATTTGATCAGGTAATATTTCTCTTCAGAAAAATTCCTGAAGAGAAAACAAGAATGAGGACTGCAAAAAAATCTTGCAATTTTATAGTCTTTGGTTAGATCAATATCTCTTGTGAAGATTTCTATAAAACTTGTAATAACTGATCCAGTTTTGATAAAAAATGCTAAAAGTAGCACTAAATATAAGGTCTAAATTGCAGTTAATTATTATAGTAATATATATAATTTAATAAAATTCTTTTAAAGATTGGAGATGGTTTTTTAACACATTCATGATCTACATTTGGTTTTTCAAAATCTGATAACTCTAATTTAGCTTCATTATTTCTGCATTAAATATATTAATAAAAATAAAACTTATAGACTAAATATAAAAAGAAAAGAGTGAAATAATATCATTAATAGTTCAATGTTCTGTTATTTAGAAAGCCTATTACTATACATGCTATCCAAATAAATAAATTTAATTTTAAAAAAAAATGTAAGTGATGAGATTGCTATTTCAGTTCATGTTGTCTTAATCCATATATATATTGATGAAATAAAAAAAAATGTATGTATATAAAATAATGATAGTAATTAAAGTAAAATATGAATCTGTTAAAAACAAAATTAATTATGTATACATAATATTAATACATAAATAGATATTTTGTTCTGTATATTATAAAATATAACTCTTAAATTTATATAAAAAATATATATGTCCTTGGATTGGTCAGATGTGTAAAACAATGCAATGCAATTATAATATGAATGATGAGAGAGGATTTAATACTCCTATTGGACATTGAGTTTTTGTTTTTTTTTATCTTTACCTGACATTTATTTTCATGATTGTTTGTTCTTAATATATATTTCATAATTATATAAACAATACACATATTTTATTTCAAAGAATAGAAATTTATAAAACGAATGCAAGTAAAAAAAAAAAAATCAATGCAATTTTCACAAACAATTAACAAAGAAAACTCCAATGTGACTATAATTTTCTATAATTTAATTTTTTTTTTAATTTCCTTAATGTTACCCATAAAACCTCATTATTAAATGAAATGACTCATTAAATTATGATTTATAATTAGCAATAAGCATACAAATAATTAATGAACTTAGTAATTCATTAGACAAGTCTGAGTTAGTTGTTCATCAGCATGCAAAGAATTCAACAATAATGAGAACATTTTCCCTTATCAGAATTTCGAAATAGCAATAAATTTCATTTACAAATGATTACAAACCTAAATTTGTAAAAAGAAGTATTTGACTGCATTTTTAATTTTTAACAAATAATATTTAGAACTACACATGTCAAATGAAAATAAAGAAGTAGTATAAATATGACTATATTTACTTATCATTCCATTAATTCCATATTTCACCCATCTATAATTTCTAATTCGTTTTATGCACTCATGAGTAAGAACACTCATACATATAATATAAAAAATATCTGCACACCCAATATATATAATAAAGTAAAAAATATATATTCCACTATTAATGCTCACAATCAAGACTATTTTTTTAAACCTAGGGTTATGGCATTTTTTGATATTAAATAATGGTAGCTGAGAAGTCACTCTTAATTATATAAATTTTTTATTCATTCAGATAATAAAATTAGACTATATGAAAAAAAAATTACAACTATCAAATGTTGAATTTGCACACACAATTGAAAAAAAAAAATTCAGCAAGTGATTAAATTTTAAATATAATCTGAAAACAATTATAATCTAATATATAGCAATATTATTATTTAATTTAGATAGATTTTCCTATTTGATTAAGTATTTTCCTTTAAAAATATCTAGTGGTATGATAAGATAAATACTTTATTACAAACTCCTAGTATAAATAGTTATAAGTTCAAAAAAAATAAAAAAAAATCATAACTATTAGCCTTGGAAATATTTCAATAAAATATTTGCAATGGGGCATAATATGATCTTGGTGAAAAATATAAGGTTTGACAAAATAGCAGAAGCATGTCAAATTAGCATTGATTTCATGTATAAACATCAATATAACTTTTTTTTCTTTCTTTTATTGACATCAGTTTTATATGTATAAAAAAAAAAGTCAAACTTATTTAATTTTAATAAGAATCAGTTTGTTGGTGACTAAATTAACTGAACAATGATTTCTAAAACTGTTCAATTGTTTGATGATTCAAGATTGCCAATATCAAAAATCAATGTTTATAAGAGGAACTGAGATAATTATAAATGATTTATCCAAAAAAAAAAACACCCCCACAAAATTATAAGAAATTATTGCAGAGGCTATACCACATCTGAACACTCCAATATTTAACAAAATAAGCTGTAATAAAGCATTTATGAGCAAATTGCCATTTCAAAAAAACTGTTTTCTGTTGTAAATGCTATAATACAGAAGTAATGGTCGCATAATAATAAATGGATAATGGATTATTAGAATCACATCACAGGATCATGTGAATTATTAGTAACATTTTTCCTAACCATTGTAATAGTCTATTTAATGACTATCAAGAGACATTCAATCAACCTAAATTTATAGTGGCATTGATATCATGATTTTATAGCTACGCTATAGTATTATCTTGGTCTAATGTATATATAGTATACAATTGCAAATTATTTTATAGAATTAATAATTATTTTTTTCCAAATAAAGCTGCTTTTTTCCAAGATAATACTACTTTAGTTTAAAAGACCACAAAGCTAAATGAGATTGAAAAACATATGATGTTCATTAAAATGAATAGTTGCTGATCTAGTATCAGATTTAAATGCTATATCAACATGTTAGTTTGGTAAAATTTTAAGCTGTATAAAAGAAATAAAGATGGATATATGTGTGCAATCTAGTGCTCCTCACTGAAAAAGACCAATAATCAGAAACTAATTTGAAGATATCGTTGGCAATAACAGAAGGTCCACTGATTATTCATGCTTACAATAGATAACTCTAGTGCAGAATGTATTTAACATTTTTCAATAATGGTGATTTCTGCAATAGCTCAATGGTCCCATGACTCTTTGCTGCAAAGAGCCTAAAAACAAATTCAAATACATTCATAAAAAATAATGAATAAAATTCCGTTTTTAATATAGAAATTGGCTTATCATAGGCTGATGAGAAGAAAATATACATCACTAGTTCAATAAATTAGAAGTTCTTCTTGAGTGGTAAATAATAATGTTGACGAATTTTAAAATTAGCATTCACAAAGTACTATGCTATAAATCTATTGATTACAAATGAAGATTATCAATTAGATTTTATAAAAAAAATGTCTGTGCAGGTGATATTTCATTAATCTATATGCTAGAAACAATATATGTGAATATTGACTATTGAATAGTATAATAAAAGCTACCATTATTAACTTCAATTATTTTTTTAAGATAAGAAAAAAGCCTAAGTGAAGTTGGTGAGTCAATCTTTAATAATTAACATATAAACAAAAAGTTTACATTGATGTCCACTGCTCTTCAAAGCTGCATTAATGTCTTGATATTTCACTGCATCTTTTATGAACTAATATATAATATAAGTAAAACTATAAAAGATGACAGCTATTTCCACATAAAGTTTAATTTTTTAGAAAATAACCCAAGCCAAACTTAATAATTAATGTTAATTAATCATTGCATTTTTCAAAAGATTTATATCTGATTACAAATAAATATACATATATAAATATTTGAAACCAGGCACTCTTCACAAACCTGGGAGCTTAATTGTAAGTATAGAGGATTTGAACTCAGATTTTCAAGCACCCTTCAACTATCCACACTATCTCATACAACTGATACACATGAAGGGTACTTGAAAATCTGAGTTCAAATCCTCTATACTTATATACATATATATATATATATATATATAGGAAAATAGCACAGCTTAATGAATATATGTAATTAATAGAAATGAATGAATGATCTCTATCTCAGAATTATCTCTATCTCAAACTATGAATAAATAATACTCTATATTATACTTCATTGTTTGTTAATGAAGTATTATTTATTTATAACTGAAGAATGAGTGGTTTATTTTTATTAATAGAACTAACAATTCTGAATACATTTTAAAGATAATTTTATATGTCAGATCTACCTGTAAATATTGTCCACTTTTTATTATATCAATGCAATGTATTCTGTCAAATAAAAGATGATCTTTTATCTGTCCTGATAAAACAACCACTGATACTTTGAAAATGCTGAAACTTTTTATTTACAATAGTTTTTATTTTTAAAATAATCAAGCCAACTTACAGTTTTAAATATTAATTTACATAAAATAGTATAATTTTAATGAGTCATAAAATCATTTACATGCCTAATAAAATCACTAATATATTGAACTGGGTCGATTTAAAAGATATTATTTAATTGGGTTTAAACACCTTTTAACATAATTTTTAATTTATATTTTTAATATTACGTGAATGGACCGGCGATTCAAGTAGAGGGGAGAATACCATCAATAGTAGAGCCATCAATGATACCCATAATTATGCAAAGCATAACACGATCACCTTTCCAGAACATGGCCCACCTCATCTATTGGATTCAAACCCCTGCCATCCAAAGCATTTTATTTGTTTTGAGGATCAACCTCAAGTGCCAGCCAATCATAAGTTATATAAACAGCATGCTTCAGATGACAGGCACACAAGCCAGCACTTAAATTATCCCATGACTGGCTCACACTCTGTCTCAGGGTCCAGTACATTTACTTTACTCATAAAATAACTCTACACTAATTTACTGGTGATGCAGTGACAAAAGAGAAAATAGACAAAATAACAATTAAAGCAAACATTAATATTTAATTATTTACACACAGATGTATTTAATATAATATAAATAATACAATAAATTTTACATAAGAAAATTTTAAATGATTACTTTAGGTTATAGTTATAATAGTCCATTAATTAAAGTTCATCTCATTTAAAATTAATTATGTACACAGCCATTTAAAAGTACATTTACACAGGTTTTTATTTTGTGCATATTGTCCAATGATTTTGGTTTCCATTTGGTTTTGCTTTCCACTCGAATGGCCTTTTATTTCTCCATCGATGGTTCCCAGGGCTTATCTTCCATTCTTTGGATCAACAATGGGAGAGTGAGAGATTAGCGGCAGCATCGATTCACTATCTAGGCATTTGTTTTGGGTGTTGGTTCAGGTAAGCACAGTTGATTTGACAAAAGACTGGAGTTTTAGCAAGGCATGTGGCTATTTTGGCGGCATCTATACTAAAGTGGTCCACAACAGCAATAACTTGTCTGCTTCTCCAAACTCTGACTCTGCAGTTTGAATTCTGTCCATACTAATAGCAATCCAACTATATAGCAATAACACGAATCTGACTGATAAATTATCTAGAACAGGGGTCACCAACCCTATGCCGCCGGTAACATGGTGCCCGCAGAACGATTTTATGTGTGCTCGCCACTATCCTAACACTATAAAAGATTATTTATCCGATACAAATAAATTTAATTTTTAAAAATTTCTTATAAATTATTGTATTACATTGTAATCAAATTGTAGGGCATACTATATTTTTACAGCGTAAATAAATAATTTTTTGTACATTATGTGTATTATTAACAATATCCAACTATAAATTTACATTGAAAAAATAAATGGTGCCCGCCACCTGGCCGGTATTATAGAATGTGCTCTTAAGTGCAAAACGATTGGGAACCCCTGATCTAGCAGATTGCAACCCTGATTGAAAACAATAACCAATATGTAACTTTTATATCTTAACTCTCTCATTTTATTTTATCTTGACTTGAATCTGTCTTTTAATTAATTTTACATTTCTTTAATTAATTGATTTTTACATTTGTCTTAATCTTAATCCGTTCAGATTCATCTACTACCTTAGGATAGTGCACGTGATTGTTTAATTAATATAATTTAATCAATAACGTTATAAACTAATTGCATTACATAGCATTTACAAACAAATTTTACTTTAATTTTCTGTATTTAACTTATAAATAAATAAAAAAGTTTTTCTTAACCTATTTAAAAAGGTGAATTTTAAAACTCTACCTACCCCAATTTTTTTTAACAAGTAGTTTTTATTATATTTTAAAGCAAAATGATGTGATACTTTTATTTTTACAAGTTTGCATTTTAAAATCTACTTTAAAAACATATTAAAATTTATATTTTATTATTCTCATTTTTCTTTTCCTTTTGAAATCAATTTGATCATTTGTTATTAAATGATTACATATGTAATACAGAATATATGTGTGTTTTTAACCCATATATTCATTGGTGGTACTATATATATATGTCAGTGTTTTAATATGGTATCAAACAAAATTTTGGAAAATGAGCTCTAAACAGACATAAACACATCAGAATATGTTTACAAAAACCTACATAGGTTAGCAAAGCTATTACTAAATCTTATCTATGTGTATATCTATTCTTATTCTTCCTCCTTTCATTATGTATTGATTTCTATATTTATATACATATTTCCAACCTTCTTAAACACTTAACAATACTATTTTTTACACCAAAACTTTACTCTTACAATTTCAACTGTCCTGCAGTCAAAATTGTAAGAGTAAAATTTTGGTGTAAAAATGATGAAGACTGCAGGACAGTCGAAACTGTAAGAGTAAAGTTAGGGTATAAAAAATAGTATTGTTAAGCATATAAGAAGATTGGAAATGGTATGATATCTATTCTTGTTTACATGTGATAACATTGTCACTTAATTACAAAGTATAAAATTACATATGTATATAAATATTAATCACAAAGAAATTGTTGAGATGATGGGTTTTATTATATATGCATCTTACCCTCTCATTTAGATTTGGATCAAGATATTGAGCTTAATGAAGTTAAAGTAATTTTTTGTAATATAAAAATAAAGAAGTTGTAGGTCCTGATGGGATTGAATAGGCAGGTTTCAATTTTAGATGAGTATCATAGACCTGATATGATTTTAGAGAATATCATGTTTATTGATTTTATGCCGATCAAATGATTCATGACACTTAATTTCATCAAGGTATTTTTACACAATTGACCACACCTTGTAGAAATATTTAAAATTAGCTAGTTGCCTATAAAAATTTACTTTTCTTATCTATTATATGATAATATGAGAGAAAGTGTTCGATTTTTCACCACATTCATAAGACAATTGAAATTTTAAAATGCCATTAAATAAAAATATATACCAACTCGAACTTAATTTTCCATTTTTCTACATGCATTGACTACAATATATGTATAAGGTTGATATATTTACGATTAAAGGCTTCATCCTCTTGATTCCTAAATTTAAAGTAGGACATGATTATGCTACTATTGACAAATAAAAAAGTGATTTATAGAATGATTTGAATGCAATCTAATAAAAAATTGTAGCTATTTTTTAGCTGAAATATATTTAAGAATGTGAATAAAAAGGGAAGATATTTCATCATAATAATATAACTATTTCAATTAATTAGCTGCCTATAGTTGTTATTTGGGCAAATTTACTATATGAAAGTAACTATACAAAAGGTAATCAAACCACACCAGCACTGTTAAATAAGATCTTAAAACTGCAAGGATACTCTTCACTCAGCGACAACATAAAGTCTTTAAGGGAATAAGACTTTATCTTGTGGCTGGGATGAGTGTATCCTTGCAGTTTTAAGATCTTGTTTAATAGTGATGGTGTGGAGATTTGATTATCTTCTATATTGTTATAATTTAAACATTATGCTTATAAAATTTATAGAGTATTATATAATTTAATATTGTCTAATATTGGCACAAAATAAATGTTAATATTTCAGAAGTGCTAAAAAGTACATCAAAAATAGGTGGATTTAAAGTGAATGATTTATAAATTCACACTCTCACTTCTAGACACTTAAGATTGGTTCATAAATTACCATTTGAGTTTGGAAATAAGATGGCCGCTCTTATTTCCTTAAAAGAATTTATCTTGTGGCTGGAGTGAGAGTATCCTTGCAGTTTTAAGATCATGTTTAACAGTGCTGGTGTGGAAGTTTCATTACCATCTGTATAGTTACAATTTAAACACTGTGTTTGTAAAATTTATAGAGTATTATATGAAAGTAAGAAAGAATATCATACTAATGCTAAGATAAAAGTCACTGGAAAAAAATTATTTAAAGATGCTACATACTATAAGGACAAAGTTCATAAGACGAATTAGTGTCATGCTAGATGGGTTGATATAAAATCTACAATTATAAGTATTAAATCTTAACTTCATTATAACATAATAAAAAAACTATTTGCAAGAATATAAAAACTAAAATTAAATGACTTGAATATTTAAAATTTCTTAGATATCAACAAAGAAACTACATTCCTATCACTAAGCTCCCCATTTAAAATACCAATTTTTAAAAATGTAAAATAGACAATATAAGCTAAATCTTTATTCTAGCTAGGCATTTATTTTTATATGAGGATTCACAGTAGATATTATCATCAATTTGTATCCACTATTTTGATTTGCAATTGATTATTCACTATTACAATCTTTAAAAAAAAAATCAGACAATTTTTGTTAAAAAATCATCATTTTTTCTCAACAGTGGCCATTTTGTAAAGATTGGTGATATCATAGCCTAGTGACTTCATTAAATCTACATCATCTGAAAATAAAATGATGAAATTCATGCTAAAAATATACAACACAGTACAGGGTTTATTCATTATACTGTATATACTATTTTGTTTACTGAATTAAAATATGATTAATGTACTATATCTAATTTTCATCCAGTATCTTTGTAAGATAATCAGTACTTCCATTTATGACATATTCAAAGTAAAAAGGATTTTTATCGCTAATGACTACTAAAGCAGAAAACCCAATTTCATTCATAATACAACAAAGTGTATTAATATTAAATTTTAAAATATGTATATTAGCTAAAATATATGCATTCAATTAATTGTATGGATTAAAATTCTTATGAATATTATTTTGCCTGTGGTAAAAATATGATTGTCATAATTTTAAATTATTTTTGAAAAAAAAGATTTTGTGCATTATGCAGCTGATAATCAACTTTATGTAATCAAAGGTTAGTACACTTAACTTTAAAATATCATTTATTTCATTGATTTTAAATCAATAATCTTATAATTTGTTTTTGACATATACACTATAGTCTCGGCAAAAAAAAAAAAAAGGATTTAATCATTTACATTATTAAAACTACAGAAATCAATGGTACATTATATTTCTTTAATTTTTTATTTAATTTTGACTGCATTTATGTCAAATAAATAAATTTGTGAACTACTGTTTTAAAAAAAAATTAATAGTACTACAAAAAAAAACTCAATTTATTATTAATTAGATATTATAAAATAATTTATTAATAAAAAATAAAAAATGCATCAAAAATAAACTTTAAAATGCATTTTTATACACACCTACATGTTTTATTTTAATTTAATGAATCGTGATGACATGAAGCATTTTCTGGTTATAAATGGTGGGCATCAATGAAAAATATTATATCTATTTTATTTTTTTAAATATAGGTACTGAAATGTTTTTATACAGTATATTTAACCACAGGTTACTACTTTTTCTTTAAGTAATAATATATTTAGTAAAATGTTTATTCATTAATTAATACTTTTATCAATTTAAACTTTATTTTTTTAGTTGTATTTTTATATATATTTTAAATTTAAGGTAATGAATTATTTCCCCCCCCCCTATAGGAACTCATTTATAATGATTTTTTTTTTTTTATTCAAGATTTTGGTTTATGAAATATTTTGGAGAACCAATTAAATTCATTGTCCAGATTATAGATATATATATTAGTAAAAAAAATTGTTGGTGCAAATTATCATCATTTCGAATTGGGATTCAAACAAAAATCAAAGTTATTATATCAAAGTAAATATCTGATTGAAAATAGAGGTAGTACATTACAAAGAAGAATTTGATAATTTACTGACTAATAATTAATTATTGCACAATTTAATTCTATTAAATGTATTATATAAATTTTCAAGAGCATGTCATAATCAATTTAAAACAAAACAAAAACAAAAAGTTGGATTTAAATTTGAATTTTGTATCAAATTTCTATATTTCTTTTATTTCTCTTTAAAAATATATCTTAAAGAAATATTTTAATATTCTTTTTTTTAAAAAAAAAATTCTATTTACATGAAAAAAAAAATTATTGATAGATATGCAGCATTTTTTGAGCAGTATCATTTATCAAATACCAACTCTACTTTATGCATTCTCATAAAATAATTTAAAATTCTACTTAATTTTCATTATATTTATATTATTTAATTTTTGTTTAAATATTATATTAACAAAAAACATTTTAAATATGTAAGATACTTCAATGGTAAAAATAAAAATGCCTATTAATATGTCCATTTTGATAGAAGAACACAGTAAAACAAACAAACAAAAAAAATCTTGTGACCAAATAAGAAGTAACTACAATGGAACATGAATTATGCTATAAATGTAAACAATCAAGCAAAAATGTAAATAAATAAACAAATAACCCATTAAAATTTGCAAATTTTATATTTGGCAACTGAGCATCATACACGATTATATACATTAATAAAATTTCTTCAGTTTATGTTGAAAGCAAATAAATTTTATTTTTCCTTTATTACCCTTTCCAAATTTGATGTGCTGTATTTTGTGCAATAAATTTTTTTTCTGAGTATAACATTAAAAATTTTACAAAATTTTACAACATAATAAAATTTAAAAAAGATTTAAAGATATCAAAATAATTAATGAGATCTTAATTTTTTTGATAGCAAAATCATTATTATGTTTCTATATGAGAAAAAAATTACTGATTAAAAAAGATACATTGCTTAGAGTGTATTTAATAGCTATTAAAGACATTTCACTATTTACTTATTTTAAATATAATATTTGAAATACAGGCATTCTTCATATATCTGGAGCTTAATTGTACATATAGGGGATTTGAACCCAGATTTTCAAACATCCTTTAACTATCCACACTATCTCCCACATATATAAAATCAGTGCTCGGTTTATATTAAGAAAGCAAATCTTCATACTTCAATGGATAGGCTTCAATATACTACAATCTCCAACTCTTCCGCCATCCATACCATTGAAAATCTGATGATGGAATGCCCAAATCCCATGCTGATGCCAATATTATTGTTATGCCCATGTTGACCTCAACAAATATTACACATTAAGCCTGCATCCTGCCCATCTCTCTTCTATGTATTTAAATGGATAAAGTCCTATACATGAGATGCCAGAATGACTTGAGGTCAACATGAGCATAACAATAATATTGGCATTAGCATGGGATTTGAGCATTCCATCATCAGATTTTCAATAGTATTGATGGCTGAAGAGTTGGAGGTTGGAGTAGATTGAAGCCTGATCAGTAAAGTATGAAGATTTTCTATCTTATTATAAAGTGAGCAATGGTTATATATGTGTGTGGGAGATGATGATCTGGACCAATTGATGAGTGCTGGTTCAGCACAAAATATGTATATTGGTGATTATTTATCTTTTCTACATGTGTGTAGTATATGTATCAGTGGTATGAGATAGTGTGGATAGTTGAAGGGTGCTTGAAAATCTGGATTCAAATCCCCCATATTTATTTTAGATATAAAAATACAGAATTAATTTTTCTTCTTTATTGCTTCAGTAAATTCATAAGTGAACATACACTCAGTAAAATATATGTAAATGTAACCCGTCAATTTATTACTAATAATTACATTATTACTATTTTTAAAGTGTTACTTAAGTATAATCTTGATTTATATGCATACTATACATATAAAAATGTCCATGTTATATATATACGTGTGTTGAAAATACTACACATTTGCTGATCTATAAACGAAGACATATTCTAATTTAATCAATATTTATCAACAAAACATGGGCTATTATACACTCTATATGTTGAACATAAAGGGGCCTTGGAATAGCATAATCCGTGGTTTGGTTCTATGTATAATGTTTGGTATTGTACAATGAACTAAAAATGCCATGTGATCTTGGAATAAGATTTTACCCACTTGATTCCATAGATAAAATAATTTTCTGGAAGACAAAAGATTTCTGGTTCAATTCTCAGGAGGCAAAAGTAAATGGAAAAAAATATTAGGCCAATTAAGATGTAACTTTTGAGTTCACAATTCTGTCACACTAACCAGACAATTGAATTAATAAATTATTTAGTAAAATTTTTAATATTCTAAAATTCATAATAAAATAACAAATAGAAGCTTTTGATTGGCAGACTCTGTATGATACAAACTTGTTGCATATTCAGAAATATAATTATATGCATAATGAGAAACATAAATAGGGGGGGGGGGGTTTGAGTAGTGTTATCTAATATTAAAGAAATTTTAATCAAATCATTTTTTAAAAGTAAAACAGTAATAATAATAACAACTTTTAAATCATATGATTGATTGCTACTGAGAGATATAGTTTTTCTTTCTATTTATTGTAAAATTATACTTGTTCTGTATTCTGTATTAAATATTTCATTTTCTTTTTTTTTTTAATCAATCCCCATTTTATTATTATATTCTATATAAGAAAGAATATAAATAATTAAACCATAGTTTGGGTATAAACACCCCCACACCAATCTCAAATATATATATATTTATTAGACTAATACTTCACATGGTATTTAAAATAATATAAATTTTCTCTTTTTAAAAGACAATTCTTTTTTGTTTAAAATTTCAGTATTATTGTCTAAAAATAACTAGTATTATCATTCATATTACTTTAAAAAATAATCCTTCTCTCTCATTAAGCTTAAGCTGTTAAAACATTATACATTATTTTTTGATAAAAAGTTTTACTATGACCAGACTGAGAATAAAGCAAAAGTGATTTACCTTTTTTTTCCACCACGTTTATAACTCCCTTAGGAAAGCACGACTGAAGACGATCGGCCATCTCTCCTTCAATTTCGTCAGTTAATATTATTTCTGGCAGCAGCCTATAATATGCTGTAGCTGGAAACAATTAAAAATTTGTTTTAATAAAATACTCTTAAAAAATGTATACCAATTAATTAAAAGGTGTAAATATATAACTTCTAAGCTGATCATTATTAAATAGAAAAAGTAACACCAAATGGATAAACCATTAAGAGTATAATTTCGTAAATAATAGACATTTAACTATCTATCATATTTTTAAATATTAATTTAAATAGCTTGCATATATGTTAAAAGGTGAATACTTAATAGTCCTGCTTAAATTTAGTACAATATTCAATGAATACAAGCATTCGATGAATATAAGCATTAGAAAATTATTTGGATTGTTTCTTCATATGTTACAAAATTAAAATTAAACTATAAAAAAAAATATATTTTCAATAAAATCTTGCCTTTAAAAATAAATGTACAGATTTGTTTATTACCATTTAAAGCATTTAGATTTGTATTAAAACATCATCCCTTTAATGATATTAGTTTTAACTTATGCTCTTCTATTTAATTTCCAAAGAGATTCCTATAATTAAAATTATTTTCAAAGACTTGTTAGTTAAGAGATTAAAAGACTATAATGCTGATGAATTATAGTGAGAATAAATCCATTTATAGTAAAAGCCTTTGATGCAATGATCAAAAGTAAACATAAGTAATGACATTAATTAATTACAATTAAAAACTATCATTATGTACTACTGCAATATTAGTTACAAATAAAGAAACAGAAAAAAGTATTATTTTTAAAACACATTTCTTGAATCGAAAATCGAATTATTTCTTGAATCAAAAATCAAATCAGCAATGTTCAGTTCATTAGCAAAAGTTTTTGGCTCATAAACAAAAAAATTGTTTTGATTCTTAAGGCAAGATGTTTGGTTCTTGCGAATTTTCAAGTAAATCAAGATGACAACCTGCATTTTTGATAAATGTAGTTTCAAGGCCCTAAAAGATATGTTAAATTAAAACAAAATTAAAAAATAGATTGTTAGATTTAAAAAAGGGAATAAATTCCAAAAAATTTCATTAAGAAGTTTTATTATAATTTTTTTTATATATATACTTATAATGTGGAAAGCGACAAGACGCTCTTAACATTGTTACACTGTGGTTCAATTTAGCGTGTTTCTTTTAGTCAGCAGTTTTTTTGATAAACTATCATAATGATAAAAATTTGGAATTTCCTATCAGAAAACGTGGTGCAATGTACTATTTACAAAAGTTCAGGATCCTGCCCTCCCGAAAAGTGTACATTAGTGGTCATGATATGATTGTATGCTGTCGACATGAATAAAGTGTAAATATTGTATTTATTTATTCATTTTTCAATTAATAAGTTAATACCAAAAATAAATAAATAAACTGTGAATATTGTAATTAATTTTTTCACAATAATTTCTTTTTTAAAGATAACAGTATTAAAAAATAAAATGTAAATATTGAATACGTTTTTTAAAAACATTTTTTGGGGCTCCCTGAAAATAGATTTATCAAAAATATGGGTGCCATTTTGGTTTGCTTGAAAACTCACAAGTACCAATATTTTTTACAGAAAATTTATATAAGAATTATAATTTTAATGAAAGCAAAAATTTAATATAGGTAATAACATTCTATTCAAAAATATAATTTAATAGCAACAGTAGATGCTATTATAATCATCATCATCAACCATTATCAATCCACTGCAGGGTGGTCTCTCCAAGTTCAATCCATCTCCTCCAATCTTTAGCTTCTCTTCTCCACATTACCCCTGCACACTTTCTTATTTCATCCATCCATCTCAAATGTGGTCTATTTCTGGGTCTTTTACAATCTCTTGGAACCTAGTTTAAGATTTCAATTGTCCATCTATTATCATCTCTTCTAGTATTATGTCCAGCCCATTTCAGTCTTTTAATTTTTTCAATGAGGTCAGTAACACCTGTTTATTCTCTTACTCATATATTGTGTTTTCGAACTCTTCTTGTTACTCCCAACATGCATCTCTCCATACTTCTTTGAGTGGTCTGAAGTCTCTGTATTGCTCTTCTATTAAGTGTCCAAGTCTCAGATCCATAAGTAAGAACTGGTAAAACACATTTATTAAAAACTTTCCTTTTCAAACATATAGGCATATTTCCTTTTAGTATCAAGTTATTTCTACTAAAAGCACTCCAACCAAGTTCAATTCTATGATTAATTTCATCCATTATGTTTCCATCTATATTAATAATCTGACTAAGGTATTTGTAACTGTTAACTTCTTCTAGCTCATCATAATCAATCTTAATTTTCATACTTTGAGAAAATCCATTAAACATTACTTTAGTCTTTTTAACATTTATCTTTAGTCCTACTTTCATCTGATAACTCCTGCAACATTTCCTGTAGCTCTAAAGCATTATTTGCAAAAACAACTACATCATCTGCAAAATCTAAATGACTTAAATAATCTCCATTTACTTTCACTCCTTTAGATTCCCATTTTAATCCACAAAATACTTCTTGCAGCACTGCTGTAAAAAGTTTTAGAGATATAGAGTCACCCTGTCTTATACCCTTCTCAATGTTGACTTTCCCAGTAGCATTATGTAATCTAATTGTTGCTGTTGCATTTTTATAAATATTCTTTAAAATATGACAATATCCTGGATCTATACCTTGATGATCCAATGCTTTAATCACTGAAGAAATGTTTATAAAATCAAATGCCTTTTCATAATCTACAAATCCAAAGCATAATGGCAACTCATATTCATTTGTCCTTTCTATAACTTCTCTCAATACCTGGATATGATCTACTGTACTAAAACCACTTTTAAATCCAGCTTGTTCTCTTGGTTGGTGGAAATCCAATGTTCTCTGTAGACGAGTTGTAATTATCTTGGTAAAAATTTTGTATAAAACTGATAAAAGGCTGATGGGTCTGTAATTTCTAATATCTTCTTTATCACCTTTTTTAAATATTAATATTAATACTGCATTCTTCCAATCATCTGGTACATCTTTATCATTTAGACATTTGGTATATAACTTTGCTAAAAAAATGTTCTATTTCTTCACCTGCTTCTTTTAATATATCAATTATAATTCCATCATTACCTGGAGCCTTTTCTTTCTTCATACATTTAATTGCATGTCTCACTTCTTCATTTAAAATTCTGGGCAATTCGGAAGATGTAATAGATATAGGAGGAACTTGTTGTTTATTACTATATAATTCTTGATAAAAGTCTTCTAACTATTTCATGATGTCATCTTTCTTTTTAGTAATAATTCCAACCTTTTTTTCTAATTGCAGATATACATTTCCTGCCAATACCAAAATGTTGTTTTACACTCTTGAGATTTTTATTCTCTTCTACAGCTTTCCTTGCTATTTCACAGTTATACTTTCTTATATCACTTTCAACCTCGTTTCCGCACCATTTTACAAAATTCGAGATATTCAATCCTTTTTAATGCATCATTTTTATATATCTTCATATTTCTTCTTTTCTTCATAAATTCTCTAGTCTCAGTAGAAATTTTATTGGTCAATTGCTGCTTTTTTCTACCAGCTATCTTTGTTGCAGTTTTCAAAAGTGTATCAGTTATTTTCATATTAATTTCATTTAAATCTGAATCATGTTCAAAATCTACTAATGCTTGAAACTGATTTGTAAGTTCTAATTTAAATTCATTAGAATGTTTCTGAAGATTAGGAATATCAACTGTAAATATTGTTTTTCGTAATAATTTTTGTCTCTCTAGCTTTGCATTAACACGTATCTTACATCTTACTAATCGATGATCATTTCCTGTGTTAAATTTATTAAGAACGTTACAATCTTGAAATATGTATTTTCTGTTAGTCAAATTATAATCTAATTCTGCTTCCATGCTTCCATTCATTTCCTTTTAACATTTTTCTCAAAAAAAGAATTCATAATATAAAGTTTTTCTTTTTCTGCAAACTCCACAAGTCTATGTCCTCTCCCATTTCTATTACCATAACCAAAATTACCTATAGCATTTTCATCTTTCATTTGTTTACCAATTGTAGCATTGAAGTCTCCCATAAGAATTTTAAAATGTTGTTTACTCTGATCAAAAGCCTTTTGTACATCCATATAAAAATCTTCTACTACTTCATCACTATGAGAACTTGTTGGAGTATAAACCTGAATTATCTGCATTTGGGATCTGCTATTAAGTTGTATAACTAATCTTTCCACTCTGTCCGATACACATCAATCTCAACAATGTTGTTCTTCCACTTTTTATTTATAATGAATGCTGCTCCACTTGTATTTCCAATATTTGTGCCTTTATAATAAAGTACATGTCCACTTTTTAAATCCATTGGGTCTTCACCTTTTTTTCTAACTTCACAAAGTCCAATAATGTCCCATTTAATATAAGACAGTTCTTCTAATTCTTACAATCTTCCTTCACTTGAAAGTGATCTGCAGTTGTAAGTACCAAAATAAAGAGTTGTCAACAAATGGCAGCCTGGATCAGCAATCAGGAGATTCTTAGCCCCCTCTGCCTTCGGCCTCCAACTGCTGCTTTGGTTGGTGACTTTACAGCCTCCTGGGAATAAGGGCCATGATTTTTGTCTGTCATAATTGTATAATAATTAGAAAATATTTATCATTTACACATAGATTCATTCTGCCTTATCAGGCAACTGAGAAGAAAGATCATGGTGTTTCTTGATCTTAAACTCAGAGGTAAAAAGCCAATAAACTCACCATGCTGGCCAATGCATATTGGTGAGCACCCCATCCATGTTTGTATACTATATGAATATTCACATAGTAATAGCAGCTCCAATGAGAAGAACGTATGGAGTGGACATTAGGAATCTGCCCTGCTCGGTTCCTTTAAGGCCTCCAAAAGGAATCAAAGGGTCTTCTTTCAGTTAATAACAAACTCCTTTCTGCAACTGTGATTATAATATCAATAGATTAATGAGTTAAATACAAATTAAACATATGATTAACAATAAAATGTTATTTCTATATAACCCTTTTAGTATAAACATTTAATACAAGAGTAATAAATGCTTGAACTATTAAATAGAATATGTATGACTAATTAAACATTTAGTATTTTCTACAATTAAACCATATATCTCATTAGAGAATAATTTCCCCAATGATTGGTCATGATATTTTTCTCACAGATTTATACATTTTACTTAATCTTGTGGTTAAGACATGTAGGGGTTCCTACTATTGCATTTTTATGTGCACATTCTTGATGTTACAGCCTTAGTAAATATTACTTAAGTATTTGAAAGAAAATTCATTAATGCTTAAAGCATATCATGACAAAAAGATCAGAGGAATCATTTAATATATATATAGTTGGAAAGATGTTTTGACATAATACATTAAAAATATTTTTTATCTTGAAGTCTGCATTAAATAAAATAGTTCTCCCATAAAATTTTGTAAAGAAAATTCACTTCCAAACTGATATAATGAGAATGATTTTAAAGCCAGATTATGAACGTCATTATTAAAATCACCATGATATAAAAATCGTATACAGCTAAATAAATAAATTAAATCAATAAAAAACATACACAATCTTCTATTTTAAAAACAGCCCACTAATGTCAACATATATACAAAACAAATCACATGCAAACGTCTTTTTAAATCTTGATTTATTATATGAACTATTATTATAAAGTACAAAAAATACGCCAATGTTTCGACTATATTCTTTTATAGTCTAGTGGAAACATTGGATTATAGTTTGCATGAGGTTTGTTTTGTATATATATAGCTAAATAAATATATATTCTAATGAATATTCAATTGGAAACATCTATTAAATTAAATATAATACAGAAGTAATGCAAATATTTTTTTTTTTCCTTTTCTTTTTGGATTACAATAAATGCTTTTCTAAGGTAATTAAAAAGATTATTGATTGACTAATTTTTTAACATAGAAAGTAATGTCTGATTCATCAAAAGAACTTAAGGAAATAAAAACTTAAAGCAAAATATCAAAATCAAAAGCTCTAAATATATATTTTTAATAATTTTGTCAAGACTGAAATTACATATTATGGAGTCTAATAAGACATGCTACAATGGATGATTGCATTAACAACCCTGAACTTAGTTGCAAACTAAAGTTTCCCAGAATTATACACTTTTAATATTGGTGATTATTTATCTTTTCAGCATATATGTGCTTGAGTGTATCAGTGTTATTAGATAGAGTGGAGAGTGATGGGTCATCTGAAAGTCTGTGCTCATATACTCTATATTACATATATAGACACATGTATATAATAAGCCTGTGTTTCAGTTATTACATTGTAGAGATGTCTGTCCATCCTTGCATATGTATTTAATGGATTATGTCCTGTGCATGTGGGGTTCAGATTGACCTTAGGTCAACATGGGTGTGACAAGAATCTCGGCCTCAGGGTGGTCTTCGAGCATTCCGTCATAAGATTTTCAATTGGATGGACGGTTGAAGAATTGGAGTGTGTAGTAGATTGGAGCCTGTCCATTAAAGTATGAAGATTGTCTATCTTAATATATATCTGAGCACTTATAGTATATATATATGTGGGAGATGATAATCTGGACCAACTGATGATTGCTGGTTTAGCATGAAATACATACATATATTGGTGATTATTTATCTTTTCAGTATATATGTGCTTGAGTGTATCAGTGTTATTAGATAGAGTGGAGAGTGATGGGTCATCTGAAAGTCTGTGCTCATATACCCTATATTACACTTTTAATATATTTTGTAAATAATCAGTCTATTGGTGATTTTAAAAATTGATATTATTAAGATATTCCCAAAAATTTACTGAATCAACTGAGAAAATAAATAGTATTTATCATAATACTTGCAAAACAAGTAGCTTTTGAAAGTTATATAAATAATTCAGTCTGCTGTTGAACGCATAATAAACATACTTGAATGATTTCTTGTTATAATTATTGCTTTATCTAAATATGCTAAGAAGTCAGCTACAATCCAAAATACTAATCTTAATTACATGCTAGCCTAAATATAGCAAAGACCAGAGCAGCATGAATGCATATTTCTAGTTTATGAAATAATTTTCCAATACTATATAAAAAATAAAATAATCAGTTATGAGAAAGTTGATGCAATATGTAATCCCAGCTTACATTTGTAAGGCAATTGCAAAAAACATTTTTTTTAAATAAAAAAATGCAATTCATGTAAATCTATAGAATGATATGTATCAAATCCTTCCAAGAGAAACACAAAGTGCATTACACATCTTCGTAAATTATGAATATTCTTTATAATATAATTATAAATCAGGCATAATATATTTGATAATTAATAATTTTAATACAGCCAGTAATTTAATATTCCTGGTAAATAATGTAAGTTATTGAAACAATTAACTAGTTAATAGAAAAATAGCAAGAATTCAATATTAAATTTATTTTGTGTAAAAACTACATATTTCCTAATCAAAATAACTTAAAACAGACAAAACTCACTATACGTAATGCCACACACAGCAAGCCAGAGTAATCAATGGATGCCAGAGGCTTGTGCATAAAATCCCCATCTAATGCCTACTCATCCAATATCCCCAGACTGGTTTCTGGTTTGTGGCCTTGTCAGTGAGGAGCCTTCTGGCATCCATTGATTACTCTAGCTTGCTGTGTGTGGCAATATGTATAGTGAGTTTTGCCTGTTTTAACAACAGCTATACACAAGCATAAGAAGTGGTGGTCATGTGATCTTTATTGGCTGAAAATATCTTAACTCACAATTTAAGCATAATACAAATATACAGATCAAATTACTTACACATACCCATACAAAAAATTGAACTAGTATATCCTTGAACTACAATTATTTCTTTTTAACAATTATAAATAAATGATATACTAACTTAAATTAATCCACTACAATATGATAAACATAACCAAATTTAAATAGTACACTTCTCACAGAAACAATATTCATCAAGCTAGTCATTATTGGGATGGGTGGGTTCTGAGTGGACTGATTTATGAGCTTGCTATTTAAAAGAATGTGGTAATCTCCTATGCCAGAAATTGTAACAATCATTACTCAAAAAAAAAAAAAAAAGATAACAATAAATCATTAATTTTCATGTAATTATATAATTTCAAAGAAAAGAAATTTAAAATCTTAATATAATTATTAAAATCAAAACATCATATGATTCTAGCTTACCCAAATTGTTTATTCTTCTTCAGTGCTGGTCTCTATTTTAAGCCTGAAGTATACACTAGTAAATAATAGTTATTAAATCAATATCCAGAAACTAGACTGGGGTTATCAATAGCAAAGAATAGGATAAAGATTTAAAAAGCATTATCATCTAATATTTACTTAATTACTCAAGCTTGCAATAATGATTATGCTAACCATGGCTAATTATATCCATTGGGTCACTTTTTTTTCTTAAAATTATTTGTGTTTTTAATGCCTTTATATATGTGCCACTTCAATTTGTGGGACGGACGGGACGGACGGACATGATTATATTCTATAGTTTTTGAAAAAGTATGACCAATGTGCTCATTTAAAAAATCATGCTTTAACATTGTGAAATGTGAGCATAATTACTGCAACAATATCTATTCTGTTTTTTCACACATTGCATTTCATAAACCTCAGTCAAAACTGTATTTATTGTGTGTATAATAGTCAAGACATACATTAATAGCGATGAATAAAGCAGATATAAAAATCTGACAAATTTACAGACTGAAAGTCCAGCAATATATTATTCACTTTTTCCAAAAGATTTAATACTACAAAGTTCCATTCCTATGATTATTTTGAGCCAGTATGATTATTAGTTTTCATAGTATATATGATAGTAACACAAAACTTTACATATTCAATAATTTAATAATGTCAGCATATTAATATTAACAGATAGCTTTTTGTTCAATGCAGAAATATTTGTGCAGATAATGTATGTTTAACAGGATTCTAACAAAAGCACCTTTTATTTTTTTCTAAATAAGTTAACAAATTAATATAATTTTCCAATATATTTATATAAACATTTTTGTTTTATTTGTCAAGATGTTTGTCATACCCAAGAAAGGTAGATAACGTTTTATTATCTTAGTTTTTCAAATAGTAAATTTAAATCTAAAAAATAAATTATATTTGTTTTAAAATAAATATTTATCAAACTTTACATTGCTTATTTAATTTTTTGTCAAACAAATGCTAACTTTTGGAAATGAAAAATCCAGAAATATGGATATCAATTAATATGTTGATAAATATATGATATAATTGCATATTCAAGTACTCTTTGTTCATTAACCAATACCAAGTTATTATAACTAATTTTAAAAATTCAAATATTTTCTAAATGCTTGTTTTATCATTATCTGCATTGAATATTGATAAAGTTAATAACTGAAAAATTGACATTAGCTTTTTTTTTTAAAAAAAAAAAATGATGTTTTCAAACAGGTTTAAATACGTTGCTTTTTAATTGATTTAACATCAGCAATTTTTCAAAAGTTTTATAGCAAAGAAAAAAAATCGAAATAAGCTTTAATTTTTGTCAAGTGTCCAACAATTTTCTCCCTGTTTAACATTACTATGGGAATAAGCATTCCAGTTCAAGAAGCCAAAATGTAACTAAACGTAATAGGGCTGTATGGGTAATGTATGTGTGGGATCATTCACCAAATATAACACAATAGATTAAGCTTCTATATCTTTGTTCTCAAAGTCAATTGAGAATCACTCACTACTTAATTATATTTCAGATGAGATAGTATTTTCTTTCGTCATTAACTACAGTGGAACCAGCAAGCAAAATTGTAAACAAATGAACTAACAAGCTGCATTATACATTAGTAAATGTTTTTTTTTTTTAAAATTAATTACATTAAATTTTACCTGCTGCCTATTACTACCTACACACTATATAATTTTTTATAAAAAAAAATCATAATAATATTATTAATAAAATTATAGTAATCACATTTTCCCCTACTCACTGGGTATATTTTTTTAATGTTAATGAAAATATAATTTCTTATTGTATTATAAACTCACATATTTCTAAATAAATATATAAAATATGAGTGTGTATTAAACTTCTCTGTTCATGTGTCTGCAGTCGAATAATGTTTTCTTAAACAAAATGTTCATTAAAGTGTCAGATTTTCACAATCATAGCAAATTAATTTTCAGAGATTTTTAAGTAATCCTTTAATGTAATACTTTTATTTTAATATTCTATTTCCTGCATGAAGGATTGACTGATTTTCAATTTAAATGAATACATCTTAATCATTTGTGATCCTCATATGTATTCTTTTTTTT
This sequence comes from Epiperipatus broadwayi, assembly GCA_028023455.1. NCBI lineage: Eukaryota > Metazoa > Onychophora > Udeonychophora > Euonychophora > Peripatidae > Epiperipatus > Epiperipatus broadwayi. The sequence goes on along the minus strand of JAQFVV010006211.1, from coordinate 12,779,091 downwards.
TTTTTTAAAAAAAAAGAATGATTATAAAGTTCATTATAATTTGTGCAACTATTTATTTTTAAGTATTCATTTCATATATGACTTTATAGGCAGATTTTTTAAAAATAAAACAATAATATTGGCAGGTAATTTTATCCACGAAATGAAAAGATATTCCTTAGGGAATGTTTTTTTTTTTTTTAAAAAAAAAAAAAATCAGAAACACATGTTGTAGATTTTTATATTATCAATAGCAATTCTGACTTCATATTTCTAAAATGAAAGTTTTCAAAATAAAACTGTTCTCTTATTATCACTGCTTTTAGAATTTTGTTACTAACAAACAACTGTATTCTTAGATATTTGAGTTAATTACATTTTCCAGTTTGATTTTTAATTATTTTTGCAATACACAGAATATAAATAATTGAAAGTTTTTCTCTAACCAATTAATTTTTTAAGATTGTTGAACTATATTTTTGAAACTGTATGCAAAATAATTAGATATTTATAAAAATTGTTGACATACCCAAATGCAACTTTCAACTATTGTCACACATTCAAATAAGAAGCATTTACACTGTTAGGTAGTTAAAGATCAAGAAATATGAACTATAGGTTAAGAATAAAAGAAATAATTTTTAATTTGTTTATTATTGTTTGGTTAATATAAAGTATTAATATGATAAAAAAAACCCATTGCATAAGCATGGTTGATCTCTATATATTGCTCTTTGATATAGAAATATATGTTATTAAACTCATATCTTATGATTACTGATTTTATTACTTATGGCCTCATAAATTTACCCAAATTATAATTAATAAATTGTGTTAACATCTAGTAGATATAACTGATAAAAAATCACTTTTGGTTTGCTAACTTTACCATACATATGGGAAAATATTAATGCAACATATATTTACTTTAATTACAATTACAGTATATAAAAGTTACACATATATATATAGCAGTGACGAAGCGTGACTTTTTTTTAGGAACGGAAGCACACTACATAATCTTTTTTTTTAATAATGTTTTTATTTTATTTGCCGCAACAATTTTTACATAATAGCTAATATATACATATTACATACATCTAGATTAACACTCTTGTCTGTAAATCAGACTGTGACTAGTTAAGTATAGAGAATTCATTATCAAAATATTTTTATTTTCTAAATACTTTTAACATTCTTAAGGTTTTACTATTAATTACATTTTAGCATTGTTTGAACTTCTTATAATCAACGAATAATGCGTTAGTCAAACTCATTATTTGTCTTATATAAAAACAGTTCAACTGTTGGTAAAAAAATTAAAAGTTAACAGAAAATTCATACAAAAAAATAATGAGTTTGAATTGTTCATTCTTCTTTTTTATGTTTGGAATAATAGTTTAGAGAAAAATATGAAACTCTCTTATATGTTAATTAGACCATAACTAGTTTAAGTATAGATTATTATCAAGATATTTTTATCTTTCAAATGCTTTTAACATTCTTAAATATTAACTTTAAATTACATTTTAGCATTCTTTGAACTTCTTATAATCAATGAGTAATGCAAGGGTCAAATTCATTTATTTGCTTTATATAAAAACAATTCAACTATTGGTAAAAAAAATTGAAAGTCAACAGAAATTCCATACAAAAAATAATGAGTTTGAATAGTTCATTCTTCTTTTTTTATGTTTAGCAAAATAGTTTATATACACTAATGTACTTATTGTTCTTATTACACTATTGTATGTGCAACTTGTGGATTAATTTTGTCAGATTGAATATGTACATATTTTAGTAAATTTTTAAAATTGAATTTTAATTAAAGCTTTTGAAATTTTTAGTGAATTCTTCTACGGAAGCATTCATTCCGTTCAATACATGAAGCGTTTGTCCCTAATATATAATACGTCCCAGTGAAAAAATGATTAGTACTTTCTTCAAGGTGCTTGTAGCACCATCTCTAAATCAATGTATGTGTTATGTAGTAACATAGTTTAGCTATTCACTACAAAAATTTTAAGGCATTATTGTATTTGGAACATGAGCTATGACATGAAATGTGCTAATGTGTTTTGTAATATTATGGATAATCATCAATGCTCTCCCTGTCATCATGAAACTTTATGAACTACTTAAAAATGTTATTGCCCTTGCAATTCACAGCTTTATTGCATATATAGTTTGAATAGTTTTCACTGTTGTTTGTCCAATTTAAAATAAAATTTAATGTTAGCATGTTAATTTATTCGGAATTAAAGCACAAAACAGTATCATCTTTCATGTCATAATTTCACAAATCAAATAAGCTAGTATCTTAAAATTTTGTAGCGAATAATTAAAATATGTAACATATGTTGATTCAGAAATGACACAAGATTCGAGAGAAAACCAGTTATCAATCACACTGCATATATATGAGATATAATTATAAAACTTCCATACACACTTAAAACATATAAATAAAAACATATAAAAAAGGCATTAACCCCTAAGATGCATTTCTGATCAAACCAGATATGTGAAAGTCATATCTTTAACATACCTTCATTATCAATAACAAATTTTTACAATTCAATTTACAAGTGTCATATTTCATGAACACATTCATTTGATCATATCAACTTTTAAAAAATATATTAATGATTATTACTAATCATTTATTAAGTTAAAATTATATCATAACCCACATATAAAACTTTACACAATTAAAAAGATTAATATGCCTGCTATTAAAAACAAGTTTTGATATTATTAATTTATTCCCATAAAATATCTTAGATATAATATAAAAGCTTCTAATTTCCACACACAATTAAAACAAAAAATATGATCTGCATCAACTGAACATAATTGTTTCCGCCAAAAATGCATCTTGCATGCATTTTATTTTTTCAAATGACCTTATTGATGAGTTTTAATCTTCTGAATCTGTTCACCAAATTCTCTGTTTGGATTTTTAATACTGCAATTGAACTGTGATCAGGCCTAGACTGGCTAAATTGTAGATATTCTATAATGTTTAACAGTTTTGCGATTTGATTACAACAACTTGAATGAAAATGCAAATTGATTGATATTAATTCTAACTAAATTAGCCAAATGTTAGTATCAGACAAAGAAAATTAAAACAAAGTCAACAAGGTGGCTTTTCAAGTCGAAGGATAATTATTGCTTTCTTTGTCTAAATCTTGAAATTGAAAATTATACATTTACATATAGTTTGTTTATTTATTTATTTCTATTCTTATAAAATTAAATGAAATATCCTATTTTTGGTAAGTATATGATGTTTACATTCAGATTTTATTTGAATATATTTGTTTTATCAGAAAACAAATCAAGAAAAGTATAATAACATTAAACCGATAATGATTAACTGCAAAAGCAAATGGTTACTAAAACAATTATAGATTTGTCATTTCATTTTTTGTGTAATTACAAATTGAAGTTTTAAATTTCAAAGATTTTATTCATTGCTTAAGTATATTCTTTATTGATAAGCATCACTAATAAAACTTTGTACAGAATTTATTAGTTGTTAAAAAACATTTTTTTAGTCTGAAAGCTAAAACAAAACCTTTTGTACTCATTATTTATTTTACTTGATTATTCTTTTTATTTATTTGCAAGGTTAATATATTATTTTTAAGATGACTTTCATTTTTTAAAGTTATGATTTTAATGGATATTATAAAAAATGTACTTTTTTATTGAATAAAAATTTGCTAGAAATAAAAACTGGAGAATATCTAAGATGCTATGCATGAGTAAAAAAAAGTAGATTTAAATTAATAATAACATGATATATTTAATAGTAAATACATTAATTTTTAGTTATGATTCAATGTTTATATCTTGGTTAAAATAATACAATCTCCAGCCTAATGAATAATTAAATAATATATTTATCTTTTTAAAGTGTTATTGACAAATGAGCACATTTAAGAAATATAGCACTTGTAAATTAAAGTATATTAAGATATATGTGAATAAGTTCAAAATATAAGTTATAAAAAAATCACCACTATATAAAGAGCCTTGATATTGTCTTGTGTAACACAATGCAATAGTAAAATGCTGGACCCAAAAGGTAAAGATATCAGATCAACTTCAGTTTAACTGGAGACAATAAAAAAAAAAAAAACCAGTTTATCTCAATTAGGACTTGAATATCACATGATCTTTTAAAGCATCTAATCAAAAAATTATCTACTTAAATCCATATTTATGTAGGCATGTACAAATTTTTTATAATAATAATTATATATTTAAAAATGATGACAATGCAAAAAAGGATTTTTTTTTGGAAAATAATTTTAATTGATAACTTTAACAGAAAATTTCAAAATATTCTAAAATGAAATCTCATCTTTTATATTGACTCCAAACCCAAAAATACATTTTAAGCTTGAAGATTAATAGTTGAAAATTCAACTTTCTTACATATGAACTATTATATCAAAGCATAACTTTATCTTAAATTTTGAAAGAGTTGGAGAAGGAAAAATTATAAAAATTTATCTACTTTTATTTGTTTATATAAATCGACTGCAGTATGTGTGTATATCTCATTAAAAAAACCATTACAAACATTTATTCTTCTTCTCTATTTCTAATCACTTGGCACTTGAGTAAAATCTTAAAATTATATGTTCCTTGCATATAATTAAAACACTCTTTGCTTACTAATTCAATAAATAAGAATTTAAAAAGTTACTTCTAGTAAAAAATATTATTTACAATTCACATTTTTTTCAGCAAAGTAACAACTCATAGTAATAGCAAATTGAAAAAAAATACATGTTCCTCCATATTGAAGTACTTTTTTTTCATTCATGAATGTATATAGTAACAAATCCATATACTGTTATTATTATATAAAGTGAACTAAAAGTTATTTTAATGTAATATTATTTTATTAACAATTATATTTCATTAACTATTTATTATATTTTATTAAAACAATTAAATATTTATGATCAAAATTTTTTTAAAAAATTAAAAAACAAACAGTTTCAACCTTTACATCTAAAAAATCAGCTGTGACAACTTTGAAATTTTTTCCAGAAGACTAACAAATAAGCTTTTATTCTAGATAATAACTTGGCTTAAAATGGTACATGTTCAATATATGCCTAAATTTTTTTATATGTCTACATTTCTCAATTATTTGTGTTTATACAGCATAATTTGTATGTTTGCAGAAACATCTGTTTATTGTTCAATATTATTCTGTTTAATACATAAATACCAATTTGTAATCTATATAAATCTTAGACATAGTTTATTCATTTATTTTAAACATTTATAATTTAAAAAAAGATGTTTACACCAAATAGAGGACGGTAGAGTGGCAGGGGAGATAGAACTATTTCCAAATTGTATCATCGCCATAAATGTATCAAATAAACCTCTTAACTACCATTTTTTTGTTATAAACCTACACACTAGCTCTTTATTGGCTTATTTTCTTTCTGTAATTTTCCTTGTTATATATAAAAAAAAATTCAATAAACCTTTGTTTTTGATCAATTTTGTTAAAAACATAAGTTCAATAAAAATAAAAGTAATTTTAAAAATATCAATTTTGGAAATAAAGACAAAAAGAGTTAATAAATAAAAATAAGTAATCAAAACAAAAGATTTCATTTCAGATTTCAGAGCAAAAAAATTAGTGAAGAAAAAAAATCTATCAAACCTGCAGCACAATTAAGACAAATTTCATTAAAGCATAAGTTCAAATATTGAAATTATTCTTTAAAATATTAAAATTTCCAATTATTTTTTTTTAAAAAAGCAACAATTTATGGAAGATGTTTCCTGTTTAATATTGATAAATTTTCACTTAATTTTCTATTAAAAAGCATATGACAGCTAAATGTAAACATCATATATTTATTAAGAAACAAATATTTAATAATTTTACAAAAAATATTAACAAATAAGCAATATAAGAATAAATTTATTTTTCTTTTATAATGTCAAAAAAAGTATGCTTGCATAAGAGAAAACTATTTTCTCCTCAGTAGATTTTGTAGACTCTTTTGCTCCTTTTTTTTTGGGTTACCAACAGCTACTAATACCTAATAGCTAAAATTAATATATTACATTGTTTCTGTGAAAATCACTTAAAAACTCTTTATAATAAGTTTTTATCATCGAGTGATCTAAACAGACTCTTGACTATTAAACTGTGCATTACAAATGCAGCACTACCAAAAGTTTTACATGGATACCATTCAAAGAGTTAATAAATAAAATATTAAATTGTGTTCATTAATTATATAATGTACTATAATTCATTTGAATGTATTTACATTAATTGAACTTTCTATTCATCAACATATGGTTTTAAAAAGAAGCATCCAGTCTTTGAATGAAATCTACTTCTGTCATTAATAAATTAAATTTAAATGTAAGATAGATTTATGATGAAATTTTTTTTTTTTTTTAAAAAAAAAAACTTTTAATAAACCTTGTATTAATAACAATTAAAAACATTATTTATTCTGAATTAGTGTTAAGAAAATTATTTCTAATTTTTATAAATATAAAATCAGGAAAAAGAAAAATTGTGAATCAACTAATTTCAAATAAAATTTCATATTTATTTTAATAATTTTTAATGACAAAGAGTATCATTTTCATTATTTTCTAAGACTGTAAATATAAAATCAAAAAAAGTTAAAATTTTGTGAATAAATTTGTTTGAAATAAATTTCATATTTATTTATTCTATTCATGTCAATAATGTTTTTTTTTTTGAGTTACTAATAACTAGGTATTAACCCTATTTACAACTTTTTATTGTAAATATTAGATATAGAAATCATCTAGTTAATATAAAAATATTAACTATTTATCATACAAATATCAAAAGGTATTAAACACAATAACTAAACCATCAGTTATATGAATGCAATGAACAAATTGATAATTGATCATATCAGTGCATACTGCTGAAAAAAAGCTGATCATATAATTTAAAGGAAGCCCATTATAGCAAAAACCAATAAATGAGAGTCATTACTGTGAGATATTACTAATACAAATTAAAATGTAATTAAAAGTAACTAATACTAATACATACCCACAGGGGAAAATTTTGCATGATCTTTTCCAATACCTTTTACACAATGCATAACCAGATTCAATTCCTAAAAGCATTATGTATACATATATAATATTATTTGATCATTTAAAAATAATATTTACATATAATAAAAGTATGCTTTTGGCTACTATGGTTGATTATATCAACCATAAGAAATATGGCAAAAAATTATTTTCTTAGTAATCAAAATCATACTTTACATGCTAATTCTATACAGAAAAAGAATCAGAATTAAAACCAATTCTTTTTTTATGTTGCACTTCAAGTATACAATAGTCAAATATGTTTAAAAATACATATATACAAGCAACAAAGCTTACAAATTAGAAAATTATTATAAAAAAGCCTTTTTCGGCAAATTATGTTTTTTGCCCTTTTCAATATGTCTCCACGATTTAAAGCACATACAGTGACATCTATATCAATACATGAGAGAAGATAGATAAACAAATGGATATCTGACAAAATCACATAATAGATCGTGTCAGATATCCATTTGTTTATCTATCTTCTCTCATGTATTGATATAGATGTCGCTGTATGTGCTTTAAATCGTGGAGACATATTGAAAAGGGCAAAAAACATAATTTGCCGAAAAAGGCTTTTTTATAATAATTTTATAATTTGTAATCTTGGTTGCTTGTATATATGTATTTTTAAACATACTTGACTATTGTATGCTAATTCTATATAAAAAAAATTTAACACATTTAATAACTGAATTTATTACATATATATTTTTTAAAGTTACCCATAATTTTAAAAAAGTAAAATGATCATTCACTTGTGCTTTCCTTGTTACACATAAAGTTAACTAATTCATAATCTAATTATTGCCACATTCAATCCAATTGATTTTTTATTTTTTCATAGCAGTTTGCAATTTGATTTTTTAATACTTAGAGGTGCAAGTTGATAATAGCCTTTTGAATAATTCCACAAAATGATATCATACAGTCCCAACATCCAGAAATTTTAATGATCAATAAAGTAGCTGCCAATAAATCCAATGCAATATATACATTATTTTTTAAAAACCACACATTACTCAGAAAATGATTAATGTATCATTATCAAATTGTCTACTAAACTCATTTGGACTGTATTTATCATTGTGATTTGACAAACTGTAATACACAAAACTGTAATAGACCAAATAACAGAATCATTGTTAACAGCCAAGAACACATAAGCATAGCTATTCCAACAGAAAGAAAAGTACATATATATATATATATATATAAAGAATAGTTATTAAAAAAAATTGAAGTCAGAATTATTGAGTGCATAATTAAAAGATAGAAAGGTGATTGTACAAATCACAGTTCCATTGCCACAGTTACTGCAAATGATTCATAATATGCTCATAGCAATTAAGCCCTGTATTAATCTGAGTGAAAACAGTAAAGCAGAAAAAACTTAAAGAGAAAATGGGAGAAAAAATAATACTAAGTAATTTAATTATAATAATAATAAATAATAATGAACTAAGTTGAAAAGATGAGAGAATCCATTTTATTATAGGCTATTTGATTACAGCTAATAGCATCACACACAGAAGTCATTTTAAGACATTTTAAAACAGGCTTGAAACATATATTTAATATACACTGCTTGGCTGACAACCTTGTGTTGTCTGTCCTAATAATGCATCTTAGATGATTCTTTAGCATTTGTCTTAATCATATTTGTATACTTCAAATGATAATCTTCATCATACACACTGCAATCCTCTAAAGCCCTACTATTCTATGGCTAATTTTGCTCTCCAGATCTTTGTTTATAATAATTCTATTTCACAAACTAGTGTCAAATTTAATTAAAATAAAATTCCATTCTTACTATTTAACCAAATATTAAAAGTAAATCAAATTATTAATGACTTCAATTAAATTAAAATTTAAATATACAACCTTTTTTTAAAAACACCTTACATTTATTTAAAATAAAATTTTTATGAATCCCCAGTACTTTAATCACTATATGATATCTGCCATTAGGCAGGTTCTACATTCATCCCAGAGTGAAGATTGCAATTTCAGGATAAAGATTGTGATTAGTTTTAACTTGAAACTGACATAATTTTTAGGATTAGAAAAACTTCTAAAATAAAGAAATGAAACCATTATCTATTTGTGACTAACAATTTCATATCATGCATAAATATAAAAAATGTGCATAAATACAAAAAATGTCATTAAGTAATTGCGGAAGTATGTCTCTAAGCTAAATTAATCATTGTATATGTGTATCATGCAAGTATGTTTCTTCATTATTCCATTTCATTAAGTTAATTAAATAAATAGCAGCAATTTAATATAGATATAACTGATGAGTTTTTCTGCAGTAAATTTTAATAATTTAAACATTTAGTAAGAAAAAAACATTAGAGGAAAAAACTCAAATGTACTATTTTTTTCTCTTTCCTAAATACAGTTAAAGTTTGTTTTTTAAATAATGCAATTGACTTTTTTTCCATGTAAATAGTCTGCTTCAAAAAAAACAAGTCATTAAATATGCTTCTGGAAAATGGTTAAAATTAAGTTATACATATTAACTAAAAATTGTTTTAAAATAGAGAAAGAATTATGAGATCTAAAACTGCAAAAATAATATCTTCAAAGCTTATATAAATATTTGATACAACTTTTTATTATTACAAAAAAAAAAATACATATTATTATTAAATTTTATAATAATTTCGATTTCTGATTTCTAATTTTAAATATAACATTTCAATAATGGATATAACTAAGATTTTCTTCTACATATTTTTTTTTCCAAGATGTTTTATTAAAGATATAAATCTAAGCATGTAAAATTAAAATATATATATCAATAATATATTGATTTGTATATATATTTGTTAAAGAGAAAAGTTTGTGAAATATACTCCTGTTGAAATTTTTAGATAGCTATATTAATATATTGATAAATATGTAATAAAAGTAAATTATTATATACATACATGTTTATACACAACAAAATATTCTATTACTGTTTTAGTCTTTTTTTATCAAAAATTTGCTATATACTTTAAAATTTATTTGTTTAAAACAATATTTTATATATATATATATTTTTAGTTGAAACAATTTATTTTATTTAATTGATATATATAATAAATTCAAGATTATCTGAAGCAACCTATATAGAGTAGCATGAAAAAAATCTCACATATTAAAACCTAAATCATTATTTTTTTGCCAAGGAAACTGATCTAGCTACTAGATCTTATATATAACAACAAATTCAGACATCAACTATATGCAAGAATAAAATTAAATATGTTGCATATACATGAATATAAAGCAAATTATTTTCCCAAAGCAGGGAGAATCATTAAGTCTTTTGTTTGTTTTTTTAATAATCTTGGGAAAGACAAAATCACTATTCAAATGTAAAAAATATTTCAAGTGTATATATAAATTAATATTTTACTTAAAAGCAAATATATCTTTATAAATAGCCTGAAGCCAGAGTATTGATATAAATGACAATAGATGAATAGACCAAGAATCTTAGGATTAAAGTTAACTGTAAAAAATTCTTAAATAGTGCCCAAATAAAAATATTTTCTGTTGCTTGATGGGAAATGATGTTGCTGTATTAAAGGCTAGGTTTTTTTCTTATGCACACAAAAAAGATTTGACTTGTGAGCTAAGAGTTGTTCATTAAAGACTAATTATTTTTGAAACAAGCAGTTTTCTGTCCCTATACTCTTTCTCACATCTTTTCCCCTTTTCCCCCCTTACTTTACCACTAATGGAAGATTAATTTTATCTTTTCAAAGACTTTAGTGTACACATTAATATATACAGTAAACTATGTTCTGAAGGCACTACAAACAACTGTATTTGCTCTGTCATTATTATTTTTGCACAATGTAAAATTTTGTTTAGTAAAAAAAAAAAAACTGCACTCAAATCAATATTTGATTAATCATGTTATAATAAGGACGGACGGACGGACGGACAGACAGACAGACAGACAGGCAGGCAGGCAGACAGACAGACAGACAGACAGGCAGGCAGACAGGCAGACAGGCAGGCAGGCAGGCAGACAGACAGACAGACAGAGAGACAGAGAGACAGACAGACAGAGAGAGAGAGAGAAAAAAAAAACTCTAATATTACTAGAGAACTTATAGGTACAGATAATAGAATAGATCATACATTATTTTGCTCCAATATTAAGATTATAATGACAATACAAAATAAATTATGTCTCAAAAGTATTTATAGGAAATAGAAATACTATCACTTAAGCTAAATTTCAGAAGCTGTTAAACACTTAATTACAAACATATTATTGGGTTCGTTAAAAAAAATTATCGTTGCTTCTCTTGTCAGTTAACGACATTCTGGCTGGTTCTTTACTTCAGTAAAATGAAATGCAGTATTATTCTCTGCTTGACAGAATTAATAAAAGAAATGGGAATTTCATAAGTAATAAGAGAATTTAAAAAACTTGCTGATGAGAAAATGCAAGAATGATCTGTAAAATAAAACAGTAAAAGAAAATATGAATGCAATATTTTGATGACTAGAATCATCTTTTCTCTGAAGATTTTAAGCATATGAACCTAAAAAATATATAAATCAGCAGATGATACTCTTATTATGACAATATTTTGAACAAAGGAAGTAGTATCTTTTGAATAATGATATGCAACTTGAGCGGATAAATTTTCTTTGTGATTTAAGTAGAATATTTAGTTAAGTTTTAAGCATATGTAAAAATACATTTTGTGGTTGTTTTTTTTTTATTTTTCAAAAAGTTTTATACGCAGTAGTATTAGCATGTCTTTAATAAAATGTATTATGCAGTAAGGGATAAATAAATAAAAAAAAGTTATAAAATACTTTCATTAAATGAGAAAAAAAAAAATCTTGGTTTAGTAAGTAAAAATTACAAGTTATTTCCTGAAATTGGCCATAAATTTCAAAAAAATGACTCATCGATCAGAGAAATGATAAAAAGACAGAAGTAATAAATAAGCGATTCAGCCAAACATTTATAGTAAAAAAAAAATCACACCAACCAAAAAGATAGCAGAGATGAATGATATGGCAAGAAATTCAAATAAATTCAGATAAGACAAGTCAAAGGGGGAAAAACAAAACTTTAAAATAGTAAATAATATCGGTATTATTAAATCGCTCCAATAGCATCTCTATGTTTAATATTTTATAACTGATCAGATGATCATTATTACTAGTTCACAAAATATATGAAAATTTCTTAGAGATAACTAATGATTACCTATTACTAGTTCACAAAATATATGAAAATTTCTTAGAGATAACTAATGATTACCTATTCCACAGTAACAAAAATATAACAATTTAAATTATATACTTCTTGCATTTCAATACCATTCAAAAAAAATTGCAAGCATATTATCAAAAATGCAGAGACTATAGACTATACATTTTCATGCTTATATTTACTGGATTTATAAATTTCATGTTTACATTCATTTCTATATTTATTTAATTATCTATTCTAAAAAAATTGGCACCAATAATATTGTAATATAATTTAACATTATGAGATCACAACAATATATTAAGTATAAACCTGATTTTAAAAAAAATCTATTCTAAAAAATGTGTAACCAATAATATTGTAATATAATTTAACATTATGAGATCATAACAGTATACTAAGTATAAACTTGATTTGTAAAAACATGATATAGACACATTATCAGATTTTTTACATGATCCCAAATTATCAGATGGCAAATTGAAAAATCCTTAAATATATGGTTAAATATATGAATCATAAAAGTGTCCCTTCTTGTATTGCATCAGAAAACTTTAATTCTCAATGAAAAGGTTAGCTGAAAATCTAGATTGCGCAATTCCAAGCCATTCATTGCAAATAGGAGATAGGTATATAGATTCCAAACCCATTTCTGTCTTAAAAACATTAAAGTAACTGGTGAAGCTGAATCAATTATAACAAAACTACTGCTACATTTTCATTAGAATTTTAACAAGTTTTGAAAAAAATGTCCAGACATGTGTTTAATTATGATGAGACATAATTGTTAACAATTGGACACAGACAGAATATTGTAAATATATATGTAAATGTGCTTCTCAATTTATTAATAACTATTATTTTAAAAGTTTTGTTTATATTATAATCTTAATTTATATGTGCATTCTATACACATAAAGCATCTGATGTATATATAATGCATGTTTAAAACTACTATACCATATACTTTCAGTATAATAAATAATACTTATTGTATTATAATCAAGACTTGGCACCAAACATAAGCTATTAAATGCTATAGATGTTAACATGAGGGAAGCTTAGAATAAAATATAGCATAATTCACAGTTTCATTGTACTTAATATAAAAACTACTCAAATGATTGCAATGTAAAAAAATAAAGCAAAACAACAGAATATTAATTTTTTAGATAAAAGAACCAAATGACTTTTTAAATTATAATAATGTTATACTGTAATTTATAAAGATCATTAACCTAAAATTTGCACTCATATTCTGTAGTTTCTTAAAACAGTAGCAATTCTCTCCATACAGTAATGCTACCCAGTGCAAGCCATAGAAATGACAACCTATCATTAATAATGAGTCATAATTGTTTTTATAATATGTAAACATATATAGTCACAAAATCACAATGTATATATATATCACATTGTTAAATCTATTTAGATTCATTTGTGTATTATATATAAAAACTACACACTTCAGTAATTATAATGACAAAAAAAAAAAAAACCTCAATGTAATTAATCCTACAAAAGACTTTATCAGCTAGTTCAAATCATCTTTTAATCAACAAAACAAATAACAATAAAAAGTAAAAAAACACATGGGTATGATAGCCATCCACACATGTCATTTCTGCATCCACCTGATATCTTGTTAACATATGGTAATGTGGAAAATAATACTTAAATGATCCCTTTCCCTCTTCATTAATTACTTGAACAAATGATTAAATTGATCTAGTCTCTCTTTTTCTTAATCATTAAACTTCATACAGATTTTTTCCTGCACATGAGCAGTTTTAGAATACATCAGTCTCATTAATAACATCTCTTGGGCTGCAATGTAAATATCTATATTAAAATGATTCCAATCTATTTTGCATATAAAGCTGAAAGATGTACATGATGAATGAATAGGATGATTCAAACACTTTATAGAATAATTAAACATATTATCACTGGAAATACTCATTCAAAGTTTCTTTTTTTAATTTGAATTTTAAAAAAAAAAAAGTGAATCAATTTTAAGATTTATCTTTAATAAATTTTCTTCTCGAATTTAAAAAAAAAAACATATCAATCATCATTTGATAATTAGAAGAATTTTATAGCTTTAAAATTTTTACATTTTTATTTATAATATAAAGAATTGCTTAGCAATTTATTTCTTTTTCAGAAATAAAAAAGAATTAAAGTATTTCAAAATGCACTGTTTATATGCAAATAGCACACATAGTTTCCATCTTTAAATAAGTATTAATCTTTTTCTTTAGAATAATAATTTGTCCAAAGATTTTACAGAATTTAATATCACAAAATTTTATTTATTATAGATTTATTTCTATTCTCATTAAAATAACTGAAACCAAATTATAATGAAACAAAGCTAATTTGTTTATTTTTTGCAATGTTAATTGGATCATACTAATTTAATATCGATATTTTTTTTTAAAAAAAAAAAAAGAGTAAGAAAAAGAATATAGTCCTTTACAATTTTTCTAAAATGTAAATTTCAGTAAAACTTATGCACTGATAACCTATTTATAGTTTTCCTTTACCTTAAGTTTTCCCATACAATTTATGTCTGAACTTTTTTAATCCAAGAATTCGCACAATGTAAATATTATTATTTCCAGATGTCCATTTTATAACATCAATTACTGATAAGTCATAGATTTGATATAACAATTATTACTAATTCATTGCAAGTGATTCTGTGAGTTCTCATATAATTCATAGTTTCATCCATTATCTTGGATTTATTATATTTTATTGTTGTTACTATTTTGTTCCTGTTATATTATAATATTTATTTTATTATTCTTTGATATCCAATCTAAAAAGCAAATGAAAACTACACAAGCAACTGGAAACAATAGAAGAAAAAATCTTAAAGGAATCCAGATAACATTGTCAAATATCTTATATAGATTCCAAGAATACTAACTTCTATGTGTGCAAAGAACAAAATCAAAAAACTGACCAAAAATCAGTTGTAACGCCATTTAGATGATTGCAGTACAGCTAAATAAAAAAAAAAATTATCTGTATCCAATAATTAAATACCAAGATTGTAAGGATTAATTAACTGTAGTGGCCAACAAAAGCATAAAAGCATGGCTGAAATAAAAGCTATGAACTAACTAATATTCACAATGCAGAGAAGATAGATTCTTCAACAATATATTTCCTGATGGAACCTTAGCTTTCCAAAAAGAATTTTGTAATGGTGAAAAAAATTCTCTTTATACTAACAGTAATAGAAAAGACAAATAAGAATCTGTTATTATTGAAAATATTCAAAATTGTAATGTTTTACAAATAAATAAAAAATTAATCCTCAAATACTATGCAAACAATAGAGAACAGAAGATTGTAGACATTTTTTTTTATTGTACACAAATATGGGTATATAATATCGTATCATACATCTAAATGAAACATTGTTTTTAAAAATATAAAAGTCATAAAGAATTTAAAAAATTATACTTATGTGTTCCAGCACCTTGAGCTAGGAATGCTAAATGATTATAAGTAGCTTTATAGAAAATACTTCACACACATAATGTTTTTTTAGAGGATTCAAGCAAAGGTATTTTTTAAAAAAACAAATGCATTAGAACAAAGCATTACACTGTAAAGACCAGCAACAAGTAATCTAGCTCACAATCAAAAATGATTTTCAAAAAGATCATTATATGCAAGGATAATCTTAAAGCAATAATGATATGTAGTCCAGTGATATTAATTTCAGTCAAGACAGGGGAAAATTTAATGGCAAGCACAAAAATAATTGTATGGACTAAGACTCGATGTGCCACTATGTAAGAACCAATAATAAAGAAATAGTGCAGAAGTTGTGTGGGTTCCTCGTGGCATCCGAGAATATAAAAAGAAAACAAGACGGTAAACACAAAATTGTGCTGAACTTTCATTGATAAAAATAAGTTTTATTTTAGGTGCATAGTATAAATGACCATGATTGTGAATTTATCTAGATCTTAAAAAATTATGCTTTGAATTGAGATATATGATTCAATTATTTTTCAACACCTTAACATTTTAAATATAAAATAATATATAATATACATGTTTTCCATAAATAATAATCTCAAATTGTTTTTTTTTTTTTTTTTAATAGTCTCCCAGTATTAACGGTGTTCTTATATATCATTTTTGTTCTTTATTCCACTAAAAAAAAAAAAAAAAAATTGAGATGTCATTGAATACAGTTTTAGTTGTGAAGCATTTCTATGACAAAAATAATTAACAAAGTAATACTTTTAAAACAGTAAAAGTTATGTCGATGGAGATAAAAATTATCATCATGGATATAAAGTTTGCAGTTTTAAAATCATTAGTTTGATAATTTATTTATAAAAATTTGACGATATTCATTTCAAATTATAATTGCACATTTTTATAAAATAAAAGACTACTTTTCTAATATTTTAACAATATATATAATAATTATATTAAAAAGCAAATATATGTATATACTTATTAATAATAATAAAAAGCACATTTTAGAGTAATAATAAAAATGGAGACTAACAGTTCCTACATTAATATATGTATTAGTTTGATTAACTGGGTGAAGCTTTTTTCTCAACCTATTACATTGGTGTCTAAACATTACTACTTTCAGAGTAACTCTTCAAGACTAGATGAATCATTTCCCAGTTGAGGAATAATAATAAAAAGGACAGTTTAAACAAACTAAAAAACTTTTATTTTTTTATAATCAGTAAGGACTTAAATAATTATTTTCAGTACTCACAAGAATTTTAATTAATTCCATTTTATATAAATCTTATCATGAATAAAAGAAAATAAATCATGATATGGTTATCACTATTTAAATGTGAATTGCATATATCACTTTCAATAAATTTATCTTATTTTTATATATACATAGTAAGATATATAGGGGATTTGAACTCAGACTTTCAAACACCCACTAACTGTACACACTATCTCATTCAACTGATACACATGACCACACACATGTAGAAAAGATAAATAATCACCAATATACGTATTTCATACTAAACCAGCACTCATCAGTTGGTCCAGATTATCATCTCCCACACATATATATAATAAGTGCTCGGTTTATATTAAGATAACAAATCTTCACACTTTAATGGACAGGCATTAATCTACTCCAACCTCAAACTTTTCAGTCATCCATATCATTCATAATCTGATGATGGAAAGACAAATCCCATGCTGATGTCAACATTATTGCCAAGCCCATGTTGATCTGAAGTCACTCTGACTCCTCATGTATAGGACCGATGGGCAGGAAATAAAATTATATGTAAATATTTGAAAACCAGGCACTCTTTACATACCTGGAGTTTTAATTGTAATTATATATGTGTGTGGGAGATGATAATCTGGACCAACTGATGTGCTGGTTTAGCATGAAATACCTATATTGGTGGTTATTTATCTTTTCTACATGTGTGCAGTCATGTGTATCAGTTGTATGAGATAGTGTGGATAGTTGGTTGGGTGCTTGAAAGTCTGAATTCAAATCCCCTATATTTACAATTAAAGCTCCAGGTTTGTAAAGAGTGCCTGGTTTTCAAATATTTATAGTAAGATATATATAAAAAATGGAATTGGTTAGAATTCATATTATAAAAAAAATAATTTTAAAAAACATCCAGTTTGTCTGATGATTTGCTACAACTGTAATCATAAATTTGAGAGACCAATTTCTAGTTTAGAGAAGTGATTTGAAAGCTAGATTACTTCTACAATTCTATAAACAATATTTAGTAGGTCAAAAAGCATATTAATTGTCATAACATGACATCAGATAAAGTAATGACAATGCAGCTAATACTTGGGGATGAAGAGAAGTGAAAACAGTCAATGCCTGAGATGAACACAAAATGAATGTCTTTATTATGCAAACATTCTATACATTACACTTTGATTACATTCATCAATAGAACTAAAAGCAAAAGAAAATAGTAACAACTTTTATAAATATGATTTACCATATAGTAAACCAAAGTGAAATCTAATTTATTCTATGAAAGTTTACCATTAAATTCCTTAATTCCCTTGCACGCATTGAAGTCATATGAGCACATTGATAAAACAAATAAAAAAAACTTCGGTTAAGATATAAATTTACAAAAAGATCACTTTAAAAAAAAGTCTCACATACTATTTATATATTATTGTTAATATTTAGTAAATGATATCACATGATAGCAGACTTCCAGTATAAAGATAATTAGAAATAGTTATTTGTCTTCCAATATAAAAACGATTAGAAAATAATAATCATTTATTATTTAATTCTGCATTTACATAAACATATTAAGTAAAAGAGAGAAACCATAACTCAGTTTAAATTGAATTGTTTAGTTGCTTAAATCATAATAAATTATGGAAAAGTGATTTCATAATTTGCAACTCACAATCAAGTCATTTCCTCCTTCTGCCACTGGATCATGATTTTATTATTTATAATTATCTATCATTTATAGAGCAATCAACACAGATTTTTACTTTTCTCTTACAGATTTAAAGTAATGTTCAAATTAAATGATAAAATGCAAGTTTTTTATTTTTATACAATATTATGTATGCCTCTAATAAATATATATATACAAGGAATTAAAAAAACAGATTAATTTATATTAAGAGAAAATATAATCTCATTAATATACTATGCAATCATAAATTAGCACAGATCATATCATCAAGGATCCACTCTTAAATTTAATTTTTATATTAGAAAGAAACATATTATATTAGAAAGAAACATTAAATTTAATTTTTTCCATCACTATCCACAATTCCTCCAAACACACTCATCACATTATTTATATCGGTATATGCTCAGCCCTTTCTTCTTCAGCTTTTAAATCTTCTTAATAATTAGTATTCATTAATCAACACATATGTTTTTCTAAACTTTTTGACCTTATCTTTGACATTACCTCTAATCTACACGTTTAAAGTTTTCAATGCTCTAAAACTCATGGTAGTGTAGCAGATAAGAACAAAAGATTTTAAAGTGATTTCTCAATTGAGTGATATAAATAAATAATAAATTGTTTTCAGACTAATAGAAATGAATTGTTAAATACTCAATGTTACCATAGTAATTAAATGTATGATTATTTATTTAAAATTCCCAATGTTCCTTTCACTTTTTTCTAATCATTCAAATCTCATTTCCACATAAAACTACATTCCAAGTAAAACCTTTATTAAGCACCTTCTTAACACTGTTTTCAATGAGTCAAAAGTAGCTATCTATATTTTTCAAAAACTTATGTATTATTACAATTTAATTTTTAATCATTACCTCAATAAATAATTAACTCTCAATCTATGTTGGATTATGTTTCTTTCCCCTAACATATTTTTATTATATATATCTCTGCAGAATTAGAGAAAATGGCCTAATATTTTCGTTGAAGCATTTTTAACATTACATTGTTTAATAAAAAATTAATGCATATGTGTGTTAAGTCTTTGCCTGAAAAGAAGATTAAGATAAGTAGGCAATAAGATATTACAATTAAGTAATAACACAAATCATTGATGGAAATAATTTGTCACCGCACTCCCTTAACAGAATTTATTTTAATATTTCAAATATAAATCTATGCTATGTTATGACAAAGCCACTTACATCATAGAGTTTGAAAATAATAAATTTCCAACATTTAAAATAAATCAATTTAGTATATAAACATTGTTATCCAACATTATCTTTATAAAATTATAAAGTACACTGAAAGTAATCATAAATGTCATCTGCTAATATATCCAACCTGTAAAAACATTTCCTAATATAAAAAAATTAAAAAAGGTAGGGTACTCATTAGAAAAAAAGTAAATCAGAATATATTCCATAAAAATTCTAGGAGACATAAGATTTGGACACAGATACTAACAATGGAAATCATAAGATACTTTTTTCTGAATATCTAAAAAAACTTTGCCAAATTACTGTAATTAATTTTTATCTTTACCTATTTCCAGTGATTCAGTTGTAAATCCACTTTTACCTCATATATTTTATAAATTCCATTAATTTTATTTTAACATTTTATTGTGTTCATCTGTATAAATTTCTTACTGTAAACTTTATATTAAGCAATAATCTTGTAAGGAAAAAAAATGAATTTGATGAAAAACGATAATTGGGTAGATGTTAAGAATGCAGAGAAAATTTTAAAAAGGGAGGAATGAGATAAAAAAAAATTAAGAACAGAATAATGAATTGTGTGAATATGTTATTAGAGACAATTTTTTAAAAAATGTTAAATAATCACATTAAAAAAATAGTTTTAAGTAAATGAAGAATAGAGCAAAGTATGTAATAAGATAGTGTCCATAAAAGTATCACATAAACATGTCTATAATAAATATAAACATATATATGTATATGAATACATGTATATATTTGTACTAAAATTTATGTACATCAAAAAAAAAAATCTAATTTCAATAATTAATCTCTAATATCATAAATATTAATTTCCCGTTTAACCATAAGAAAGAGCACTATCTTATATAATCAACTTCACTTGCTCTAAAAAATAGGCATCTATGGGGGGGGGGGAACCCAATAAAAGCTGCTAATAGGTCAGTTAATCTGACTTAAATGGTCAATTACATCACTGATTAGTTAAAAATCATATATTCTCTGCAAGATAGAAGATCTATGGAAGTGTACTGATTGAAGGCATCTTATATCACAAACCTAGAATTATGTTTTTCTAAATTTTACTGTTGAAAGGCAAATTCAGCCATCTTGCTTTTAAATAAAAACCAAAAAAAAAAAAGTTTTTAATTGAAGAATTTGCAAACTAACTACTAAATCAAATATCCAAGAAAAGTTCTCTTGGAATAGTGATAAACTATACAGTCAAACATCTGTAGTTAAAAAATAATAATAATGACAACCGAAAAGATAGCAGAGATGACAAAGCTAAAAATCTAGACAAGACCATTAAAAAGAAAACTAGGAAAATAGAAAATATTATCAACAGTCTTATAAAACCATCCCAATAGCATCTATATTTTTAAAGTTTTATAATAAGTGATCAATTATCACAAAATATCCAACACATCATCTTACAGCATCATAGCTACCCTATCCCACAGTAACATAAACTTAACAATTTCAATTATATACTTCTTGCATTTCAATGTCATTCAAAAAAAATTGCAGGCATATTGATAAAAATGCAAAGACTATAGTCTAGATATTATAAAATTTCATGTTTACATTTATTTCTGAATTTATTTAATCTTAACAAATCTGTTGCAAAAAATTTATTATCAAAAATGTTATAACTTATCATTATATTAATGGTACATTAAATATAAACCTGATTTTTAAAAAATGTGATATAGATATATTTTCAGTTGTTTTTTTTTTTATTAGATCTGGTAAAGTTCTATTGATTGAAGACAATCATCTGGTTTTGAAAAACCCAAATCTGCAACTATATTTTCAGTTACTTAATACAATATTTTTTATATAATTAGTAGATTATGATATACTTGTATCAATTAAAATTCATTACATAAATTAAACATTTCAATACATTTTGGATAAACTAGATAATGATAAAATCCTAACTATTTTTATTATGCACTTAAATGAACTGGATTTGTGTTATCAGAATATTACTCAATATTCTCACAATAATAAAACAAGAAGAATTTGACAAATTATCTTTTGCAAATACTGATAAGTATATAGTCTCTATGCTTTTAGCAAAAATAAAATTAAAGATAACCTATGAGTGGCAATTATTAAAAAGTAATACTAATTTCATATTTAACTTGAAAAAACACTTTCCATTAGCCAGTAAATGGGAAAATTATTTTTTTAAGCATGATATCATTCTAGAATGAACGGAGTAATTGAAACATTAGAAGTTACATTTTATCTATTACTAAGAATTATACAAAAATCTTAGCCAAAGCAAAATTATAAGAGTATCACATTAAAATTATTGAGATATGGAGAAACTATAAGTTACACATGAGTGACAATTATTAAAAAGTAATATTAATTTCAGATTTAATGAAAGAAGACTTTCCATTAGCCAGTAAATTTGAAAATTATTTTTTTACACATGTTGCCACTCTAGAATGAACTGAGTAATTAAAACAATCAGAAGTTACATTTTATCTATTTAGAATTATACAAAAATCTTAGCCAAAGCAAAATTATAAGAGGATTGCATTAAAATTATTGAGATATGGAAAAAGTATAAGTTAAACACAAAACTTTATAAGTGTTTAATTAAAGTCATCCCCACCAGCATAGATACATTTTTGAAGATAAATTTTCCATAGACAAAAAGCATTACATCATTCGTTTTTCATAATGGAGGGGAAAAAACACTCCTACAGCAATATCAATCTTCTTTTCTGAAGTAAAAAAGAGACCATGCAAATTCTTTTTCAGATTAAAGAATAACAAGTCACACATTCAAAGATTAGTTGAGTATGGTGGGTGTCCAATAACTTTGATTTTATATTCACTTAGAAAGTTTAAAGTTACTACAGAATTATAAATAATGTATATCAATTCAAGCTGAGGAAAATTTGAGGCAGGCAATGCTGTGAGAATCTTCTGTCTTTCTAACTTAATGGTTTTCACTAACACTGTACTTCTGAAAAAAAAAAAAAACTGCATACATTTCTTTTTTCATTGGCATTGTTTTTTTCACAGTGGTCTGCATTGGATCATCCTCAAACACTCAAATTTCTATTTTCTTGATATCTAAGTACATCATAAAAAGGAATATACCTTTCTTCATCTTTTATAATTTTAGAAATATTCCAGTAACTACAATCACCAACAAATTTCAAAGTTTACTGACCGGTTCTCATGCACTCAGCCTTTTGTTCCTGTGTGAATTGATATGGAACCGGATGCAAAACAATTTTTTTAACCGTCAACTCTTTGTGAACAATTTTATATTGCTGCAGATCCAATATTAAAGATAGTCTCTATTATTTGGTAGATGCACTGGTTATTGTCTATTATCATTTTACAGATACGGGCCACATTTTTTTTTTTGGGGGGGGTAACTGCTATATCAGACCTTCCCATATGTTTCTTATCATGAAACAAACTATACCTCCTGCTGTATACATTTTTCTTCAGATAAGCCAAATTTATAATCATAAAAAATCATAATGTGCTAATGCATTCATTCCTCTCCATTAATGTTAAAATATACTCCACAGCTACCAAAATACTAATGGCAGAGTTCAATTAATGCTCAAGTATTTATAATATTGAACCCAATACATGTGCAAATACCAATTCATACAGATAGTGGTTGTGCTATATCTCAATTATTTCACAGGTAACTGCATAGTAATTGATAATCAAAAAAAATTTTTTATTGTCAAAGCAATTAAACATCAGCACTATTGGAAACAATTATTTGTTCAAATTATTACAGGAAATTTCACTTCTATATTATGAAAATGATGACCAAAATACTTGGAATGATAAAAGTGGTTATCAAAATTCATACAAATAAATGTTTTCTGCTAGAAAATAACAAAGAATGACTTTTATATACTACATTTTTATATAGTTTATATAAAATCATGCTTATCTTTCAAAAACTGACCAGAAAATATTAATTGTCCACTTAATCATTGAGAGAATAATACTATTATACCAGTCACAGAAAGTCAAATTAGATGAAATTACAAATTATTAAATTCTACTACCTTTAGACAGTCGATTTTCATATAAAAAAAATAAACAATAATATAGTTGTGAAATTTTCAATTAATTTAGATTTTGGGTGATCAGTTAATCAAGCCACTGAATGACTAATATTCTCAAAATATAAAATTATGATGGTTTTCACTGAATCCACTACCCACTCTTGTTCTGTAAAACTCCGCCCTGATTCTTAAATCCAAAATTCAAAAACAAAAAGTAAAAAAAATTACAGAAATAAAATAAGATGTTAGGACATGAGTTAAAAGAAAACAAAACCATCATAACACATCAATCAGGAAGTTTAGTAGAACCATAATAAATATTAAATCTAAAATTTCATTATATTAGTGAATTCAGAGCAAATGTTTCTCTGACTAGCCACCCTCCTTCAAGCAAAATGTAGAAGAGTAGACTATCTATCCCATTTGCAAACTAAATATTCACATCAAAAAAATTACATTTTAAAGTTCACCCTAAATAAAACACGAGTGACAAAAAAAAAGAGATTCATTATACTAGCCAACAATGTTCCCTCTAAGCTGTGCACTATGTAATTATGCATCAATTTTAAAAGACTGCATACTGCTCAGCAGTTTCTCACACTCAAGACATTCCAATATTAAGAAGTTTTCAGTCATTTGTTTTTACATTTAAACACATAAAATTGAATCCAGATGAATAATTTTGATGAAAAGAATTAACAAATAGAATTGATCTATACAAGCAATAAAGACGGGGATATTGCTATGTAGATTTCAATTTAATAGTGTTGTAGCTGACCTGAAACAAAAATAGATTCCAATACTATTACAGTTCAGCCTATATATAACAGTGCTGACCAAGCACTGCCTTTCCTCCATTGGCTGTTGCTATGGCAGGACATTTGACACAGCTGGAACTGCAGCTTGAGTGCAATGAGACTTTTTTTTTATTAATATAATCTAAAAAAAAATCATCAAATATATAAATATTTTATTTTAGGCTTTACAAATTCCAAAATGTTCAGCAAGTCAGCCTAACCTTCATCAAGTCAATCTAAAAATAAAAAAAAAAACAAATTTAAATATGAATGGCTCTCCCAATCACTTGAAACTGAAATGCCACCCATCAAAAATTATAACTATTATATTAAACTTAGGGATGTTTTTAGTTACCAAACTGTGTTAAACTTGGGGGTGTTTTTAATGATTGAAGAAATACAGATGACATCATTTGTAAAATTTGCTGTCAGTCACATTGAAATGATAGATTTATTACTGATAAAAAATAAGCTGAATGGACGTAGACTATTTAATGTGTTATTTAAGTCAAAAAATATACTATCCGAAATAAAATTGAGAATTTTAACTGAAAATTCTGAAGATTGTAATCTCAGATTAAAAAATGCTGAAGGCAACAAAATGAACAAAAATATAATTAAGATTCTAATAGATAATGTTATCCTAGCAATTACCATCAAATTGTTAATGCCTTCTGTGCCATCTATATACATGATCATGTAGGAAAAGATGTTAATATTCCCAAATCATGGCATAGTAAGAATTATTTCTTCAAATTTTTAGAATGTATAAATTTAATCACAAATAAAGAGATTATTGATGAAGTTAGAACAACTTTGCTTCATTGTTTCACAGTTGATGAAAGTACTGATATTTCGATAGAAAAAAAAACGAATATTATACATAAAATACTAATCAAAATTTGAATCCAGCTATTAAACAAGATTTGTCAGCATCATTAAGCTCATTGCCTGTGATAGTCATTCTATTATAATAAGGATAAAAAAAGTTTTATAGAGAGAATAATCTTGATTCACAAAAAAATGGTTATTTACTTTTGTAATGTCAGGAAAAATAAATGGTGTGGCTACTAATCTACAATATATTTCACATTTAGTTCAACAGCACTACATGGTTTACAGGGAAGATCTCGGGAATAGATAATGCATAAAAATAGATTCCATTTATTAAGGATATTGAAATGCTTAGATCATCTATAAGAATTGAAAAATTTAAAAAAATTGGCCAACATTTCAGAAATTGATATTATATCTTTTGGACCTTTCAATGAAGTAAGATAGATATTTTGTACTAAATGCTCTGGTAGAGAAATTATGATATTTTAATAAGTTACTGCTCAGAACAAATTGAAGAATTCAATGACCCAATAAATAAATATTGTTTTAAAAACCCTCAAAAACAAACAATATTGAGTATATGCATGATTCTTCAAAATGTATTTGCAGAATTATTAGCATTAAATAAAACTTTGCATCGGACTAATTTATTTTCAATGGAGGCATATCAATTTGCAAAGACAAAAATTAATAAACTAAAAGCACAATATCTAGATAACATCTGCTGGAGTGTGGATGGTCAAACAATTTTAAATCCTGTAATTATACAGATACTTCATTAATATTTAAATTAGATTTCCAGAGGGGATATAAATGATTGGAAGATCTTGGATCCTTTTGTAATGAAAAATAATTTAAACATAGAGCATGGAAAAGATAATCTAAAATGTTTATTTGTAAAATAGAAATCTATAATAAATAATAATGATAAAAACTATATAAGCATAGATACAATCTTAAAACAATATGATAAATTGAAATTTTTAGTAAATGAAAAATATAAAATTGAAGTAATCAAATCATTTAATGATTTAGCTACACATGTATGTCTTAAAAGACCAAGAATAAAAGCACTTTCAGTATTTTTCAATATTTGTACAATTTTTCAAGCTTCCAGCACTGGCAGAATGTGGTTTTAGATTAATGAAAACAATAAAATCAAAATTCTAAATTAAATAATAAATATTTGAATAAATCATAAAGAATAATGTGAAAAAATAAAGATCTAATTATTATTACTGAGTTTTGATATTATTTCTAAGTTATTTTCTACAATATTTCATTATATATAAACTGTTTTATATGTAAATGCGCAAATAAATGCTAAATTTTGACATTTTTTTGTTACACATTGATCAGTTTAGTGTACTTAGCTTTTGTATTTTTAGTTCAAAAACAGTCTACTCTTAGAAGGAACATTGCTAACTGATATAATATATCACCAGCACAGCTGATAGGAGGTATTGCAGATTTTTTAACTTAAAACAGTTTGGAACTATGCTTTACTTAAATCATGCTGTAAGTTAAAACAGCTAATATGGAATTCATGTCAATAAAATTATCATTTACATTTAAATATGTCAATTTTCTGTTCTTACATAGTACTGAGTAAGCAGTTAAATTGAAGAAAGTAAAGCTATAAAAAGCAGCCATCAAAAAATAAAAAAGATACTGGTCATTGACACAAAATTTGCCAGTGAACTAATTAGCTACAATAATTATAATGTATTCAAAAAGTCTTCAAAAAAACGTTTGTGGATGATAACTTACTATTTTAAAAAATCAATTATTATCTCTCACTATCAAGATGAAGATAAATTCACTGCAAACTCTACCCATTGTATACTTCTACAAATAATAAACAGCTACTCTTATTAAATTTGCTACCATTTAATCACCAAATTTTTAAAATAGTATTTATAACCTTTTGATTTTGTTTAAGGATTTTACTGTCATAGTTTACTCAAAAATAGTTTTAATTCAAAGACTGAATTCACAGCATATGCATTCAATAAAATTATCATATATTTTCTGCTCTTAAATACATAATGACTCTGCATGAATATATATATCTAATATAAACGAGTAAATATATTTAACTTCAATAATTCAGTGACTCTATCTAAAACAATCCACTGTAATCTTGAGTAATCAATAGATCACAGATCTACTGTTAATCATAGCATCAATGATTTTTTTCCTATACCATATTCGCAAGATATAAAAGCAATGTATAACCAGCAAAGACTAATTTTTTACCATTTAATTTCTTCAGTAGGTCAATAAAATAATAGAAAATATATATACTGAATGCATTTTCAGTCAAATTGCCTAATAAGAAAACTTTGTTTTTATAAAAGATTCCAATATTATCAAATAAATAAATTTACTTTTTTTTTTTTTACTATAATGAATTGAAATTTGTGACAGTAGCTGATGTGTATAGACTTTTAAAATGGTTCGGGATCACGTCAAATGATAAGATAGACTAAACATCTTTATTAAACATGGTTATTCAAGTGCTTCAAAGTTCAATCTCTGTGGCAGTTGTTTAGACCAGACATTCTCGCATTCTGTTTACATCTTCTTTCACAGTGATACAGTCAATATATATTATGGTCAACTATTTTCTGAATCACTCCATTAGTATTGAATCATGTACCTTTTTAGTTGGCAATAAAGACTATTGTGTGTGTGTGTGCGTGTGTATATTGTAAATTAATGTGTATTTCGTTTGCATTTTTTTATAGCTGACAAATCCAAAAAAAAAAAAAAAACATTAATCTTAAAAGATATAACACCATTTTAAATAAAAACAATAACAGTAAAGAATTACCCATTTCAAAATTATTAAATTTAAAAAATGATTAATATTAATGCACAATATATTATTAAAAATACCTCTACTTATTCAAAAAAAAAAATTGTTATTGCATACTCAAAAGAACAATCACACTTGTAAATTTTATAATAATTATCCTGATTAATTATATGCTAAACTCCATTGATCAACTCATCATTTACTGACTTTCTGCAGATATAAGATAAATAAATATAAAAATACATGGTACTTATAATTTTTTGCAGAAGCTAAGTAAAATCAGACAGAACTAATTTAAACAAGCCATAAGACAGATACATAAAAATAAAATGATTAATTATATTGCTAAATAAAATATTGTATGAATTTTAAACAAATAAAATTTTACTTGTTAGCAAATAAATAAATATTATAAAATGTAAATATGTGAATAATATATTATGTTTCAATTTAATCATTTTAATAAAAAAACAGTTACACAAAATCCCAGTGAAAAAGTGATTGTTTCTCTCTTCAAGCTTCCTGTTACACTGCCATAGAGTAAGCATAGTTTAGCTATTCACTCCCAAAAATGTAAAAAGTTAACATGTTTGGATTAAGACTAACAATACAAAATATAATAATGTATTTTGTACTTTAATCTACAATGCAGCATAAAATTTTATTTTTTAAATTTAAAACAACTATTACAAAAACATTAAAATGATTCAAACTAATAAGTAAGGCAGTAAAGCCATGAGTTTCAAAAATATTTTTAAATGATTTATAATATTTTGTGATGGCAGGAAAAGTATTAAAGATAATCTGTAAAGACCCAAAACACTGTCACATTTCATGTCATAATTTATAATCCATACAAGATGTGCTTTTAAGTTTTTGTAGTGCATGACTATATAATTCAAGTACTGATTCAAAAATGATGTAGCAGACAGCTGAAGAGAGAAACAATCATCTTTTCATTAAGACATACTGTCTATAATATAAGTATTAAATCAATGAAAGGCCTTCAATATAATAGCCAATTTTTGAATATAAACTATGATAATATAAGGCTCACGGTTTAAGTTTCCAAAAAAAAAAAAAAACACCTTTATCTCTAATAATAAATAAAAATAAATTAGAATCTTATTTAATATAAATCAAATACTTCATTTGAAAAAACAAATAATGAAATATATACAATATAACCTATATATTCTATCCAGGTAAAAATTATTATATTCAATACCATTTTTCATATATCTTAATTTACTCTGATGTGAAGATGAAAGGTAAAAACACAATCATTAATGTGTTATTTTTACATAATTAATAAGCACTTATACAAATGAATGTTAATCAAATAGATGCATACATAATTCCATAAATATACATAGATCATAACCAATTATATAATGATTCGAAAACTTGCAATATGAATTAAAGCAGTGAAATGTAAATTACAACAATGCAAGATTCCCAGGTCTAATTTCAAAAATATCTATTTCATCAGCTGTATTAAACCTTTAAATCTCACATATATATAAATGACAGCTAATATACAGACATTTAATTTAAAAATACTACCAAGCAAATATATTAATTCAAATAAAACTTGATTCAAATCATTGTTATTATTATTGCAAAAAGAAATTGAGCAACAAAATAAAACTCAACCTCAAAAAAAACAAACATAAATAGTATTTGGCTGAATGTTTGTGATAATAATATATTATTAGATGTGATATGTTGGACTATTTCCATCATCTATAAGTGAATGTTGAATGTATAGAAAATTTTAAACTTTAATTAAAATTTCCAAATACATACAATTTGTTAATAATAACACACATATAAACAACACCAGTTAATAATTACACAAAATTTAGAATAGTATTAATCTCCACTCTTCTTCAGATGTGTTGGCCTATATGCACAATGACAATATTCACTTAAACGTTGAACTCGCACCTTTAGATTCTTGAATATCGAATTTAAGGCAAATGCTCTACCAAAACTGAACTATTCTGTCAAAGATAACATATAGTAGAAATTTGATATATTTATATATGAGGGTTGATTCAAATCCTCCTGACTTCAATTTTTTTTTATGAGCAAGGCTAATTAGTTTTTATTATTATTATTGTTTAATATTTTTCCTAAGAGCAAGATTAATTAGAGGCTTCCATACATTGTGCATTCCCACACTGGGTTGACTTATAGGATTATTTACCATTATCATATAAACAGCTTCCTTGAATTTTCTTCTATGCATTTTTTCCTCTTTATCCAATAACTTTGTATTTTCCCAATTAAATATATGGTCATTAGTACATACATGATTTGCTATGGTAGACACATCTGTTTTTTCTCTTTTAACCATTAGTTTGTATTCTTTCAATCGCTGTTTAGCAGGGCGACAGGTCTCACCAATGTACTTCCTTCCACATTCACATGGTATTTCATAGATGCAGTTTTTATTCTTCAGCATTTCCAGTTTAAGTTTAGTAGAAATAAGGATTCCTTGAAGTTGTTTGTGTTTGGAAAGTTTAAATAAAGTTTAAAATTTTCTATGCATTCAACACTCACTCATAGATGACAGAAATAGTCCAACATATCACATCTAATAATAAATAGTAGTTTTTAATCTAATCTAAAATGAAAGATATTTTGTTTAATTGGATGTTCCCAATTTTAAAATAATCTTATTAAAAAACCCATTAAAAAAAATTGGAATAAAATAATTTTGCTTGTAAACTCCTCATACATCAATTATTCATTTAATGGGAATTGACATCTTTATAGTAAAGTAATAATAAAACAAGCAATAAAAATTCTGAAGATCATGGTTGTACAAGTTCATAAAAAAAGAAATGCATGAGGTGATTTTAAAATAATAATAATAATAATAATAGCTATTTTCTGTTAACATAATGATTCAAATAATTTTTAGCCACATATAAGTTTCCAGATTTAAACACTATGTAAGCATAAATACACATACCAAAGATTTAATATACAATTATAATAACAAAATATTTCTTCCTTGGGAAAAAAAATCTAATTCTTTTTAAACAGATTGTAAAATACATATATCTTTAATTAGTAAATGTTATTTATTTAAAACTAATAAAATAAATAAAACAACCAATTCAATTAAAAGTTATGGCCAACGTTAAGCTGAATTAACTAAAATAATGGTCTATGCAATGTGAATTCTGTTTTATAACAGAGGCACAACTCTTCATATAGTAGTGTCACCCATTGCAAGCCAGAGTAATCAATGGATGTAAGAAAGTTTTATATAAAATCCCTATTTAATGCCTCTTCATCAATGAAGAACCTTAGATATGAAACTACTGCAGCTAGATCTTGTGTACAAATAGGAAATGGTGATCATGTGAAATTCTGATTTATATTTACCTATATAATTTTATAACAACAAAAAATTGATACAAGAATACAAACCAACATTTCGGAATCAATCGATTATATTTCGCACACAATTTGAATTATTAATATATATATGTGTGTGTGTATATTATACCATCTTGATCTAGACTTAAACCTGAAATCATTACATTCTTAAAACAAAAAAAAATTGTTCATTTTTTTTTCAATTGTTTCAAAAGAGATTAATAGTTTACCTCATTAATAAATAGTGATGGATAACATATCATAGGTAGTTGTGAGTTATGCTAAATTTTGGCCACTTGATGGTATTGTTTCTCTGCAAAAGCACAGAAATATGTCATTTACGTGGCCCAACTTACAGCTTATAGAACAGATTCTGTTCATATTAGCCATTAACAGGTCTAGATGGTGTTGCACACTGTGCTTCGAGTCATTATGGAAATAGCACACACTTCACAGATCGCTACTGTAGGATGTGAGGGTGTATAAAATTCAACTGGCCATAAGTGTTTTTATGTGCATTGGAAGTAACGATTTTATACCTTACCTAATAATTGTAAGCCTGTCATGCATTTCCCTATACATCTTGAAAGGTGAAAACAATTGCAAAAGGGTATGTCCCAGAACCATTTCACATAAATCACGTGAAACGGTATGTTTGCGGAAGAACAGCTACGAGAGTAATGAAATGGCTGTCGTTGTACGTTGTTTTGGAAATCATAATCTTTGTTTTCTCAGACTAGTGCATGTATTGCTCGATCCTTTGGATCGTCAAAGCCATTATCCCACCCACCTCTACATTCCAGTGCTATGCGTTGAAAGTTTGGTTTGCTCAGAGTAGTGCATGTATTGGATGATCCTTTGGATCGGCAAACCCACCAGACATCCACCCACCCCGCACATTCGAAAGCTTGCTGAAATGTATCATGTAATTAAAAAATGTAATTTAAAAAATAATATTGGTTCATAAATTTTTTAAAAATTGTTGGAGAACAAAAAGCAAAAAATTATCGGCCTGGTAACATTACATTTCATTACTTTTGCAACTAACAACGCCATCAAGCGGCCACATTGGGCGTAGGTCACAACAACCATATCATAATATAAGATAACAATCGTGAATTTTGAATTTTCTTAGCTAACAAACAGTACATTAAATTGCTTATCATGATAAAATTAATATTTAATTATTAGAAAGAATGAATAGATTGAAATACATATTGATAGATTCATTTATTAGTATTATTTTATTTTCTGCATACATTTAACAAATAATACATGAACATAAACAAAATAGCCAATTATTACTTAGTGTGTGTACGCATATATATATGTGTTTCCTGTTTATACAATTAAAATATTAAATCATACATATTTAAAAATATAGAATATTGTGCATTAAATAAATAAATATACAAGCTAGATTTATTCTTAATACAATTTTTTCTAAATGTTTATTTATTACAAAGTTAAGATACATTTTTATTTCATTAACGTTGGATGTATTTCAAAATACTTTTCACTGAGTGAAATTTAATTCATCATAATAGAGACAATAGCAATATGCTAAATTTGAATGAAACCATAGAAACAATATCTAAAATAGCGACTTAAATGTGTTGTCATCAGGAAAACGAATATAAACTCCTGATCTTATAGTGGTTATTCTCTTTTAATTTGTATCTCAATAAACAAAGTCAATGCATTATATATAATATTAATAGTTGGATTTTACTATAATAATGAATGGCTAGGTAAAAAAAAAACATTTATTCCAAAAGTCTTCCATCTTTTGGTAGATCTGTTAACATTTATAATAAATCAACTCACTAAATAATGCAACTCCAGTGTCACAGAAATAAATGAATTCATGGAAGAAAATAATTTAAATGATATGACAAGAATTTATTATGGAATACCTAAGGATTAACTAATGCTAATATTAATATAAAAATGGGAAAATATTACATCTCAATATTTTACTATGAAATATTTTATTTAAAATACACTTAGGTTTCTTTTTATGTGGTAGATAGATTCTGCAAAAAACCCACATAAAAGAAATCACACAAAAATAGACTTAACTTACATTGAAAAATGTGGGATATATTCCATAATTTTCAAAAATTACATAAAAACAAAGAAACAAACTAAAATTACTTTAAAATTTGCATAAAAAAAATAAGGAAATAAAGTTCAAATATTTGAAAAAAATTGATACAAAACAAACTTTTTCACTTTTTTATTAACTATTTAATTTTATTCAAAACAATATGTTTTTATGTGTAATTTATTTTACATTTTTTCATAATATTTTAATTATTATCGCTATTTGACAATATTTGGATCTGTTTGTGAACTGATAAAAAATCAGATTCGTCACAAGAGGAAATACAATTAGTGCCAACTTCAGTCTTGTTTTGTGTCTAATTGACTAAACAGGTGCATCAACTGAAAATTTTCGTTCATGGATTCATATCGCTCTAAAAATATCAATTTTTGCATTATCATAGTGAATTTATGGTATTTTTAAAGCTTAAAACATACCATAAGGTGCTGATTTGTTGTTGCTCATTTTAAACCAAAGGGAGCGCTTGACAAGAATTTTGACAGCTCCAAGTTCTTTGTTTGATATTCAAAATGAAAATGTATATTTCAGAGTATTTTTTCATATTATTTTACATATTATAAATTATTTTGATAAAATATGCTGAAAATATAATTATTTTAGAAAAATAGTTAGGATTTTAGTAAAAATTCTTTACTTTTACATGAATGTAAATTGAGAAAGAAATCAACACCGTACGCAGCATTTTCTAATAAGTGACAAACATTCTTTTTAGATTCTCCACTATAGAATATTTTTATAATTATAAATAGAAATTTATTTTTGAAAAAACTTTTGTTCACTTTCATAATCTGAAAAATTAATTTGCTTTTTACAAATGAATCTAATATTAAAAGATGAATATACTTTTACTGCTGATTCTGTAATTAAACCAATCAAAAGTTTAAAACTTTAAATCACTCAGCCAATAAAAAAATTTTCAGTCTAAAAGTTAATGTTTTTCTGTTGACAATGTAAATCGGTCATTAAACTTTGAAACAATGATTTTGATAATTGTTTATAAAGCTTATGATATCCAGACATACAATTATTTAGCTCTTGTTGGAATTTAAGAGTTCATTCATAATTCATATTATTAACAAGAAAATGATTATCAAATTGATTAGAAAGTTAAAGACTTTCTCAAATCATTTTCGCTATGAAATGAACAGGTTCCACTTCAATTTCATTATCTTTTTCTAAATCTTCTACAGTATCTAAATTTATTGCCAAATCTTTTTCCAACAGGCACTTAAAGTATGTAAAATATAATGTGTGTATATAAAATGGGGAAATCCCGATTTTAAGTGAACTATGAAATTCTTTATCGCATAAAAGAAAACCACATAAAACGATATTAAGAAGAAACATGAATCGCATAACTTCAAAATCGCATTTAAAAAATCGGCACAAGAAGAGACCTGGGTGTACTTACATTTGCCCGAAATGTTATTTAGTTAAATAATATATATATTTTATATAGTGTACCACTGTATATAGAATACTTGCCTGTGATTTCTCCATGCTACAACATAAATGCTAGTCTACAAAAAAAAAAATATGTTGAGGTGAAGAGAGATTTTTTTCTCTCTCTCAATTTATTATACTAATATAAAATCTCTCTCTTTTTGCAGAAAATGTCAAGAATACTTCCCTACCTAAAGTCTCAAAATATATATATATTTTTACATTAAATCTTTAAGTGAATGAATAGTTTTCTTATATAATTTCAGAAACAAAGAATAAAATGAATGCACATACTGTTTTAGCTTTTGATATTTATAAGCTTGCCATGTCAAATTGATTGGAGAATCAGAGTGAAAGTAATATACCAATCAGATGAAACTTCTTTTGATTATTAAAACAAAGTTTATTAAAAGTGAAGCTCTGCTTGGATAATTGATTATTAGTTTAATATTTATTAATGCTATGTTCTCTTCTTGTTGACATATTAAGTACACTTTAAAGTACTTTGGGATTAGCACTGTCATTGATCGGCCATAATTATTCTGTGAATTATTTAGAGTCTTATTTATTCATATTCTAAAGGACAGTAATTTATTCATTTTAATTATATATACATATAATTTTGATATATGAAATCATGAATTCATTGGATCAAAAAATTATGGAAGGCCATATATGACAATCTTTATATATATATTCAATCCTTATAAAGACGTGTTACTATAAATATTGCTTTTTATTAGTCATTTTTAAATTATTGATAGAGAATATTTAAAATAAAACGTTAATGAGTTGTAGTTTTTTCAATCATTTTTTTATTTTTTATTAGTAATATTACTTAGAGGTTGTAGACAAAGAAATGCATTTAGGATTATTTTAATTAGGAACAAAATGTAAGTATAATTTTTACTAGATTTGTTGTCTTTAGAAATAATTAAATTTAACTTTTTTATCTCGTTTTATGATGCAAGTTTAATATTTTATTTAGTACCCTTTTATATAAATAATTTAAACACATAGTAATTAAAAAAACAAAATACATTTTTTTAATTTTTTTTTATTTTGGGGGGAATTAAAAATAATTTACATATTGCAATTTTTTAAAAAAAAGCATAATGATATATATATATATTATGCCTTGTATTTGCTATGTATATCTTTATATACGTATTATGTCAGTGTTAAGAAGAAAAAAAAGACAATTCATTTTAAAACTAATTTTAATATTGTATTTAAAATAACTATTCTTGTTGATTAAGTATATTCTCCACAAATGTGAAAAGAAAACCCTCAACTAACAGTTTGACTTTTTTTTTAAATTTTTTTTTGAGGAATTGATTGAAGGAGGCTAAAGGTTTCCATGGCATATATTTCTAAAGACGGTTTGATTATTCTAAGTTCTTTTTATATCTCTCATCAATCATTGTAATTATTTACATAAACTACTATTTTCATGTTTGTGTCAAATTTTTTGTCTGATTATTTTAAAAACTGTTAACATTTTGCATAACATTAATTATGAATCATTAATTGTGCTAATCACACTTTTTGTGATATATAACTATGCCACATGTTAAGATCAGGTTGACCATGTATGAATTATGGTTTCAATAACTGACATTGAGTGATTGATTAGATTTTTTTCCAACAGAAAAACTATCACCTTTATATATATAAAGGAAAATAATGTCATTTGAAATATAAAAGAAAGGAAATCCATTTTCTTCTAAAATGAAATGTTTTTTTAATGACCGAAAGGTGACAGATCAAACCCTGCTGTTATTGGTCGATAAAAAGAATTGTTGATCTATCTGTAGTGGATATTTAATCAATTATCATACAAATTTTTTTCCCCTTCTCTTCTTTTTAATTTTTTTTTGGATAAAATATCACAATTAGTTTAGATTTTTAAAATGTTCAGATTGGTATGATTTAAAAGTTGTAATCTATAAAGAATAATTATATTAATATTTTGTAGTTTATATGATTCTACGTGCTTTATTTTTTATCAGTAGTATGTGATCCATC
The DNA here is from genome assembly GCA_028023455.1 of Epiperipatus broadwayi. NCBI lineage: Eukaryota > Metazoa > Onychophora > Udeonychophora > Euonychophora > Peripatidae > Epiperipatus > Epiperipatus broadwayi. Next base: position 12,741,526 of record JAQFVV010006211.1, on the reverse strand, counting down.
TCTAATAACCTATAGATATATAAAATAAGGTAGTTTTAATTATATGCTGAACCACTTCCATCATCTAATATTAACTAAATCTCAATTTATTAACTCTAATTCAACAAACTGGTTAAGGGGAGCCATGGTGTCAAAAGTCCCAATAAAACACAAACTGGCCGATTTTAAATGTTTCTTACATAGAAACAAAAATCTATGTATATATAAGGCAGACAGAAAAAACAACATAGATGCATACATTAATGATCTCATAGGGATTGGTTATAATCACAACGTGCTTATTAAAACAGATGGTAAATTTTATACCAATGTAAAAAAAGTTAAATGCATTAAAAATATGCCTAAAGTGTGGGTATGCCTTTCTTATATCCCATATATTGCACATAACCTTAGAAAGATTTGTGCTGACATATAAGGGTTAGTTTTAAATTGCTTCCCTTCATTGAACAATACCAAAGGCAAAATATCTATGGATAATGTTCCTCAGGTAATCTATAAAATTGCATGTTCTAACCCAGTGATACTCAACCTTTTTCTTTCCTGGGCCACATATATTTGTGTGCTACATCAAGTGGGCCATGGTAACCAATTGGTGTCATGTAAAAAAAATGTCTGACTTCTCAATTCATGCATGCCACAGCTTGTGGATCACTTTACTATATCTTAGAATTAACATATTAATAAAACACAAACACTTTTATTGATATATTTATTTAAATATCAGTGTAATTTTTGATATTGAGATAAACTTTTAACAATTTTAAATAAATCTGGTTTATATGTGCAACATGCTACTCTTAATATATCATCAAGGTGTAAATCAGTAAGTCTGTTTCTATGCATGTTCTTCACATATTTCATTTTCGAATAAGATGATTCACAAAGATATAAGCAACATTTGTGCACACTTTTTGACAGTTTTATATTTTTCAGGCACTAATTTCCAAAATTCCATATACTCCTTTCCCTCCCTTTTCTCTTTAAAAATGGCTTCCAAGTTTGTGTCATTTTTAAATTCATCAAATTCGTTAAATAGCTTAACATAATCATGCCCAAATGCAGCTAATTGTATAATAGTTGCTATTTCTAAGTGCCAGGGATTTTCTATAAGCAAAAGATAATTCTTAATATTTTTTAAATCTCTAAATCTACTTTTAAATTCTTTCAATAAGGTGCTTAGCATTTGTCAATGTTGGAAAATGATATAGTATTTGCTTTTGTATATCTTGGTAATGAATATTTACTTTTTCTTCAAAAGCAAATACTTTATTTGTCATTTGTGAAATAATTTTATTTTCATCTTGCAAACTAATATTAAGATCACAAAGTTTTTCTGTGATGTCACATTAAAAAAGGTAAAAGACACCAACATCCATCACTGTCAAGCTCATTATAAGTTTTATTGTTTTCTTGTAATAAAAAAAAGCAATTCAAAACTTTACCTCTGCTTAGTCATCACACTGAAGTATGCAAAAATACATCACCATTACTATTTATTTCTTCCAAAAGATTTTTAAATTTTCTGTGGTTTAATTCTTGGGCTCGAATATAATTCACAATGTTTATGACGGTTTTCATTACAGCATCTACTACTTTAATGGATATTTGTGCCCCCCAAGTTTTCTTGGTGAATTAAGAAAAGTGTTGTCATATCTGTTGACCATCAGTCTATTGCTGGGCTACACATAAAAGCTTGGCGGGACGCAGATTAAATATCACTGGACTCATCCTGCAGCTCTATGTATTATGGGAATCTTGTGCAAATAAATCTATGAGAATTTTCCAACATGCATATCTATACAACAGATCTAAACAAAAAACTGAATACAGATCTATCTTTCTTGATCACGAACATGTATGGGTCATATATTTTCTCCATCCAATGTTAGAATAGTTTGCTAAGAAAGAGACTGCTAAATGTGTGTGTATATTTATGCATACACAGATTACGTATTATTAGTCAAATAATAATTATAATTGAAAACTAAACGGATTTCTAATTGTGTGTGTATATTTATATATACACAAAATAAGTGTTATAAATGATATAACGGTAAACTAAATGTATGTGCGTGGATGCCAATGGCATTCACAATATTTTATAATAGCATTAGACTAATTAAATAGTTTAATTAATGGAAAAACTATAATCTAACTTATCAAGAAAGTTAGATGAATTCGAACAAAGAATTTAGCTAATGTAAACAAAGCCATTGCTTAAAAGAGATAATTCCAAGGTAACTGCATTATCTGATCAGGGATCGAATAGTGCAACTAAAGAGATGACCACTATGTGGACAGCAGATGTCCAATCAAGGGAGTCTACACTTTAAAAACAATGAGAAAGAGACATAGAGCTAAAATAGAATGAGACGGGACATTTGCTAAGTGAAGCTCTTGAAAGACAGATATGCCATTCCTTGGGTGCCTCAGTCAGCTCCCTCCTTCACTTAGCCTTGCGGAGAAGTTTACCTCCAGATGTTCAAAAGTAAACTTAGGAACTGTAAACATGTTGTATTAATATTATTATTTTGTTACGCCTTTGGGCCTTTATTTTTATTTATATAGCCTGTATATATAATCATCATATATGTATATATCAAACAAGATTGATTATCTTGGTATAACATCTGTAAATAAATTCTTGTTGCTTAAATGTACTTGCCAAACCACTTTATTAATTAGCAATTATTTATAGTATTTCTATTTGCAATCCAGCAGGCAATAGAATGCCGCTGGACGCAGCAGAGACAATAGAAAAAGAAAATACAAAGAGACTTGGGCAATTGCAAAGGATCCATATTCCATCAACAAAAAGGATTTGTGTGTTCCGTTGTCTGAAAAATGGAATATCTAATTACCTTATTTGCAGATTGGGCTTCATTTTTATTATATAAACATATCTATATTACATAATTTTATTCAGCATTATGATTCTAGCAGTCTTTTGCCGAAATCTACCTCAGTGCTATTAATTAATTTATATTATTAATTGGTTAGCTTTTCAACCAAACCTGAAATCAACAAGTATTTAAGAACTAATATTAACTATAAAAAAATTTTTTTTTTTTTTTAAATTTAAACTATTCAAATACATTCAACTGTTAGTAATAGCACACAGGTTAGTATACAACATTTCAAGTGATATTACTGTCCTATCTTCTTCATATATTGTTGGCATGACTAGTGACCATTCTATCATAGAAATTAACCCAAGAATCTTTAGATTCATGAATACTGAATTTAAGATGGTGTTCTAACCAAATAAGCTATCCTATCAAAGTCAACAATCTAAAGACATTTTATATACCTATCCCTGAGAATCTTCCTGACTTCTTAAAAACAAGATTAATGAATGATTTCCAAATATTATGAATTATCACACATTAGATTGAATTATAGAACTGTGTGTAATTGTCATGTGGTCAGCTTCTTTAAATTGTCTTCTTTCCATGTGCAATATTTTTGCCTTTTCCCAATCAAATGATTATTGATACAAATATGGTATTCTATTTTAGGTACATCTGGTTTTTTTTTTCTTTTCTTATCATCAGATTGTGTCATTTAATTACTTTTCAATGGTTCAACTGGTTTCCCAATAAACATCTTTCCACATTCATATTTTGTTTTTTGACACTTAAAATTTAGTTTTTGTAGAAGTTAGGATTCTTTGTAGTGTGTGAAGGCTTTGGAAACTGTTCTGCTATCAATACAATATCAGAACAGTTTCCAAAATTAGATAATAGAAGACCATCACCACAAACTTTCAGCCAAACAAAAAAGAATAGTTGTATCAATTTCTTTATTTTCTTGTTAATAATAAATTTGTTTGTCGATTGTTAATCAAGCCTATTATCGATTTTTTCCCATCCTTGTTATATATGTTTTCTTGCACACATTTAGTTATTCTTGTCTGCTCACCATTCTGGCTAGAGCTCAGAAACAATAAAAGAAAATTAATCAAAGTGCAAAGAATTTAAGATAAAGTCTATAAATTAGCGCCCTGTACTATTCTTAACCAATGTATATTTGCAGATTATTATCAGTCTTGCTAATCATTTGGAGACAAATAATGTAACTTAAAATGTAATCAATAAACTTAAGTACTATTATTATGGAATAATTCTAAGCAGAACAGAGCACTCAGTTGATAATCTGTGGTTTGGAGTTTCATTCAATGTCAAAAAGAGAAATAAGCAAATGATGTTAGTTATTAAAAGTCACATTTAAATACTAGTATATATATATACTTAAGCTAGATGTAATTAGAGGGAATTTAAACTCAGACCTTCATGTCCCTTCAGACATCCAATCTATCCTATACACCTGATACATATAACAACATACATGTGAAAAAGATAAATGATCTCCATAGATATATTTCATGCTGAATCAGCACTCATCAATGCTCGGTTTATATTAAGATAACAAATCTTCAACTCAACAACTCTTCACCCATCCATATTATTGAAAATCTGATAATGGTATGTTCATAGCCCTTGTTTGCCAATTTTGTTGTCATATCCATGTTGATTGTAAATCATTCTGATCTCTAATGTGTATGATTTTAAGACCATTTTAAATACACAGAAAAGTGATGATCAGAATTCAGAATCTGTAATATTTAAAATATAAATATAGTATAATATATTCAGCCTGTATTCTGCTCATCAATCTTCTGTGTATTTAAAATAGTCTTAAGGTTCTACAAATGAGATATCACAGTGACTTTTGATCAACAAGGATATAACAACAAAACTGACAAATAAGAGCTTTGAACATGCTATCATCAGATTTTCAATGATATGGATGGGTGAAGAATTGGAGAGGATTGAAGCATGTCTATTAAAGTTTGAAGATCTGCAATCTTAATATAAACTGAGCACTGATTATATATATATGTGTGTGTGTAGATGATGATCCAGACCAAAAAATGTATATTGGAAATAATTTATCTTTTTCACATATATGTGGTCATGTGTATCTATTGTATAAGATAGAATGGATGACTGAAGGGAACTTGAAGGTCTGGGTTCAAATCCCCTCAAAAAATCATATTATAACTTTAATAACCCCAAATAATTCAAAAAACAGTAATATCATATCCTCATTTACATTACAATAAATTAAAATTGTAAATTAAATTTGTTTTTTTTTTTTTTTCAAAGTATAAAATGTGTAAATGAAAGAATCAGTTAAACATATTCATGTTATTAACTATGAAAAAACAAATACTTGATTGAAATAGTTAATGGAATAGTTTTATTAAACACCATGTTAACTAACTTAATAAAATGGAAGTCTTAACTGCCTTAAGTATTCATTTTCATTCTTTTTCCTATTCAGAAAGTTAAGTTACTCAGATTATTTAAGTCATTTATCATACTAAAGTTGCAAATTAGATAGAAATCTGGAGAAAAGAAGTATTAATTCATTAGTATTTGCCAAGATCATAAGTAATTACTACAGCAGATAGACTTATAAGTATTATCATATTTCTTCTGTAGCTCTAAAATTATATTCATTACAATGATACATTTATCCAACAATGTAAATAAATATATCAACATGATTGAATAGAACACTTTCTTTACGATTGCTAATTTTAAGAAAGAAAATGTCACTGACATTGAAAACCCAATGGCCTATTAACAATATATTATCTGTTAAATCATGAATTTAAATGAAATAATTGATTTGACTACAATATATTACCTACTAAATCATGAGTGGAAAATAACTGACTTCTCTATAATAAAATGGCTCTCATAAAAATAGGAATATTACATTAAATCAGAAAACTGCAAGAAAATAAATATCTAATATAAATATTATATTTAAAAGTTCTGTCAAAATTTTATGAAGTGCATAATTAAGTTTAATATATAGGTGGTAATTCACATTTTATAAAATTCAAAAGTAGTATTAACTTGGAATATTTTTATAATTTTTAAGATTTAGAATCTGTCTTAAAATCCAATATTTATCAAATTAATAAACATGCTGTGAAATGCATGCTGATTTATTCTTTGAACCAATGTGTAGCACAAATATTTCCTATTGCTTTTTGTAAATAACAGATTGTTAGCTATTATTCTTTGTTAAAAAATTCATTAGTAACATAACCTTTATGTGGAAATTTATTAAAATATATACATTCACGTGAAATCAGGGTATAGTATATATAAACCTCATTACAACTAGAAAGTAAATTTAATAGCAAATTTAAATTTATGGAGAAAAGTGATGAATTTGTGTTTATCTTTCAGGAACTAATACTGATACAGATATTTGTTTTATAGTAAGCTATGTTTGTTATATTGTTAATTTTTATTTGCATCAGATTTAATCTTTATTCTCTAAATAGATTCTATGTTGAATCATATGTTATTTATGCATGAATGTTTGCCTAGTACATTATAATCAAAGAATTATGCTTTAAATACTGTTAGATAATCAGTTATGTGTATTATAACTGATATTAAAAGACTGGAATTCATCATATAATCATTTTTGCACATATATACAAATCTGGTAATTCCAAACATCTAAATTGTGTTTCCATAAAATTGCAGAAACATGGATTTTTCAACACTAGTTATCAAATATAGGTATACTATCTCAATTTTATTTAGGCCTGTAAATTAGTATATTATGTGACCAAGTATATAATAATTTTGTGTCAATAAAAGTTCCAGTCACCTAAATTAGTGCTCAACCATGGAAGACTTGAACATATCACACTCTTAAGATGTCACACATCAATATGAAGGTCTCAAACCAACTGAATACATTTAGTTATTTTTATTTTATATCAGCATACAATTTAGCTCCAAAGTGAAAGGAGATAAATTATAATCTGAAATATGTCTCATAAATAGCTTAAAAGTAACGAATTTAGTTATTCTTGTTTTGTCAAGTAAACAAATTGGCTATTCAAATCTGAGCCATGAATAAAATCAAATGAGGGGGGAAATGATGATGATCTTGGCTTAAAAATAATTAATAAAATTAATAATAAATATATGAACAATGGAGAATGAAAAAATAAAAAAATGGGCAGTAATTAGGAAATAATAGGTTTAATCAAGCTAAAAATGGCAGTCTAAAATAAGCAAGCTAAACTGATACAATGAAAAGAGATTAAAAAGAAAGTCCTGAATTTCAGATGAGAAAAAGGATTTGAATGGAAGGAAGGAGATAGTAGTCTAAATTTAATGAAATATTTCAAAAAGAAATTTTAATTGGAAACAGAATGATAATAAGATAGAAAATAAATAATAAATGCTCACAAGATCTAAAACAAAAATGGAGCAGGAATTAAAAAAAAACAAAAAACATAGTATAAATTATTGAAAAGCATAGGAAGTAGAAGAAAAAAACCAAAAGAAAAAATGTCAACTTTCTAAATATATCAATTGCATATGCAAATAAATGTAAAAATTATGAAAAATTTGCTAAGAAACAAGTTGAAAATAGAGCTAATTATAAGAATATGAGTCAAAAAATTAATCCAAAAATGAAGTCAAAGTTTGATTACTATAATGCTGAAATCAAACAAATGAATACAAAAATGGAAGAAAACAATAATTATTATAATAACCTATTAAAAATAATAAAGTTTTTTAGAAAAGTTAAAATTAAATCTACAAATATTGGATAATCAATACTGAAAATTAATATTGGATAATTAATGCTTAATAGATAATTCTATACATAGTATAAAAATTGAGGAGGAACCTAAAGTAAATATTAGAGACTGACCCTATTGAAAATGGAGATAATTGCAGAAGATAAATGTATTCTTTCTAATCAACAGCAAATAAATTTTGAAAAAAGTCATTGGAGGAAAAATGCATTTAGTAAATATTCAGAAAAACTTTGCAAATGGGAAAACTTTGCAAGTGCCTAAAGAAACAATTACTCTGTGAAACAGAGAAGTTTATTTATTGAATGAGTGTGTAGTGCACACATCTCACCATTGCTTTATTTTAGATTGAAATAAACAACAGTTAATATTTATTGTTAAATAAATCATTGTACAAACTGATATGTATAAGGACATTATACTAACATATAGGAATTTATTTTTAAAGTTCATTTTATTATCTATGTAACTAATATTTTTATTTCCATAAATTCTGGATGTAGCACACACATACCTATTTCATTGTGGTCAGATAGTAAATTTAATAGACTATTTAACTATTCTTGTTTTCTTAATATTTCATTATGGTCAGATAGTAAATTTAATAGATTATTTAACTTTTCTTGTTTTCTTAGTAATTTGTAGACTAGAGTAATATATATCTGTAGTATATTATTCAGCTACTATTATTGATTTATTTGTTTTGACATAAACTATATTTGTTGTCATTCATTCCTATCAGTTATATTATATTAAACTTTCACTAAAATTAAAGCTCTGCAACAACTTTAATCTTTATTCTCTAAAATATAAGAATTTGTTTAGTACATTATAATCAAAAGGTTATGCTGATAGTAAATGTGAGTACTGTTGGAAGAATAACAAGGAATAATGAAAACAAATTATCTAAGAAACAATAATGTCCTTTCATAGCAATTAAAGCAACATTTAAAAGAAATAAAAGCTGAGCTTCATATAAAAGGTCATACCAACATATGGTCAAGCATATAGTTGAAATAATCTTAGTCACAAATATTTAGCGATAATGTGTTTTTGTTTGGCTACAAATTCCTATTGTTAGTAACCAAAATCTGTTCTTAAAACAGAAAACTCATCATACATATTCAGTACATACATAACATGAAGTTAATCAAAAAAATAGACTATAAGTACCACCAAATTTTCCTAAAACTTGGATGGATTTACTATGACAAAAATTTAAAATCCATCTTTCCATTTTCACAATGAATGACTGGAATACATCATTTTAAAGCCCCTAAGTCATTATAATCATATGACTTCTTTTCGATTGGAGTTTTTTATTGAACAAGAATGGTATTTGAATGAAAATAAATCATATTCCATATGTTTTATTGATATGTCCTTTAATTAAAATTTATATTAATAGAATTACTAGGAGAAAATTAACTATAAATAAGGCATTGTTCTTAACTCTAATAATACGTCATCACATGCTTAAGTATAATTAAGTATATGTCTATTCAAAATATTAGTATGACAATAAGAAATTAAATACATAGAAAAGGTTATTTTACAATATAGATTACGTGAATCTGTACCATTTTTATAATTTTTATTCTAAAGTTTAATTGGTTTCAGAATAGCACATAATAATATAAATTATCAAAATATTAATATATGTAATAAATTATATTCCACTTTTTGACATGTTATAATTTAACTGAAACTGGAAGATACATTTATAATTTGAGATCTTAAAATTATAATTATTAATGTTAACAGCTACTCTTTAAGAAGATAATGTGTATTTACAGACATTATCAGCTTAAACACATGTTAGTTTTGTGACGTCTTTTATTCTGAATACATATCTCTTTGATTTGAATGATCTGATGATATGGTTTCAAATAAAACTATAAGCAATAAGAAATTTCACATAGAATTATGATCAAATAATGCAATATCACTTGGATTATATTCTATCAGCTCAGACCCTAAATGTAATAATAGTATATTTGCTGGAATACATAGATTAGTTAAAATGCGCATGACAAGTTACTTGATGGCACTGTTGTACTCAAAAACAAATTAATATACCATTTCTAAGGCAGGCTGTATTGACCTGTAGTGTGTTATGCTAATTTCTCACAATTCACACTTGGTTAAAGCGCCCTTTGATTACTGTGCAAATGATCGCTATTGAGCATTTTGTATCATATAATTTTAGGCAGAATATTTTCTAATTTAAAATTTTTTAAATAAATTAAAAAAGAAAAGGATTTTACAATAGAATAAAAAGAACAATGAACAAACAACAAATAAAGATAATTTTATTAAGAAAAACACATGGCAAGTAGATGGTAATTGTTCATTTGGGTTTATTTTTTATAAAAAATGTTGTTTACTATTTACTTATTTAAAAACCAAAGTTATTGTATAATAGGTCCATAAAAAAAGTAAAATAAAAGGTAATTTATTTTATAATATTTCAAAATAATATTTACATTTTTGAGTAAAAAAAAAAGGTCAGTTATTTAAGAAATAATAATAGTTTGAGGCCAGATAACATTATATTTACATGTTTTTGAGTAGCAACAGTGCCATCAAGTGATCTGTATCATCAATGATACTTGTACCCAATATTCTGTTAGCTGCAATATGGATTCATTAAAACAGAAAAGTTCAAATATTTGGATTAGGTCATTTGCAATTTTGTTAACTGTGGTCATAGTAAGGATGGTCTCTAGTATCTTATATGACTAGGCTCACATGAAGTGGTCTTTAATTGTGACATGACTTTAATAACAAAATAAATTTTGGATATATATGTCTCACTTAACTGTAATTATGGCAATGCTTCTTCAATGCCTTATAACATAATGCATTTCTGGCATTTTAAAATTTAAATGACTTATAACTTTATAATTTCAATGCTCATTAGTAAATTTCACAGCAGCTTTTAGAAATTCTTATACTGAAACTAAATCACTGATATTCCCAAAGGATGTGTGATACTAATCACATGTGTACATAAACACACACACACAACATGCACAGAAAAAGTCATTAATAATCTAACATCAAATTCATTAGAAATACAAATCATAACTCATAGTTTCAATTAACAAAACATATACCTCTTACACAAAAAAACATATGCTAATTATAGCACATATAAGTATATTTTTGATATACAGATTTTCAAATGCATAGCTTTTAAAAGAAATTAAATTATCAGCAAATATAATTTGATTCTCATTATTTCTATATGGAACAGAATTTTATCCTCCTGTGACTCATAATTTAGGATAGTTATTTTGACATCATCTAAATTATTAAGTCATCATCTTAGGATTTATATTTCGAGTGGCTTCTTTAATTCATAAACAAACATTCATTAATTTGAGCATTGAGGTAGTTCTTATTTGAGCAGAAGAGGTTTACTAATATATCTCATACACATATAACCTTCTCATATGTGTTACTTTGATGTGCATAAATTTAAAATCAGATTGATGAAATTAAATATCTTATATGATCAAATGTGCATTTTTAAAATTTGCAGAAAGTAAATATTTTACCAATAATCATAACTGACAATCTAGAGTAAAACTAATGTGAACATTTGCAGTAGAAAAATATATTCATTAATAATAATATTTTATAATTTATGTGTTTATTTTTGAATAATTTATCTTCCAGAGTGGCACTACAAATTAGTCTTATTTAAAGGTAAGCAAGCATATACTTTTTTGGAAATGATTTGTAAATTTCAAGTCTGATTTTATTATTACATGAATTTACTATAAATAAAAAAAAACATCAACATATGATAAAATATATATTAAATATAAAGAATTACATACCAATATTATTATAAAATTAATAATGAAAATAAAAATAGAATAGAATTGAAAGAATGAGAAAACAACTTTATCTTCAGCAAAATGTAAAGCCTATTACCTCACAATTCCTTGATTATAATCAGTAGTTGATAGATTAAATTGTGCATAAATATTACACTTCTGTGAAATGAAATAAACTACAGTAATGTCAATTTTGGACTGATATATTAGTTTTCTATTTTAGCATCTTTTTTTTTTCTTTTAAAATATGAGAATAAAGCAGTCACTTCTTATAGAATCTAGCTCATTTAAAAAATAACTAATATCAAAATTTTTAAGATTTGTATTTGACAGTTCACAATCTTAGTATTATCGCACTCACAGATTTCCTCTGTGTTTTTTTAATATTTCAAGATATGGAAATTTATGGTTAAACTCAGTTAAATTTTGGTAATAGTTATATGGAGAATTTATATGAAATTTATATCCACATATTGCTTGGCTTTTTAAATTTTCAAATGTCTTTTTGCATGCAACATTTTACTTTTCACAATGATGCTGATAAAGAAGAACAGTGTTAAACCACTCTTTTCTTATACATTTTGTTGAGACATTCAATCTAAATTAAGAAAAACCCCAGGCCATTAAAACTGATAACCTCCTAAAATATGCCTCTGCAGCTTATTAATGGAACACAATAATTCAATAGTAAATGCTAATTAATTACCTCATATCAATTAAAAATAATCAACATTTTAAAGTTTCTCAATGATTACATTGGTTTTACAGGTAGTTACATTGGATTATACAGGTTATTACAATGATTTATATACATGTGTTGTAAAGTTCTTTGGTGTTGTATTCAGAACTAGTGTGTGAGCATTTCTTCACTGGGTAGATCAACTGGGGCCCATGTGTTTTCTGCTATGTTAAGGTAGGCTGTGGAAAAGTCCGTTTTGCGGATTTGTTCAGCATTTGAAATAAGGCTGTCTCTATATTGGGGTACTCAGACTTGCTTACATCGAAGAGACAAGATTGTAAAGTTCACGAATGTTGCCAGTCTAAGCTTTGCATAAGTACCTTGATCTGTCACATTGATAAGAGACAAAGAGTTGTGGACTTGGTTCTTAATTCGGTTCTGAAATGCTGATTGGAGCGTTTGTAGAGTTAGGCAATTTGTTAGCATTTGGTTAGTGGTTTCATCCTCTCTCTGGCAGAGTGAGCATGTGGTTACTAGATTTTTGAAGCCCCTTTTAAGGGAGAGAAAGGCATTTGTGGGGAGGGCTTCCAGATTTATTTTAATGAGGAAGTCGACATGCTTTGGGGGAAGGTGCCAGTGTTTTGTTAGTTTGATGAGTTTTAAAGTTATACAGAAAATTTGCAATCAGGATACAAATACCTATTGTGACAATTTTATTATTAATTATTTTTGCTTAATTGAATAATAGTACTTTTATATCCTATTATAAGCACCAAATTTAAAATATTTTTTTTTAAAAATCCCAAAATTGCTGATACCTGGTAATTTTAATTTTAAAATAGAAATATGATGATGTTGTGCTGTATATACACATGTGTGCACAAATATCCTTTCAATATAAATTGATTTTAAAGCAACATTAATGCAAGTATAAAACTTACTTTAATAATGCCTATTAAATCTACAGTGTCTGTATTTCTCTTCAATCCAAAATTTTTTTAGATACAAATTATATATATATGTATTAATCTTACTAATCTACCAATTTACTACTACCCTACCTTAAGCTAAGATGGTGACCATGAGATGATAATTTCAATATATATCTTTTGAAAAGGTTGAATTTAATCAACATTTGAGTTTTATTAATCTTTATCCAAAAAAAAAAATTTAAAAAATATGAAAATATCAAATTTGAAGGAGCATAATTCTAATATATAGAACGAAATTTATATAGAATTCTTTTATACGCCATTGTTTATGGCTCACTTAATCGTTTATTAAATCATTGCAAAATTATTTTTTTCTTTTTACTCTTAGTTTTCTTTGTTTTTTTCTTTAGTAGTACAGATCAGTCTTAACTCTATCAAATTTTGCTTCTTTTCTTTAGTTAGGTAATTCTATAAACAGCGTTAATTAGTGAATTAACAAAACAGTCTTAATTATTTGCTATTAACAATGATATAAACTACTGAAATGGGTCAATAACTTTTGCATTTATTAATCTGATAATATTTATACCATGAATTTTATAGATTTAACTTTTTGTTTAACTATACAGTATTTATAAACATCAAAAATACTCAATAACAATGCCAAAATAATTTACATAATTACCTGACCCGGTCTCAGTTTAGCGATTAAAATATCATCATGAACTGGTCTAATGTCTGCACCAGAAAACTATTAAAAAAAAAAAATAATATATATATATTCACAAACAAACATATCCATTAAGTAGGTGTAAATGTGATTAGCTTGTATTAAGCCATTTTCTGAGAAAAATAAATTAAAAAAAAAAAATGAAATATGGAAAATTCCAAATACACAATTTCAAAATAATGTTTTAGGTAAATGCTATATATTACTTAATATTAACCAATATATTAAATAAACCAATCAATCAATCAGTGATTTAATCCAGGACCTCATACAGACTTTTTTTTGACACAAAGATTACATATGAATCAATCTTTAATTACTCTTTTCCAATCAAGATAATCCTGAATATCTGCATTCATAAACAAGTGATTAGCAAAGATGAAACATTGCCTTACCATTAATTCTCCCTTCCAGTACACATTTCATTGCAGTGCTAGGTCATCCAATACTTGTCTCTCACAAATTCTTCAGGATCTCAATATTTGACTGTCTTTGCAACTAATCATTTCCCTCATTTTCCACCTCCTCATTTCAAATACACCCCAATCTTTTGACACCAGTTAATAAAACATCTATGCCTTTGAATCATATAAAGCCATTAATCATATACATTATTCTTTTGTGCAACTCCAGATTTAAAGATATTAACATTAAAAATGTTGCTTTTAACAAAAAGCATAATTTGCTACATCATAAAATTCACAATGTATATTCTCTATGAATAACTGACTAAGGTTGAAATGACCCATGTATTTCATCAATTCATTTCTCAATTTTATAAAAAACAATATAATTTCATGATATCATCATTGTTTTCATCTTCTTTAAATTTATTTGTATACCAAGCAATTTAATTCATTTTTTCCAACATTATTGACAATGTTTTAGGAAAAGCAGCACTTATAACCTGATACTCCACACATTCAAATGACTGAATGATATGACAACATTTAAACTCATGCTTGTTTTTCCAACTATCTTATCCACTATAGCCCCATCAAAAAATGTTAAACAATCAGAAAGGCAATAGTTAATCTTATCTACTACTTAAGACAAACCATTTTAGGTATTGCTCTATCTTATATAAAGATCAACTGTTAATTATTTCTTGAAGTCACGTCTTAATAAGATTCTAGCATAGTATCTAATGCAAAGTAAAAACAATTTGCATATTTTACATGAGGCAACCCACTTATTCCAAAACTGGAAATAGTATACATCAAGTCATATAGTCAAAGGTTTATTATAGTCCATAAAGCAAATATTTCTTTCTCCCCAAATTCTTAATGCTCCTGGTGGCATCTCTATTGAGCATTCTCTTTCTGAAATGGAGTTCTATCCAAAAATTGCTCCTCACAGTAATCCACTCTTTTCTCAAATATATGAAATAAAATCTTAGATGAATGAGGGATCAGACTTATCATTATATAGTTTTAATAATTTGCCCCACTGTTTTTTTTTTAAGCATTGTAAGTACAAGCAATAAGTTTGTTGAGTTGATCTTGGATAGAATCATTACTCAATTCCCACAATTCCAAAGACATGTCATCAAAATCATGTACTCTATCATTAGATAGTATTAATAATACTTTATTAAATTCCTTTATCATAAAGAATTAAAACTAGTATCTCCACCTTAATCACCATAATATTTTCAATCATATAGAACTGACACTTCATATAATTTTTCTATATAACTCTTCTACCTTAAACATAACATATGTTGATCGTAAACTGCTCATAATTCCTTTTTTAAAACAGAAAAAACTCCAGAATACATTATCTTCTTCTATTAGTGTAATTTCTCTATTCTTATTATCATATCTTAATTTTTCTACAGTATATCAACTTGTTCTTGAGATATATATACCTGGATCTTACCCATTTCAATGTTTACATTTTTTGCCATTCTACATTGATACATTTTCATCACAATTTCTTCCATAACCCATGGCTTTATATTACTCCTTATACTTTTTGCTCAAAAAGTCCTCAGCAACCCTTAATAATACTGTTTGGAACTCAGAGTCAATCTCCTTTGTGAGTTCAACAGACCTCTCAAATCCCTGCCCATAGTATTTTCAAACTCCATTAAATCATTTGGAAATTTAAAACCTTCTAACATCCATGATAATAATCTCTTTTGAACTATTTTTTTTAAGACTCAATCTCAGTTTTATTATAATCATGTAATAATCAGAATCAAAAAATGATTGATTTCAGTATCTTGCAAATATTGCTTAAGGTCAACTAGCATCAGGACTTTAAAAGTGATATTCAATGTCATATTTGTTTGCTTAATAAATAACTTATACTGTGATGAAATTGATCTCATTTTCATCTGCTTTGTTTAATTAAATTTAGTATAGACTGCATTGGAAATTTCATCACTTTGAAAAGATTATAAATTTATAATTTATTCTTGAAGCTAAAGCAATATTTAGACAATCATACTTATTTTTATAAGCACAATAATAAATTTTCTTTTTTCGCTTTTCATTTCACAAACATATTCACTATGATTTGCTAAGATCTATTTAGCCTTTTTTGGCCCTGCACAATTTAGTACAATGGTAGACTCTAGAGCTAGAGATCCAAGGAGCATGATTCAACTCTGTCACTTCTTGTGTTCAAACTTTATTTAAATCTCCAAACAACAAACCATTTGATTATTTTTATAACATAATTTTCATTATCTTTTATTGTTTATTCATTATTCTAAAATTCTCATAGATATAGTATTTGTTTAAAATAGATATTTTAAAAAGTGAACATTTATAAATAAAAAAAGTTGAAATATTTATTGTATAAGTATATGATCACACACAATAATAAATTAAATATTGCAATAATAACAAATATATTTTAATAAAAAGATTACATAACATTAAAATATTTCAAATATTTACAACAAAATTTTTATACAATAAGGCTAGCATATCTGCTATATTTAGTTTCAAAATCTTTATCAATGGTTATAAATTGGTGGACAGTAATTCACATTTTGTTTACAATGCATATTGTTTATGTTACTCTGTATATACTTTTCAATATAAACATATTTACAACACAAACACTTTTCAACAAATATTGCACATAGATTTGATATGAATTCAACCTAAAAATTACAATGGAACTGCAATACTGGATTCTAAGCTCCCTTCATGTACATCAAGTTTTGTTGATAAACTTTAATTATAATGGAATAAGCATTGTTTATTGAACTGCAATTAAACAGTATTTTCAATATGCACAGACACACTCACACACACACACACACACATATAAAATATTTGAAACATCCCATAGTTATGTTTGAGCCATAATCCCCCTTTAAATAAAGAATAGTCTGAATTTTTGCAGCCCATTTCTAATATATATAACAGATGTTTTTTTTATATTTTTAGTGTGCATATAAAAATTAAAACTATAGTATAAACAAAATTAAAAAACCAATAAGGTAGTTATTAGTAATATATGTGATCAATACTCACAATCACTCAAAAAATAAAAATAGTGAAAAACTTACTGTACTGTAATTTTATTTTTTTAAATAAAAACAATAGTGAAATAACAGTTTCATAATAATTAAATATGCTTAGAATAATATTCTAGTTTTTAAACAATTTTTTTTCTCTAATAAGCAATATTAGCTGTATGTTATCAGCAGTTAATAAGACTTCCTAATTATTTTAAAATCTGTATCAGTTTCAGAATTTATACAGTTGCTCCAATTTTTTATTATTCATTTCACATTCTGGTTAAACTCTTCAAACTTTAAACTTTTAATAATAATAATGTTTTGCATTTCTTATTTTTTACTATTATTAAATCAAGAACTTTCATTATCACTTAAAAAACATACTTTACAAATTTTATTACATTCCTTAAATTTTTTAGCTTTATGTTTAAAAAACATTTTATTAAACAAATAATGTATCACATCAAAGTGATGAATAAAATATATGTTTTTTAATAACATAAAGAAATATTATTAATAAATGTGATTGCATATCTTGCTCTAAGACAAACAAAAATGGCTGCTACCATGTTCTAAAATGTATTAAATTAATTAATTTTAATGTCTTTATTTTTTGTTTATTTATCCTTTTTTTTGTGGGGGGGGGGGATAGTATAATTGAAGTAGTATATATTAATATAGTGTATACTATGACTTCATTGTACAGTATACATATACAAATTAAGATTATCAACAAAAATGCAATTAAATAGAAAATAAATAATAAATTTAAAATGTAAGTATGGTTGTGTGTGGTTTCAATCAATCACATTTTTTCAAAATAAATAAATATGTATTAATGCAATTAAACAGCATTAATTAATGGATAGTTTTTATAATATGTAATTTTTAGAAAATGTTGAAATCTCCAAGCACTATCTATATTAAATTTAATTAAATGCTATCATTGTTTATTCACAATCCAAATGAAAATAGAGCCAAATCCATCTATGACTTGAATTATGTGTTCTAAGCAAGTATGGATAATGACATTGTGAGACTCAACAATTAACATCAAAAAATTTTTGATGTTGAATATTATAATTATTATATTTGCTTGTGTAATAAATAATTCAAGTTGTAAAAGAAATTGATTCCATTTTTCATCTGCTTTACAATAAATCTGTGAAGTGAAAAAGATATTTAATTAAATGCAATATAGACGGTATTAAGAGATTATTCATTGTCTCCTAAAAGTTATATAATTAATTAAAACCATTTAATTACATTAAGTTGTTTGTGATAGAATAGAGTGAATATCCAAAAACTTAAATTATAAAGCAATATCATTTAATAAATTGCAGTATATATTTCATAAATATATAGAGCCACATTATTATCTATTTGGGAATTTATATAAAAAACCATGCTTTGATTAAGTGATATTTGAGAAAGCTTTAAGTATTATATAAATGTAAATAATATTAGTCTAACTGATAAATTTAAATTAAAACAAAAGATGAGAAATATGCAAGAAAAATATAAAAAATACTATAAAAGAGATAGTGTTTTTAAAAAAAAAATTAAAAGATTACAAAGTATTGGATACTAAAAAAAATTTAACAAATAGTGACATGAATAAATAATAGAGAGAAAATAGCAAAATGTGGATTTTGTAGAAGAAATTATATATGGAAGGGTTATTAGAAACTTGAAATAAATTATATAAATAAAGCAAGAAAAGAGAAGAATATAGAGAAATAAAGAAGCTGCAACAAAAAATAATAATGATTTGATTTAATTTATAATAGATGGGAAAGTCATGTTGTCAGAATGAAAC
Organism: Epiperipatus broadwayi; assembly: GCA_028023455.1. Lineage (NCBI taxonomy): Eukaryota > Metazoa > Onychophora > Udeonychophora > Euonychophora > Peripatidae > Epiperipatus > Epiperipatus broadwayi. Next base: position 12,722,389 of record JAQFVV010006211.1, on the reverse strand, counting down.
AGTAACTGAAGATACAGATAGTAAAATTTTAATTAAAAAAAGATGTATTAAAAAAAAGTGGATTAAGCTTTCATCTAAATTTGAAAAAAGAACATTACATAGTTAAAGATGAAGTTGTAAAATATTGAAATAAAAGCTGTTTAAGTACAGAAAATTTTATGAAATTCCTGTTTAATTGTAAAAAGCTATGAACAAAGTCTTGAATAGGCATATTTCAAAAAGATTAAAAGATCAGTTCAGATTTAGAAAAGTCTGAGGAACAAGAAATGTGATTAGAATGGTGAGAACAATTATTAAGAGACATATAGAAATTTTTAAAAAAAGTTAATATTTATATTAATTGATTATAAAAAGGTATATGATAGATTGAACTAGGTTGCTATATTAAATATATCTGGGATAAAAAAGATATAGATCAGAAGAAAACATTAAAAAATTTACACATGAATCAGAAGATATATATATATATAAAAGCAGCTATTGTAAGGGATGTAAAACAAGGATGTTGCCAATCTCTACTTTTATTTAATATATATTTGAATAAGTAGCATTGGAAATAGAAAGGTTAAATATATCGGTTTTACTCAAGATATAGCAGTATTTCAGATAGCGGGGATAAGTTCAGTAAAATCATATTTAGATTAAAAAAGCTTGTAGAAAGCTTGGTGTGAAAATAAATGCCATAAAATTAAAGCAATGAAAATATGTAAAGAGAAAAAGATTGAAGAAGCATAAGACAGGAAATTACAGAACAGATTAGTGTCTATAAATAATTGGTGATGAGTTGGATAACTGATGATAAAGATGATTATAAAAAAATGATAGATGCAATGACCAAACAAATTTTTAATAAACATAGAAGATATTTCTAAGCAATAATAAAATTTTAATAACATAAAGAACTTGTTGAAGGATTTTTTCACAATATTGTTTTATATGGAGCGGACTCAGAGGCTTTAGAAATTTGAATATAGAGAAAAAAATTTAAAATATGATTGAGTAGATAAAACCAGAAATATAGAAAAGGTGAAAAAAATAAATAAAAAAATATTATTTGAAGAATTATGAATGGGGGAAAAAAAATTGTATTGCATAAATTTGGAAGCAGAGGAATTATAAAAAATATATTAAAACTGGAATAGTATTTTTTAAAAAAAAGTACATGAAAAAGTTTGACTGATGGGATAGTCTAAAGAGGGAAATATATATAAATATTTGAAAAGTATAGCAAAAAAATAGAAGGGTTTATTTAAATAACATAATCTGGTTTAATATGTGGAATTTACTATTTAGCAGTCATGTTTTTATATGTTTACTTATGAGATCAAAGATTGGGGAGAATTAATTTATACAGTCTCTATATAAATAATTTCAGATATAAGTAATTGTTTAGAAGACAATAGATGTATATATTTGAATGAAAATGCAATGGCCCATGGATGTTAGACAAATATCGATATATTATTTTGAAAAAGCAAATAAATATTTCTCCATCATATTGTCAGGAATATATCCTCAAAAATGGTAAGATTTGAGATGGATCCTAATTAATCACAAGTTTTAAAAATACAATGAGGGAACTGGTTGGTAGATTACATTTATTATACAAGAATTAAAAATTTTACTTAAAACTCTTCATTAAACAACATGATAGACTTCAATCAAAAAAATAACAATAATTGTGTTTCATTAAATCACATTTGTACAGCCATCTATTGAGATATTTGACTTTAATATAAATTATTAAACTCGTACTTTAGTATACTGATTTTTTAATAAAAAAAAATCTAGAAGCCACTATAATCAAATAGTAACAAAGTCAAAGTACTTTAGTCCTGCTTCCTTGTCTTTGATGAATTTCATCCTTTGCAATCCATTTTGAGACCATTTATAAGATTACATCAAAAAAAAATTTGAAATAACTAAAAACTTGAGTTTTTTTTAAAAGTTTATTACAATTCATGATTATTTTTACACAATAATTGTATAATAATTATTAAAATCAAAAGCATACATGATTACGTGGTAATAAACTTCTAATGTAACATTCTGATCATCTTACATTATGAAAATAGTAGTGAATATGTAATTACCATGTTGGTTAATTTGAAATATTATTAAAATTATAAAGCAATTTTAAGAATTTAACAGATTGATCAGAAATTAACATTTATTCATTTGCATTTTAAACACAAATTTCAGTTAAAGAAGATGTTCATTTTCTGAACTCATTCTGTTCCTGCCAACAGTGTAATGATGAAAAATTATTTGTTGTCATTTACGAACTCATTTTTTTTAAATATTTGCAAAGTTCAAATATGATTTTTTTAAATGTTTTTTGTTTACATCATATATTTCTACTAAATAGTCTAATTTATTGAACTAATAATATATAATAATGGTTTAATACTAAAAACAAATATTGAATATTGATAAAAAGTGCCACCAGAGGGGAAACAACCTATTGCAATGCAGATAAGTTAAAACAAAAACCAAGCTACATTGATTTTAATAAAACAAAATCTTATTATATTATAAAATGTTCAATAAATTTATTTCTTTGAAGTCTTTTATTATACATTCAGAATTGAACAATAATTAAAGTTAATGGTATCAAAAACAGATAGAAAATATCTTTCCATCATTCATTAGCAACAAATTAAACTTTACTAACTGCCAAAAAAATTATTAATTACAAAGCAGTCATTACTTTGAATATTTTTTATAAATTTAATACTTTTGATTACTATATGTTTTATAAAATTGTTTTAAATCCACTAATGCTCTGTCAATTCAATCATTCAAAGAAAATACTTTTTAATACAAAATTGCATTAAAAGTTTATGACTTTTTTTTACTTCAACATTTTTCAACTTACTTAAAATTCTTTGTACAAGTTGGGGACTGTGCAGTTTAGCATAGGCTTGAGTATATTAGACTCAAAAGCTATGTACTTCCGGTGAGTAATGGTGTCCGCCTGTTTGCTTTCGTTTCTTCCCTGAAGTTGTCCAGGTTGGTAATTGTTGAGCATTTTTAATATGACAAAGAAGTCATCAAAAAAGAACAAGGTGATAAATAAAGGTTTGAAAGGTGATAAATAAAGGTTTGAAAGGTGATGAAACTATAATATCTAAAGATGGAAGTAATACATGTGACAATTCTGTCGCCGTTAGTAATAACGTTACGACCGAAGTAAAAAGTATTGAGCTACGCAATAAAAAAAGAAACTGGATAAAGAAAATAATATTAGTGCACTCAAGGAAAAAAACCAGGACACAAAGGAAGAGGATTTATGTTTACATGTGGGGAAAAATGCAGATAAACAGGATACGAGTTATCTAGATTTTAGTGATAATACGCTTGCGGATAACATTTCTTGTCAAACCCCATCAAGGGCCTTCATTCGCTTAAAGTCTTACTGGAAAAGGATATTTACTAGTTGTATGTCAGCATGTACGTCCATTTTTAGTTTAATTATGCAATCTAATGAGTCCAGCGGTGAACATATCCTTGATAAACCTGATATAAACGAATACCTTAAGGTTCTTGATCAAAATAGTTTATTAAATACCGTTAAACATACAGCTTTCTTTGCTGCAAGGGGTTTTGTGTCTATTGAGTATTTACCTCCGATCAAAAAGAAAAAGCGGAGGCAACGATAAAAAAAATTCAAAATAAGAAAATATATTACGTCTCGAAAGAACCGAACCCCCTAGTTTACGGAAAAGTTTTGCATACTCCGCCTAATTTTGATGTTGAGTTTTTTAAGTCGGAAATAGGTCAATTGCACACGTAATAAAATGGAAAGATTATTCCCTACACGGAACTGCTCTTCAAATCCCCTCAAATTCATGGTCAATTGTGTTGAAAATGAACAAGGGCATTTCAAGGGAACAGATCCCACATAAAATTTTTAAAGATCATATGCCAATCTCCATTATTATTAAAGGTAGGCCACCCGTTTGTTTTAGATGTAATCGTATTGGTCACATTGCAGCTCTGTGTGATGCTGGGCCATGTGTCAAATGTAATAAATTCAATCGTCTAAATCACTACTGTAACATAGCTCCATTAAAATCTTGGGCTAATGTTGTAAATAATAGTCCTGATGAAGAACTTATATACGAGCAGGAAATTATTGATGATCTCGAACTAGATAATGCTGCACCTGCTCAAATACAGAGGCAGTGCCTAGTTGATGAAAGCTCAGCAATTATGGAAAATGAAGAAACATACGTTGAGGTAAATGATAATGGAGAAAACGGAAAACAACATAATTAATAATGATAATAATAAGCATGTTGACATAACTGATATAGAGAAAACTGAAGTAAAGGAAAAAAAAAATAAGCAAATAGAACATTTTCTGTCAAATGTCCCTGGAAGGCACCCATCTATAACTGAGTCAGAACTTGAAACAGAGAAACTAAACCAAAATGAAATGGAACTGGAAATAGTAAATCTATACCATAATGAGACTGGTGTTAATATGAATGATTGTGGTCATGAAAGTGGCTATAGTAGTATAAGGCAATGAAATCTTTGGATCCGCACTATGTATAAGTCATTAAATATAGTCACCATTAATGTTAGAGGCATCAACAGCCATGACAAGGTACTAAAGCTTACTGATTATCTTGCTTCACAAAAATTTGATATTGCTATTCTAACAGAAACAAAGATAAATGTAAACACACCTGAACAGTTTATCGATCAAATTAAACGGAAAGGTCTATTATTGTACAAGCAGAACATTAAACTGGCACAAGGTGTTGCCATTCTAATTAATATAAAGTCTAAAATTTATAAGGTGCGGATCATAAGTATGCAGATCAATCACATAGTAATCTCTTTTCAAATGCAAGAACAGATGCACTATGTTGTAGCAATTTATTCGACAAATAGAGGAAGGGAGGTGCCCAAAATTATTAAAGAGATGTAGTTCCACTTGACTCTGCATCCAGGAATAGTAATAATTGGAGGGGATTTTAATGTCACGTTTCAGGACATTCCAGTACAGCTAAAAAATAAGTTGCAGGATATTGATGTGCTGTCATGTCAAAGTAAATATGGAGCAAATGCCTTTACCTTTTTTAATAGTCGTTACTCATCACTGATTGATTTGTTTTTCATTTCGAGATCTAAGATAAAAGATGTTGAAATTGATACTTCAATTGTTGCTTTCTCTGATCACCTGCGTGTAAAGTTGGTGGTAAGGCTCTATGATTGGGATCCAGAATGCAGCTACCAGTTTAGCATAAAAAAAAATATTAGTAATTCATTCAATTTGACCTGTGATCAGAGATCGAATTTAATTGTAGCTTCTTGTTACTTCACTAAGCAAACAGCCTTGTCTCCATGTGTGGCTTGGATTAGATTGAAAAAACTTATATCTGATGTCTGTTCTTCTGGAATGGAAGTGGATTTGTCTCAAAACCAAATGAAATCCCGCTTAAATGACATTGCTAAAACCTTGCATTCTTTAACTACTCTATCTAATAATCGCTCATTGATCAACTCCCTGCAGGAAGAATATAATGACATCTATGAGAAAATGCAGGAAGAAATATATGCTATAAGATTGCGAAAGATACTCCGTAATATTGCCTGCATCATAAAACCAACATTGAACTATGCCAAGGTGTACGTGCCTCAGTCTAGAGGTATCACATGTGTTAAAACTGAGAATGGAGAGGTTTTGTCAGGGCTGCATGTGGATCAGCACATATATAAAAATCTGCAAAACACTATGGGAAATGATGAAAGGAATTCAGACCATTGGCCAAGGATGATGGTGGCCAAGGATCAGCAGTATATCTCACACCTGGATATTAGTGAGGAAATAACTAGACTATCAAATCACACAGTTACTGCTCGTGATTCTATACCTGCCAGAATTTATAAATCAATATCTTACTTGATAATTGAAGTGCTTGCAAAATATTACAATCAGTTGTGTGCACAACCAATAGATTGGCCAATGATTAATAACAGAATAATTTTTTGTATAAAAAAGAATAGGAATATACACATCCCATATGTAAATGATCTGAGAAATATTACTATCAAGGACATTGACTCAAAAATATTTGCTAGAATTATATTGAAGAAATTGTATAATAGAATAAAAAATAGAATTTCAGTGGCTCATTACGCTATTAAAGTTAAGAGAGCAACTGATGCAATTATGAAGATCCAGGATGCAATCAGATATGCCAGGTGTAATAAGTTAACTCAATTCTTTGCAATGCAGATAGACTTTAAATCTGCATTTGATGTGGTTGATTGGTCATTTCTGTCTAGTTCATTGGCACCACTTGTGGAGGGTGAGGAGAATCTAATTACAGCAATCAACAATTATGTGACCAACGGGAGAATAGCGCTTAAAAACTTTGCAAGGCGTTCTAATTTCTTTGTTCCATCAAGGGGGATCCCACAGGGGTCTCCTCTGGCAGCCCTCCTCTTTGCCGTTTATCTGGATCCGATGATTAGGGAAATAGAAGCCTCAACCAATGGGATTTTCTTACCTCAGCTTGGTGCCTTTGTTCATGTCACTGCCTTTGTCGATGATGTTATTATTATATTCGAGAATGTGGCCAGTGTGCATAGAATCTTTAATATCTTAAATAAATTTCAGATCTCTACAGGCTCATGTATTCAATCTTCCAAGTCGGCTGCATGGCAATTGGCCACTGCCAAGAGAATCCCATGTGACTTCTTGGGCACGCCTTCCTCCTTTCTAGGGTTGCCTCTCTATCTATCTAAAACTAAAATGAGTGCCCATTTGAACAAACTGGTTGTAAAAATCATCGAAACTAAAATAAATGCCTTTTCCCCATTTAAATTGTATGAAACAACCAGAGCAAAGGTTTTTAACGCTATTGCTGTTGGTGTGCTCTCTTACTATGGACCATGGATGAAAATCTTTAATGCCACTAGTCTTAAGATCATTCAATTGGCAAAAAGATATATTTGGGGGGTAAGAAGTATAGCCTGATACCTACTAAAATAATGCAGCTACCAATTGGAGAAGGGGGTCTCAATTTAATTGACCCTAAGTCATTGGTGAGCTTCATTAAGGCAAGAGCTTATTTAAGGATCATTGACGATAATTCGCTCAGGCCGCTAACACAGAATATTAATATAGATTCTAACCTGGGGTCGGACGGAGTATCTTATTTTGATGATATGATGATTGCATACAGGGATATCCAGGATGATCTAAACTTAGAGACCTTAGATAATTTAAAATATAAAGAGCTAAAAAATAGAGAGCTTTCTAATGAAAACTCCTGGCTCAATGCCTCATTAAAAAAAATTCTAAAAAATTTCCAATCTATTTGTACATCACAGTCTGTTATGAAATTTATTTTCAGATTGATAAATGGAATTTTGCCAACCACCACTTTTTTAAACCAAAGGCTGAAAATGGGCCTGGATGATCTATGCAAATGCTGTAACAGATCCGACGAGACCTTTCTTCACCTGATGGAGGAATGTACAGCCTTTAGTGATTTGAGATCTATGGTCTTTCATAAGCCTATTGTGAATCTAAGACTCTTATTTAAAGAAAACATTGTTTTATTCAAGCCTCATAATGCCATAGTTATTGTGCATGTAATGAGAGCAATATGGATATCTAGGTGTGCTCTGATATTTGATAACAAGAAGATATATTGGGAAAAAAAAATGGAAAAAGAATGGGATGACATGATTTATAAAGGTTTAAAATTTTGGCCAAGAAAAACGTTTTTATTGGTATGGGGTGGTTATGTTCCTACAAGGTCTGAAATGTGGAGCTGAATGCTCTTACAGAACACTGATTGAATGAAAGGTGGAGATAATGTAATTTACTGGATACATTTGAACTTAATTTATTTTTTAAAGTAATGATTGTTACCATGTATGTACTGAATCAAATGTAAATATAGTTTTTTTAAATAAATAAAAAAAAAAAGACTCAAAAGCTAGAGATTTCTGAATTCATTCCCAGCTGAGGAAAATAAAAATAGATTTAGCTTCAATCACAAAGTGAATAAAGTGATATTATTGCAAAATAATACTTGACTAATGATATCTACAAATAGTTTTAAACTTTAGATTATACATGCTACCCTGTATTTTAAACTATCTATTTATCTTTTCTTTTTTTTTTTGCAATCAAATAAATTTCTTGTAAATAAAAAGTACCAGCATTAATCACTGTGCATTTGAAGTATTTAACTTCTATGAACAAATTCATTACATTTTAGTCTAATTACAATACATATGAAATAAAATACAGTTGTATTTCTAAGATAATGATTTTTAATCCAAGTCTAATATTTCAAAACCATATTTATGATAAAATAATTAATATTAATTATCAGGTCAATTTAAAGTATACAAAAGATAATGTATTTAAAAATAATAGGCTTTTATTATGATTATTTAAACAGTGAAATTTTTTTATATTATTTAAAATTTTAATCTCACATAATTATATAGGCATGTATGTATGTACATATTATGTTAAAATTATCTGCTCAAAGGTATATGTAAAATAGCTTAGGTACAACAAACAATAATACTTTACAACTATCATTGATTATTTATGTTGATGGTAACCCTAAACACAATTTATTTTTGTATATTAAAATTTACAGAGCTGCATTCTAAACTTCAATAGATTTCAATTATAAATAATAATAATGTCTTAATAAAAGTAGATTTTTAATTCATGATAATAATTACTTTAATATATTGCATATTAAATTGCCAATTTAATTGTTTTCTTTTATTTAAAAAAAAAAAAAAGCTTGTCATGACAACATCAATCACAACATGATATTTGTTTATATTTCATAATTTTAATCTTTAAAACAAATATCTGTACTAAGCAAAATTTTCAATAATAACAGACATTGACTAAATATTTAAAAATAACTTTCATGAATGGTTTAAGATGCTATAAAAATAAGGTCAACAATTATTGCTTCAAATGAAACATTTTAATAAAATGCAATTACAAAGGCCAAATACATAGGTAACCTTTCTTTGAAGTTCTTTACTTTTAAAAAAAGCTTGATCTTTTACAACAGTGATTAAAAAAGTTATTTACATAATTTTTGTTTAACTTAAACAATTAATGTAATTAAATGCAGATTTCATTCTAAAGTTTCTGATTCATTATTATAATTTTTTTTTAAAAAAAGATATTTTATTTAGAAATTTATGTTTTTAAATCCCAAAAATATAATAACTGACAGATTGATGTCTCTTCTACTTAGGAGGAGAAACATTTGCTACGCAATGGGTTATTTACCTTTGCATATCAGTATGTGCTTGTTTGACGTATATTTGTGAAATTGAGAAAGCCAGATCACAAATTACACAATAGACTATGGAAAAAATGTGAGAATAACAAAAGAAAAATGGCGAGCAGAAAAAAAAATGCATACATTCAAATTCTAGCACACTTTTTATAAAGATAAAAAAAATAATGAAATGAAAATGACTTATAAATGTTACCAAGACATAAAAACAATTGCTGTTCTAGAATAATTATTGATTGATTATCAAAATAGAAGAATTATCTTGGAAAAAACCTAACTGAAATGAATATTTACAATCATCAATATTAATTATAAATTAAATTTTGCTTAACCTATGGTTTTCTTACTTGCTTATCTACTGGTATGTTTATACCAATTAAATTTAATAAAACTTCATAAACCATATACTTACACATATAGAAAGATAAATGGAACAACTAAGGTTTATTACAATAATAATAACTGATCCTTGTCAGTCATGGTTTGGAATTATTTGACACATTTTCATCACAATTTATACTAACATCTTAATAGTAGGAAGTATATAGTAATCTTCACAAAAAAAAAAAAAGAGCCCTTTACATCTTTAATAGCAAACAGAATAAAATAAAATCATTTTTATTTCTGTGAAAAGGATGCTATTCCTATTATAAAAGACATTAAAATATAAAGAGTCCAAGAATTTGTATTAGAAATGATATGAAAAACTTCTCTCCAGAATAATAGCTGATTAGTCTCAAATTGAAAAAAAAAATTTTTTTCAATCTACCATCATATTACCAAGGAAATGTAGGCTAACCATTATAGAATATTCTCAAAAAGAATAAAAATTGATTATTTTACAGAACATAAGAAAATGTGCATACCCTAATTTCAGTATTAAACTATGATTTAAAAACTTGACTTTTGGCAAATTAAACTTAACTACAATATTTACAGTTTGAATCACAATGAAACTGATGTGCATATCATTCAAAAAAATTGACATCCACCTAATCAAAAAATGTATAAATTACATATAATAAGATGCCACAGTTAAAAACAAAAATTAAGTAAGTACAAATCATTTAGTTCATAGAAATAATCAATATGAAAAGTATAAAAAAATTATCAACACATACATATATATATATAATCTCCAGTCTTGACTAACAAAATTAAATGCTATTGAAAAATATGCTTGACCAATACAAAATGCCCATTTGTATTAGCTATCCTGGATATATAAAAGGCTTAGCAAATATACTAACAGTTTTAACTGTTTCAATCCAAATTTTCACTTGAAAGTCCATTACTTACTCATTTTAAAACCCATTCAATATATATATAATTAATACAATGAAAAGTTAAGTTATAATATGAATCAGATAATTAGAAGATCCTTTATTAGTTGACAGTGAAAATAACATATTAGAGGCTGCTACATGTAATAGCAAATTCTGAATTGTAAACTATTATTATACAAAGATCACAAAAGCAGTCTCAAAGGAACTCTGTGACATCATTAGCCACAAATCAAAATATATTTGAATATGATTCATTTTTAGCCGATATAGTTTTACTTGAAAATGTGAAAGTTAAAATACATACAATTATAAAATACAACAATTTCTATAGTTAATAAGTACACAACCATTATAGATCAATAGAAATTATAATCAATACATTTTTTATATAAATTTTATCCATGAATACATATGTATATATTTGTAAAGAATGTATTATGTGCTTCATTTGGAAGTAACAGAGAAAATTCGCAATCACTAATGTGTTAAATTTTTACACAATTAATCTTTTTGATATGGATTCCTTTTGTTTTTCATTAGAAAAAAAATTTTTTTTTCTAATATATAGGAAGTATCCACAACAAACTTTGTGTGTGTGGGTGTGTGAGAGAGGGGGAAAAATTAATATTTTATCGCAATTATATATATATCCTTAGAAATCATAAACAATTTTTAAAAGTAATATTTTTTTAATGTTATATATATAAAAAAGCCTAAATATTACAACTTTACTATATAAAGTAATGCTATAATTGCACCACTACTATTTCAAATTATATATAAAAAATAGTTTAAATTTAAATGTACATATAAATAATTAATTTATTGAATATTATAAATACATATTTTTAAAAAATATAAATTACTGAACTTTTTAATTTCTTTTACATTTTAAATACTCTAGTAACATTCATTGAAGTTACTGTCTTTCCTTTTATATTCATATTTACCAACACACATATGCAGATTTTGTTTGTAATATATGATTCCATCTATTGATCAAAATTATAATAAAGTTTTTATATAAATAAATTTGTGTTACAGCTAGCTAATATGTGTTAAAAAAAATTGTTCACAACTCATTTGTATACAAATATGTTCTAATCAAGTAGAAATTTACTTTCATATTATGTAAACCTTACCATTGGAATAGAATATTAAATGTTACATAATATAATGGTAAGTTTAAAATATATGGGAGAGAAGAAGAGAGAAATTTTAAAAAATACAAATTTTATTAAACATTTTAAAAAGATGTGCAATACTCTTGTTGATATTCAAAGAATTTTTATGAATTACTAAACCAGGTTCATTAAAAATATTAAATAAATCATTGACCAATAATAAACAATGCTTAAAGATATTTAAATAATTATTTATTTCAAGATCTTTTTTAAAAAAAAGCATATTCTGATAAAATATAAATTAATCACCTATGAATATATTTCACATTAGCTATCTGACTATAGAGAGTATTGCAAATACTACTCATAGTGAGAGCCCAAACAGATTTAAACCCAAGAGACATCATCTTACCAAATATACATGATTAACTATCATTAAAGATAAGCAACTGATATTTTGAGGGTATCCTTATTTTTTAACAAATAATTTTTTTAAAACAGATTAACTATTAATAAAAATATTATGAAAGAACTTGTAGAAATTTCAACCAGAAAACAGAATCTCTAAGAAGTTCATTAAGTCTTTCAATTCTGCCATTGTAGCCATAGATAGTCACTAACTATGTGATTCATATTTTATTCCTTTTAAAAAGCAGATAAATAAAATGATCATGGAGTATCTTGAATCTGTTAATAAGGCTTCACTAACATCCAGAAAGTTCAAATCTTGCTGGCTTTCTTGTTGGATCTGGAAAGTAAAATTTGTTTGAAACCTCATAAAAGTGCATTTTTTGTCATAATTCTTTAGTTGTTTGAAAAAATTATTGGTTGAATGTCCAGAAAGTTCTTGACTGGAGTTGAGTTTTAGATAGGAAAATTATATCTTTTGGCAAATCTTCCCATGGCCCACTTTGCAAAAAGTAAATATTAATATGTAAATCAAATTATATCCACATAGAAATTAAATTCATCTTGATGAACTTTATTAAAGCAGAAAATTATGACAAGACATAACTGATAATCTTAATAAAAATGTCAGACTTAAAGGTTAACTATAAACTTAATAACAAAAACAAAAAAAATATTAGTAATATTCAAAATTAAATACTGCAAAAAAAAAAAGTACATTGATTATTATAAAAATAAACTTATATTAAGGCAAAAATCATTCATTAATATCTGATCAACTTTCACCTAATTACACAAATACAATCATAAGGCCTTACAGATAATTAATAACAATGAAATTAAGTTTTAAGATTATTTATGAAGAAATATAAAAGATATTGGTTGGGAGAAATTTATTATGTCTAAAATAATCTCAAATATTAAAAATTCATCCTCTTTAAATCTATAACTTTTAAAAGGTTTAAGAAATGTTTATTATTCTGTAAGTATGTGTATATGTACTTTTGTGTGAGCACAAAAACATACATATGCATGTGTTTGGATAATATTAATGATAGTAGTAAGTATAAAACAGGGCACAGATGTATAATAATTAATAGAGAAAATATTAACAATACAAATGGATAATCTTATAGACAACAAATCATACAAGTAAAGAAAATATTTCCAGCAAATGATAAAAGGACTTTAGTAATTGCCTGCCATTGTATCTAAGAATACGTGAATAATGAAGCCAAATATAAAATTCATCCCAAATAATTCATAAGTATAACATCTCAAATATATAAGGTAGCACGGTCAAAATTTAATGCTAAAAAATCATTTTATCTCTCATAGCATAGCAAACTCTGAACCTATCATATATAGCTCAGTAAAGTAATAAATAAGTATAACATTGAATATTGAGGAGATCAATGTGGTCTAATACACAGAAAGTATTTTTATATCAAAAATATAAACATGAAATAGAAATATCATACCAATACTGTTATTAAAAGCAAGCAAAAAATTATATAAGGTAAACATTAATAAAATAATACTACTAACACATTTTAGACATAAACATAGGAGTAAAATTTCACCATTCATGCATTTCTGACAGCTTCAATATATTTACTAAGAATAATAATGATTTTAAAAAAAAAAAATTAACAAGGAAGTTGGATGAAATTTCACACAAACTTGTTCATGCACTCTTACACATTTCACAAGATTTTCTCTCTTTTAAAGCTAAATCTTCAAACAAAAGTTAGATCAGTAATGCGTAACCCATGGGTTGTGACCTTGCAGAAAATCTAATAAAAACAAAATTTTTAAACAATTCTCTTAAGTTTGAATAATGATATGTTTTTGTTTTTTGAAAGAATTTATTTTTTAGATAAAAACCACATGAAAATAAATTATTTTTGAATGTATCATAATTTTTTTGGGGGAATGTATGATTTGCTTCAAAAATTTAAATTTCAAATTATGTGCTTAGGTCTTTAATTATTAACATCCTTACATACTTGTACTTATAATGTAGGCATCGGAAAACAAATATTAAATAAGTCATCAAATTTTCATCCCAAGAAGGGAGTCTCAAGTGTAAAAAGTTGTATATCACTGAACTAGATAATCAAAATAAATGCTGATAATTAAAACTCTGGACATTAAAATATATATATTAAAAAATTTCGATTGTTAACATAAAATTAGAACAAATGAAATAATTATAACCAAAAAAAATGCAGTTAGATATATATGGAATTTTTTTTTCTCTTCCCCTTTTTCTCTCTCGTTTCTCTTTTAGGATTTATTTCAATACAGATATTTATATACCATAATTCTAGATAACTATCCATCAAAAGTACACCAGTTTGACAGATAATTATGAAAACAATTCTTGGGGAAGGGAGAGATTTGGCAAATAGAGGGTTAATATTTGCAAGCTGCTCAGTCCTTGTCCTTAATGATGGTAGTTCTTTTTTTAATTAGCAGTAAGGATCTTTGTGAAGAAAATATCAAGTGCTTTATAAAATTTTATTCTTAGATATGTATTAAAATTCTTCCTTAAGAAATCTGCTAACCAAAATATATACATTTTTCATATGATAAATGTTCTAATTATTTTATTTTGACTGTATTTTAATTTATATGATTTATTAGAGTGGTTAGCTATATAATTGTCAGCAAAAGTTCATAGAAGAGCACAAAGATTTTGCTTCAATTTGATATAACTATAAAGGACAATGCAGAGACTATAACAAACAAATAAACAAAAAATTTTTACTTATGGTTACAAGTTACAAGATGGATTCCTTTCATTTACCAGGTTGCATAGTGGATATTAAACAAAGGTTTGGAAGGCATGGGCGGCTGTCACACTTATAAGTCTAAATTGATTTCATTATTGTATATTATACCCCTTACATAGTATTAAACAACTAAATAATTAAGCAAATCTGAGAAGAAATTGTTAATATAATTTTCTATTTAAAATCACAGTATTTTTTTTTTTTAGAAAACTCATGATAAGTCAGGTAATTCCATTCTAATTTTGCTAGTAATTATGTGAAACAAAATAATAAAATTAAAAAAAAACTAATAATCTTATTTTCAATAATTTTCATATGAAATTACGAACTAATAATAAAATAATAGCAAGTAATGAGTTTCCTACATTATTAAAAACATCTAGAGTTAAGATCAGTTATAAATCTGGTGCTAAAAATAATTTCAATAACTACAGAGTTATATATATTCTTCCTTTAATTGCTAAAATAATAGAAAAATATATTTATAAAATAATAATAATTTTTTTAACTAAAAATAATTTTTTTAATGAAAACCAATATGGATTCAGAGAAGGAAGAAACATAACTATGTTATTAAGAGAATTTTACAAATAAAATTAATAGTGCATTAAATGATAAAAAAACATGTAACTATTTTTTTTAGATTTCTTTAAAGCTTTTGATATTATTAAGCATAAGATATTGATTCGTAGTTTACAAAATTATGCAGTTAGAGGAAAATTGCTCAGATTTTTTTTTTAAATTATTTAAATAATAGATATGTTGTAGGAAAAATATCAAATACATTGAGTAATGAGCAAAAAATTTTATATGGGGTTCTTTAGAGTTCTATTTAATGAATTGTTGTTTCTGATTTTCATAAATGATTTAGGAAACATTAATATTGAAGAATCGATATAATAATATGCAGATGATATTGTTAGTATGGGTGTAAATAGCAATATTCATATTGCAATTAAAGAATGTCAAGAAAGACTGAACAAAATTGTCTTTTGATGCTTTGAGAAAGAAATTTATATAAATGGAGAAAAATTAAAATATATGTTAATATGCTCTCTCCACATGAAATATAAAAATAATGATATACTGCATTCACATGAATGTTTATATGACAATAATGTAATGATAAGTATATAAAAGTAGAACAAGTAAAATTTATTAGATATCTTGTAATAATGATAGATGAAAAAATGTCTTGGAAACATCATATAAATGTACTAATTAATAAATTTAGATATTTTATAACAATGTTTTACAAAATCAAAGATATTTTTCCTTTAAATATTCTTATTGTTATATATAAATCTTTATGTGAATCTTTAGTGAGATATGAAATAACACTTTATGGTTTTGCAAGTTTTCTATTATTAATAAATTAGCACTTCTGCAAAAAACAATAAGTGATCTAAAAGAAGAAAAATATATCAATAAAGAAAAAATTTATACAAAAATATTTTATTATTCAATCAACTTCTTGATTATATCATTAGAAAAAAAAATTTGATAGTATTTTCAAAAAATCTTATATAAAATAATTTGAAATGTGTCTAACGAAAACAGATATATACATAATTTCAAATTATTATAATAAATTTGGAACTAGAGCAAGAAATCATTATGCCTCTAAATTATTTTGCAACATTGTAGGGAAATTAACAAATCAATTAAAACATATATTAAAGAGGAGGGAAAGGGGAAAAATTAGTATAAAGAAAAAATATACAAGTATCAAATGTTGTATAATCAATATTTTTATTATATAATAATATATTATTGAAATGTAATTTATTGTTGTTGTTATTAGTGGCATATTTTATTTTATATTACATTTAAAATTTCACGTAAATATTTAAAATGTTATAAAAATTTTCTTCTACATAAAAGCACAAATAAGGCTTAGAATAAAAATGAAATTTGTATTTGTGTAAATATATTCTAATGAATTCATGTAATGAATGTATTTAATTTAATAAACAATATGCTATTAATTAATATATTTTTTTAAAAAATCTAAAGAAAGTTTTTGAAGATGAATATAATACTGACACCAATTTAACTGTAAACAACTTAAAATTAATTGCACTAATAAGTCCTCAAAGATACACTATAAACTTCCATGCAGACTCCCTCCCCACATACAATCGATTATTATATCTTGACATATTTAAGTAAAAAAAAAATTAATAAAAAATAATATTCTACGTCATTGTCGTTTTTATTTTTTCATGTTATACATCTAATTTTAATTAAACAGATAATGTCTACTTGGCCTAATATAAATTAAAATTTTAGAAAAACTTAAAAATATTATATTTGATAGTTCCACCCCCACCCACCCCTATCCACACACCCAATCATCCTTACAATATAAAAAGCAAATTCTAAAATTGTTCAATAACTATAACCAAAATAACAATTAAAATAGAGTTTGAGATATTTGAAATATATTTATTAAATAATAAACAGAAAATATTATTATAAATAACTGTGTAATAGATACAAACAAAAAAACAGTTTTTATCATTTAATTTGTCTCTTTATAATGACTTTTAAAAACTTATGCCTTTTGTAATTTAGAGGTAGACAAAAAAACTAGATTCCTGAATCTATTTCTAGGTTAGGAAAGTTTTTTTTTAAAAAATATCCGTTTGGTTAAATGAATGGAATTATTATTCAATAGGCTACTTGGGAACTACATGATCTGAAAAAAATGACTATACAATTGCTTTTTCTCTATTGACATCATAATAAAGAAAATTCATTGCCCCTTACAAAATTATACATAACTATTATAAAACATTGAATTTTTTTTTTCACTTTTTTTTTCTTTCATATAATTAGAATTTTATCAATATCCTGAGATTTCTCTGCTTGTAAGGCAGCTGTGCTGACCACTCGGCCATCAATGCTTGACCTTTTTAATTATGTTTCTCTCATTTATAAATAATCTATTTGATCCCAATCCATTTGAATGCATCTTTCAACAAAATCTGATATAGGCTTGCTATTTCTACCATATAAATTGTTATATAACATTTCTTCAATACATATCTTTTTCTATATGTCCAGCTTATACTTTAACAAATACAAGTTATATATATAAAAACCATTCTTTCTTTGCAATTCATTCTCAAATACATTCCTTTATTCAATATACTTCTTCCGGTTGCCATCTTAGCCAATTCTCTGCTAAGTTGGTCTCCCTAAAAAAGGCTTTGTCATAGTTATTTGAAAAGAGAAGTGGCTAATAAAATCTATAAGTACAAATTTTATTATTTGAGAGTGATTTTCTATCAAAGAAGGCTAAGAATTAGTAAGAAAAGTTAATTTATAATCGGGGCAAGACGTTATACAAATGCCTGCCTACAGTAAAAATATAACAAATCCAATTAAAAAAAAATGTATTTAATCAAAAATCAACTTCAAACTTAGTAAAATAATAATAACAGAGAATAATAATAGTAAACAACCAGCTAGGAAGAATTTAGTGAACAATGAACTTTTAGAAATGCCGGAGAACTGTAAAAACTCAGATAGTATATAAAAATAAAAAAAAGTAAAGGAAAAAGCGATTTAGAAAGTTACGATCTTCAAACAAAGTCCAATAATGAAATATAGCGTTCTAAACATAATAATAAGATAAATATGATAGATAATGACGAAACTAACAATACAAAAAAAAAATTATGTGAAAATATTCAGAAACAATCATCAAATCAACTTTTAATCATAATGATATATATTTAGAAGCTGAAAATGAATGTATAAGTATTACAGATAACTACAAACATAAGGAGAAGCTTACTGGAGAGGGAGGAAGGATCCTTCCTGCAAGGGGAGCTATTGGAAGTATTGAAAACAGTAATATGAACCAAAATAATACCCCCAAGCAACTAGAAATGCATGAAAAGACCCATAAAAGATCCATTAATAAGAACTTGGCTCAAGTGGCCAGATGTAAAATTCCTATTTATATAAATGGAAAATCAAGACACGCTTATTTTGACAGCCAATTAACCACATTTAATGAAAATAACTATAAAGCCAACTATAATGGTTTGACTATAGGAAGAGTAAGAGATAGTCAAAGATCAACAGACTTGGAAGATAAATCATTTTTCAAAAGACAACCTTCCACCTTTGAAAGTTAATACAAAAGTTAACTCCTTAAAACAAACTAGTCAAAATTTGGGACAATAAAATTTCAAAACGAAAATAATACAGTGCCAATGACATATTCAGAAACCATAAAAGATCGAAATATAAACATACAAAACAATAATGATGTTCATTTGCAAAGTGGTTCTCAAGGAAGAGAGGAAACAAATAGCCACATAAGATCTTTGCAGGTGATGCATTTGGATCATAAGATGGATGAGGTGATGTCAGAAATTGATGACCTTGAAGAGGAAATTAAGAAATAACCTCTCAATATATTCTGCAATCTCTTAATAAATTTAATCAGGTTATTCCAGCAGTCCTGATGAGGACATTCCAGATATATAAACATGATAATACATTGATTATGACAACCACAGACAATCATTTAAATCTATTTAAATTTCCTGTACAAGAGCTATATGCTTTAATTAAACAACAGGGCCTCGGACAAACAATATATGAAATTTTATTTCATGCTAACGATAGATATCTAATTGTGCAATTTAACAATTCTTTCACAAATGAAGCACTTAAAAATAAATTCAAGACTATAGCAAATAAATTTTTGATTTGCATAGACTTAAATAGACCTGCGTGTGTCGATGATTTGATTCAAAATTGTGGTGTGAATTTTGGTCTTGCAGACTTGCAAAAAATTCTAAGTCCTTTTGGAAAAATTCTAAGCTTTCAATACCAATCAATCAATTTTCAGGGTACACAATTCTAAACAAATTCGGCCAATTTTAAATTAAATATTAAAGAAAGGAATATCTCCTTTGCTAATTCCCTCTTCGATTGATTACCAAGAGGTTCCCTTAATCATCATGTTGAAAGGGATATCCCCACAGTATTTTTTTGTAAGCATCGAGGGCATCTAATGAGGGAATGCCCCGACAGAAAATGCAACTTATGTGGAGCTATAAAAAAAAGATTTCATAAATGCCAAGCCAGAAGTATTTTCATAAATGTCAAGCCAGAAGTTATAATAACCTAGGATCACAGTCTGATGTAAGATACAAGAGAAGAACAGAAAAGGAATAAACTTAAAACAATGAACAAGAAGGAGGAGATATTGAATGAGACTCAGAACTTGGAACAAGATGTTCATTGCAATCTGATACTCTCAAAAAAAGTCATTAAATAAGACATTGCATTATCCATGGGAGAGCCTAGTCCATAGTATGTAGAGACCTCAGCACAAGAGGAGAAAGAAACACAAAATGAAAGAAGAGTGCAGTGTAGAAAAAAAAGACTGACAACAAAAGCTTCAGTCTCAATTAATTAAGAAGATGGAGACCATTCCAGATGAAGATGACAACTTAGCGATCATTGTCCCTCATAGTGACAAAGAGAATTTTGAAAATAAAAAGAAAACAATTAAATCTTCTAAAATCAGTGATCAAGAAATAATACTACAGTTGCCGGAATTTGCTATGAAGTTAAATGAGCATTATTAAAAGAAGAATAAAACCGGTGAAGAGCTGGGAGCATGTTCTGATTTTCTTAATTCAACAGTGAGATGATTAAAATTGCCTCAATGAATATTAGGGGCTTGAATTCACAGGCAAGGACCTTTGCTTTGGAGCGATGGTTCTATGTTCATAGCCCTGATATATTATGTCTTGGGGAGACAAAGATGCATAACAAAACTGATCAACATTAATAAAATAAATATTTTTGGGTTTTTTCATTATTTCTATTCTAATATACTGCAGGAGGGATCACAATTGTAATAAATAAAAATTCACCTATCACCTTTTTTAAAATCATCGAAATTGACAATAACTGCTTGATTGCAATTATCAAATTTAAAAATTATACTTTAAATCTAATTAACCTTTATCTTCCTAGAAAACCTGAAATCATACAAAAAATTATACAGAATATAAATATAGCATTGAGGACTAATCCCCTTTCCACTTTAATTAATAGGGATTGTAACAACATATGGTAATTTTCAGTATAGATAAGGACGATTGATAAATCAGAAATTGATTAGCTGTCGATCGCTGTTTCCATATGGGGCCTTCTTTTACAATAAGAAGGCAAAATTCACAGATTGATTTGTCTTCCTGGAAATTTTTAAATTCTTGAAGGCGAAACTGCGACCAATTATGTTTTCAGACCACCCTTCAATTGAATGGGGTTTTGAGTTTAGTAACTCTAATGACTCAGCACAGGACCTCCCTAGAACTATAAGAATGCTAACTCGAACAAATATCAACATCAAACTAATATCTGAGACATATATATTGATCAAAGAAGTTGGTTTGAGTAATCTTCATCCATATCATGCATGGATGCAATTTTCAGAGATTCTTAGTAAATTGATTACTAAATGCACCTCAAAAGTCCGGGGCCCTATTCGGTTATTATCCGAATTAGATAAGATTGCGACAAAATTAATGAACTTTCCCAGTGAAGCATAGAATGTCGAATCTATCATAGACTTAAAACTGCAATACAAAAGTAAGCAGGAGGAAGTTTCTAAATATCTTTCTATAAAGAGATCACAGCAATTTATACATCATCAGCACTGCTGGACCAGGGGCTATCTTAGGTGGGCCCTTGGGGCCGGCAGAAAGGACAAGGAACCTAGAGTGATTGAGATAGATGACAATCTATATGGGGGGTCTTCCATGCTGGCCAGGATATGTGATCATTATATAAAACAGTTTAAACCAAGTGGAATCATGATTGAAAGAAGAAAATTTAACAATTAAAAATTTAATCCACAAGATCACAGAAAAAAATAATTATTGGCAAATTAAAGATAATGCCAGACAAAACTCATCCAGGCTTGAATGGAATCCCAAAATTCCTCCTGTTTCATTTAAGTGCTTTCTCAGCACCAATCATTAAAAGGATGACAGATCTTTTGGCTGATGGCTGCCAGAGATCAACCCAATTGCCACGGTTCCTCTGGTTAAGAAACTAGAAGGCCCTCGGAACCTGGGGAATCTCAGGCCAATATCTATGATCTCTCTACTGGTAAAGACAATTGAGGCCCTAATTAAAAATGACACTCATAATATTGATCAGCTATCTAAATGCCAGTTTGCCAAAAAGGGGAGCTCAATAGCTGATGCTGTGAGCTAATTTTGTCTAGGATAGACCACATTCACATGAAGATGTCACAGCCAATCGCAGTTCAGCTTGATGTTGATGCCTCTTTTGATTATGTTCAAGTTGATGCAATTATGAAGATCCTAGAGGGACTCAAAATACCAGCTGCCTACCTCCAGAAGATAGAGAACCTCCTTATAATAGGGTGTTTTTGTCTCTGGATGGGAGGGTGTCCCCAGGATGTAAGCCTGTTGTTTCTATTCTGCATTGCTCTCCTCTGAGTGTGCTCCTTTTCACTACCTATGTGAATCTCCTCCTGCTAAGCATCGAGGCATCTCTTAAAGGGATACCCATACCTTTGCTGAGGGAGAGCTTCCATCACATCTCCTATATGGAAGATAGGGTGGTTTACCTTGCTTCGTGGGAGGAGTTTGCTGGGCTAAGGGAGCTCTTGGACCGATTTGAATGTGAATTCGGTCTATAAGTCAACAAGGAGAAATCGGCGATCTGGTCGATTATGATCGGCAAGCAAATTCCCGGCATGTTTAAGGCTCCACCTCAGAAGTTCCTGGGTTTTCATCTAGCGCCCCCCATCTAAAATGAGGAAGGAAAGTGATGATCTAATGATTAATATAACAAAATTTTTTTGATCATTGGAGATTTATTTGTCTTTGTCTTTGGGAAAATTGCCCTAATGAATGCCGTCATGCTTCCCAAGATCACATACTTCCTCGCGGGCTTCTCATTGATGAAAGCCTTTATAAGGAATGATGAAAACCAATGTAGGAAGCTGTGTTGGGGGAGTTCCTGTCATCAGCCTGCGCCTCCTACAGAAATCTAAGCAGATGAACGGCTTAGGATTACACTCGACTCAAGATTTATTAATACAGTGTTCTCATAATGTACTTACCAGATTCTCTACGAAAAACCCAGATATGGAAGGACCAATATTTCCAGAAGAAATAACTCCTACTGATAGGCCACCTCCCAAAAGTGGAAGGCTTTGGATTCAAAAGCACATTTCCATAGTATTTAACAATCTAAAAATGAAGAAGTCAGGAACAATGTTCAACAACAAACTAAACTACTGGAACACATATGATCTTACAAATCCAGAAGAAACTAAAATTGACAATATTCTTTCGATTGGGATATCTAGGTTCTCGAGGTTAACCAAACATCTAAAATTGGAACCAAGGTTTGTTGATTTTTTAATCAAGGTCAACCTCAGAGGCAGTGTTACCTCTAATTTTTTGTGACCTGTGTGCACACTTTTTTAAGGGTGTGCAGTTTTTTCAAAAATGAAAAAATTTTGTGTGGCAATTTAAAAAAGTGCATATAATTAAAAAAAAAGACAATACAAGAATAGTATTAATATTCAGCCAAATTTTGTACCTACTTTATACGCATTGACTCGATCTTACAGCATACCACTTATAAGTTGTACTACATACATTACAATGGAACACAATGAAAAAACTACTCTAAAATCAAATCAAATCATTAGTTCATGAAGACAGAATTTAGCTGATTACTGTGGCTTCCCTTTTCCACTCAAATGAAAAATAAAAAAATAAATCATTAGTTCATGAAGACAGAATTTAGCTGATTACTGTGGCTTCCCTTTTCCACTCAAATGAAAAATAAAAAAATTTAAATACTTATAATGTAAAAATGTCTGCTTCTAATTTTTTCAATTAACACATTTGTCAAAACAAATACACAAGAACAACAATTCACAATTACTTATTATTGAACAATTCTAGAATTAAGGATTACATTTGTTATTAATGGCATTTATTTTATAACTTCTCTCTCCTGTCTTTTGATTTTAACCATTCTGCATAAACTGTACTTAAATTTGCATTGTTTACGTTATTCATATATGATTTTACTCTCATCAGCATATCCATATGGTTTTCTTGCAATCGATTTCTTTGTTTCGTTTTAATCAAATTCATCAAACTAAAACCGCGCTCGCAATCCACACTACTGGCCAGAAAAGTGCCTCCGATATCTAGCAATTTGAATAGATGTTTAAATTGTTCATTATTCAAACTAAACATAACCATTTCTTCAAAGTCTTTTATTTGTTTAATTTTAATTTTTTCCCGCACTGCATATTTAAAATCGTTATACTGTTCGCTTATAACAGATTTATCTGTAAGAAAAGCATATTTTAAAGACAATTTTTCAATTTCCGCTAGTCCATAATTAAAATTGCAGGATAATAAACTGGAAACATCAAAGGATATCCAATCTTCTACTTCATCCGTTGGAAACCTTTCTTCCAAATTTTCACATAATAAATTACTAAATTTTAACATATCATCTGTTTTTATTGTTATATTTAAATCATTAGCCTTTTTTAAAATCGCAGGATAATAAACTGGAAACATCAAAGGATATCCAATCTTCTACTTCAGCCGTTGGAAACCTTTCTTCCAAATTTTCACATAATAAATTACTAAATTTTAACATATCATCTGTTTTTGTTATATTTAAATCATTAGCCTTTTTTAAAACCATGCTTATTTTATTGTTCCATGCCATGTTTCCAAGATGTTTTTCCTTGATTTTATTAATTTTTGCACAAGCAAATTGAAAAGCATCTATGGGTGTTAATTTCACGGCGTTGAAAAATTTGACATAAAGCACCGAGTTCTT
Organism: Epiperipatus broadwayi; assembly: GCA_028023455.1. NCBI lineage: Eukaryota > Metazoa > Onychophora > Udeonychophora > Euonychophora > Peripatidae > Epiperipatus > Epiperipatus broadwayi. The sequence goes on along the minus strand of JAQFVV010006211.1, from coordinate 12,697,565 downwards.
CTAAAATTGAAGACAAAAGTTCTAAATTTATTTGAAATTCAATGTTGCCTAACTTTTTCAAACAAAATTTGGAAATTGGATCATATTCAATTAATGATTCATAATTTGTAATAATTGCTTTTATTGCAAAATGTCTTGACAACCACCTCACCTCATTAATAAGTTGGAAAGCTATAGATTTATTTTGTGAAGCTTCAATAATCTCTTTAAATTTATTTGTTTTTATGGATCTCGATAATAATGTATAAACAGTTCTCACCACTGTTTTGATTTCTCTTGTGGCTTTTACTTCTTTCCATGCATCCGAAATACATAAATTTCCCCGTTGTGCAACACAATGTTGTTGCACCAAATGTGGTGCTTTAATTTAGCTGCTACACCATTTCATTTTCCAAGCATTATGGATGCACCATCAGATGTAAACATAACCAGCTTTTGCAAATCAATTTGGTTATCTTCATAAAATTGTAAAATTGCAGAAAAAATTGAGGAATCGCATGTCTTTAATTGGATTATCCCACCAAAAACAGTTTTATATTGATCAGATTTTCTAAACTTAAAATATAAAATTAAACATTTGGTTGTAGAAATGTCTGTGCTTTCATCAGTATTCACCACTTCCAAAAATGAAAAAGCATAGTTTTTACTATGCCAACTTTCTGGAATATGGACATATTTTGCCATGTGGTTATTTATTTCTCGAACTGAAAGCAAAGATATGTTCATTTTAATTGCCAATAATAGATTATCAATTAAAATTTTTACTTCCTCCGGATTTGATTTCTTTTTCTCGCAATCTTCTGGTGTTTCTTTTAAAAACCATACCAAACCAGTTGCTGATAATGAAGCATTCTTATTTTTCAATTTTTGTACACTTTCTAAATGTGATTTACTAATTAAATGCCATTTTAAAAAGTCCAATTTCCACACGCAATCCCACATTTTTCCACTAACAAAATCACTATGTACCTCTCCGTCTCAGCAGTAATTACAAATTACACCCTTTTCTTCATTAAATACGAATATTTCTTTTAACTAAATTTGTAATTTATCATGACTTTTCGGAGTATCAGTTTCCACGAATTCATTAAGCCACTCAATTTTAAATTCATTCGCTGTTATTTTTCTTTTCAAACTCATTTTTAACCCTATACTGTAAAAATACTTTTAAAAATATTTATTTTCACAAAATTATATCACTGAAACACATATATTCAATAATAAAAGCTGGTAATGATTTTGAATTTAAATTTTAACAAAAACATGGCAATTTTAACACTGATAAAAGATGATGCAATCTTTACGTATGGCGTACAAGCGTTACAGTAATTCCCAGCCTCGTTTCTCATCAACGATAAATGTGCTTGCCATCTATACCTATACACAAATACTATAGTTGGCAGTTTATTTAAATCTAAAACTACATTTGATTCAATTTTTTTTTTCATTTTTTTTTTTTATATGGATTTCATATGCAGGTGCAATTTTATTTTCTGGGTGGGAAAAAAATTTTTGTGTGCGCGAATATTTTTCATGTGCGCTACATTTAAAATTTATTTGCGCACGCACACGTGCACAGCTTAGAGGGAACACTGCTCAGGGGTTGACCAAACATCTAAAATTGGAACCGAGGTTTATTGATTTTTTAATCAAGGTCAACCTCGGGGCCTTGCCTACCACTGAATTCCTACATAGTAAAATGAATTATAATCTGGAATCTACATGTGCAATATATAAGCGAAGTAATGAGACAATGGCACATATATTTCGAGTGTCAAATTTGAAATAGCATAAATCTCTCATTAAAAACAAAGAATCAGTTTGTGTAAATTTGATTAAAGCCTTCAAGAATGGACATTTTGAAATCATAAGATTGGCGACATTTATAAATTTTTGCATTTGGTTGCTGAGAAATAAGATCATCTTCGAAAGTGGAGAAGAATATAAAATGATTAAAATGACTTTACACTTATTAGAAGAAATTAAAAAATTAGGCCAAAAATTTTCTCAGAAATTGGATGTTTAACCAGACCTGGTCCCTAATAAGCCTAAAACAAAAAGAATATAAATTTGTAAATCTACAGATACTAAGAAAATTTAAGTGAATTATTTACCTAAAACATTTTAGATAAACTTTATATGGAAGAGATCCAAGAACTAGAAAATGCTATTATAAAGTTATTCATCTAAAATCATTAATAGGAAAGGGCTTTCATTTGATTAACGGATCAGTTTTAATCAATGACCCAATAAATATGTTAAGACTGCTTTAATAATGCTTAATGGTAACCAATTTGTTTACTGTAAAGAATCTATGATATATTTCGTATAATTTTCAGTCTTAGTTATTTTATAAAAACCTGCTTTTAAGTAATTTTTATGAAATGTTATCCCTATCTTGGATTGGCTAACCTCATGATCTATAAGTAAAGTGTATGGCTTTCAATATATGGTTCAAAATGACAAATCTCTCGAAATTTAAATGTTAAATTAATACATACAGAAACATTGGAAGTGCTCTTCACTTGGTAAGATAAAGCTCTACAGACTAAATGGCTAAATATGTTTTTAATTATTATCTACATGTTCGTAAATTAAGCAAACTTATATGTGTTTGAATTGACTAATACTGTCATATATGTGATATACATGATCAGATTAATGTAAATGGGCCACAATTATGATTTTCTGGAATGGGAAGTTATATGTCTTCAACTTCTGGTGATAATTAATGTCTTAATGTAATTGTTATGAAATTAATTGGTTATTCTATATATACAAGCGTAACTTCTGATTTTGTTAACTGGTCTTCATTGAGATTGATATGTAAAGGTCCTTTTTTTGTGTGTAAATGATTCTTATGGATTGTGAATAAATTTCCCTTTTGAAAAATACCTTTATTCAATATGTACAATTTTATTTTATTTTTCTATTATATTACTAATAAAGTAAAATTGATTTTTATTCCCTCTGCCCAACATCACTCCCCCCCCCCCCAACCTTTTCTATTTTTTTTTTTTTTTTTTACAATTTAACATTTCAATCATAAATTACTGTTGCTGTTTTTACTTAAAATTTATTAATTAAAATAATTACAAAAAGAATAAAGTAGCCATGCTTTTCAATAAACTGTCAAAATATTGAATTTATAATTAGAAAAAATAATAATAAATTAATAAAATAATTTAATTTATTTGCAAACAATTTCATTATAATTTATTATATAAAAATTCTATAAATATTACAAAAATCTTTCCTGATGAAAAAATGAATTGGTTTAAGTTTCTTTTTTTTTTCCAATTCAGTTAATTTGTATATATATATGTGTGTGTGTGTAAGAGAAATATAGGAAGATTAATTGAATATTGGATAAATGAATAAATAAAATACGATAACTCCAAAATTAATATTTTCCATTAAAGAAAAGTAAAAAAAAAAAAAAATAGTTTACTTGCACACTGGTTACCAAGTCATATATAAATATCACACAAAATTGTTATAAAAAAAAAATAATTAAATTTGGTTACTTAATATATTTCTTATATTTTACCCATAACCTCATTAATAACAATAATCATATAGTCAGTTGAGATAGCAAATGATATTTGAAAACCAAAGAGACAGAATGAATACATTTGGGAATTAACTCAAGAATAATTGGCTCTTAAGTCCACTACTAGCCAGAGTATGGCTTGACATATTTTGCAATGTTTAGCATATTTGGTTGAAATTATTATATTTTTCAAAAATAATTAAATTATGTTCCTTTACATAATAGAACTATCAATAAAAATATTTTCAAATTTAATAAGATATATAAAATATAATCACCACATCAGCTAGCAACAGCTGATATGTTGTTTTTTTATGTATATACTGAAATAATAAAATGTAAGTGCATGCTATAAAATTTACATTGCTGTTATCTTTGTTTATTAAAGTTTTTTTTTTTAAGTGCATAGCATCGGCCAGGACGCGAACCCGCAACCCGGGCAACTGCCTGCAAGTGCAAGGCAGTCGCGCTGACCTCTCAACCACCAATGCAAGACTTGTTTATTAAAGTTGTTTTATATTTTGAAAAATATATCAATAATAATAAGTATTTCATTTAACTTAAAAGCAACATTAACATTTATTTTAGCATTTCCATCAAATTGAAACCAAATGTATTGAATAGATAAATGCTAAAAGAAACTGTTTTATTTATATCAAATTTAAAAGATAAATATCAATTACTGATATGGTTTATTTAAATAAACAAAAGTGAACTTCATGCTAAAATATTTAAAGACTTTGTTTATCTGCAAAAATTAAGAAAAAGAAAACGGGGGGGGGGGATTATCTCTATAGTTTATTATACTAAAATTCCAGTATCTCTCTATCTTCATCCCTCTCCCTCTCTCTAATTATATAGCATCATCGTCATTTTCAACCATGATCAATTCACTTCAGGATGAAGGTCTGTCCAAGTTCAATCCATCTTCTCCAATCTCTAGCCTTTCTTCACCACATCATCCCTGCACACTTTACTTCATCCAGCCATCTCACATGTGGTCTCTTTCTACATCTTTTACAATCTTTTGGAATCCCATTTAAAATATTAACTGTCCATCTATTATCATCTCTTCTAGTAATATGTCCAGCTCAACTCTACTTCAATCTCTTAATTCTTTAAACAATGTCAATAACACATATTTGTTCTCTTATCCATGCATTTTGTTTTCGATTTCTTATTATTCCTAACATGCATCTTTCCACACTTCTTTGAGTGGTCTGAAGTCTCTTCATTGCTCTTCTGTTGTGTCCAAGTCTCAGATCCATAAGTAAGAACTGGTAAAACACATTTATTTAAAACCTTCCTTTTCAAACACAAGGGCATATTTCCTTTTAATATTAAATTATTTCTACCAAAAGCAGTTCCAAGTTCAATTCTATGATTAATTTCATCCATTGTGTTTCCATCTGCAATAATAATCTGACCAAGTTGGAGTTGTTAACTTCTTCCAACTCTCTAATTTCTTCCAACTCATCATAATCAATATTTATTTTCATCTCTTGAGAAAAACCCAGTGAACATTTCTTTAGACTTTTTAACTCTTACTTTCATCTGATAACTCTTGCAACATTTTCTAAAGCACTTATGTATTATTCACAAATATAACTCCATCATCTGCAAAATCTAAATGATTTAAATAATCTCCATTTACTTTTATTCCTTTAACTTCCCATTTTAATCCACAAAAGATTTCTTGCAACACTGCTGTAAAAAGTTTTGGAGATATGGAGTCATCCTGTCCTACATCTTCTCAATGTTAATCTTTTTAGTATCATTATGTAATCATTATATAATCTAATCAATGTTATTGCATTTTTATCAACATTCTTCTGAATATGACAATATCCTGGGTCTATATTTTGATTGATCCAATGCTTTAATCACTGAAAAAATATTTATAGAATCAAATGCTTTTTCATAATCTACAAATCCAAAGAATAATGGCAACTCATATCTATTGGTCATTTCTATAACTTCTCTCAATACTTGGATATGATCAACTGTAGTGAACCCACTTTTAAATCCAGCTGGTTGGTTGAAATCCAAAGTTCTCTGTAGATGAGTTATTTTATCTTGGTAAAACATTTGCATAAAACTGATAAAAGACTGATAAATCTGTAATTTCTAATACCTTCTTTATCATCTTTTTAAAATATTAATATTAATACTACATTCTTCTGGTCATCTGATACATCTTTATCATTTAAACATTTGGTATATAACTTTTTCAAAAAAAAATTATATTTCTTCATCTGCTTCTTTTAAGATAATGATTATAATTCCATCATTACTTGGAGCTTTTTCACTTTTTCATAAAATTAATTGCATGTATCACTTATTCTTTTAAAATCCTGGACAATTGAGAAGACATAAATGTTGTAGGAGGTACTTGACAAAACTCTTCTATACATTTCATGATGTCATCTCTCTTTTTAATAATAGTTCCATCTTTTTTATTACAAAAATAAGTTTCTTACCAAGATCAAAATGTTGTTTTACATTCTTGAGCTTTTAGTCTCTTCTATAGCTTTCATTGCTATCTCACAATTATACTTTCTTATATCATAATTAATTCTTTTCCATACCATTTTATAAAATTTGAGATATTCAATTCTTCTTAATGCAACATTTTTTATATATTTTCATATTCCTTCTTTTCTTCATAAATTCTCTTGAAGATTTTATAAGTGTATCTATTTTCTTATTGATTTCATTCAAATCTGAATCATTTTCAAAATCAGTTAATATTTGAAAACGATGTCTAAGTTCTAATTTAAATTCATTAGAATGTTTCTGAAGATTTGGAATATCAACTATGAATATTGTTTTCCTTAATAATTTCTGTCTCTCTAATTTTGTATTAATATGTATCTTGCATCTCACTACTCGATGACCACTTCCTGTCTTGAATTTATTAAGAACATTACAATCTTGAAATAAATATTTTATGTTAATTAAAATATAATCCAATTCAGTTGTACCTTCATTTGAATGCTTCCATGTCCATTTCTATTATAACATTTTTCTTTTAAAAAAAATATCATAATATAAAGTTTTTCTTTTTCTGCAAACTCCACAAATCTATGTCCTCTTTCATTTCTATCACCATAATCAAATTTACCTACAGCACTTTCATCTTTCAATTCTAGCATTAAGGTCTCTCATAACAATTTTAAAATGATGTTTGGTCTGATCAAAGGCTTTTTGTACATCCATATAAAAATCCTCTACTTTATCACTATGAAAACTTGTTGAGACATAAACCTGAATTATCTGCATCTGGTATCTACTATTAAGTTGAATAACTAATATTGCCACTAATGTCTGATTCATTATCAAATCTTCACAATGTTGTTCTTCAATTTTTTTATTTATAATAAATCCTACTCCATTTGTATTTCCAATATTTGTGTTTTTGTAGTACAATCCATGTCCACTTTTTAAATCAATTGTCTCTTCATCTTTTCTTCTAACTTCACAAAGTGCAATAATATCACATTTAATATGGGATAGTTCTTCTTCCAATTCTTGCAATCTTCCTTCACTTGAAAATGATGTGTAGTTGTAAATACCTAAATAAAAGGCTACAAAAAGGAGTTTGTTGTTCTTACAGTGAACACAGAGGCCTACTCATTAATGTCAGCCAGCATGATAAGTTTACTGGCTTTTCTTCCGAATTTAAAATCAAGAAACACTGGTTTTTCTTCTCAGTTGCCCTATAGCTCTTGCCTGAAATACCAGTTAAGTTTTTTTGAAGGCAGATGTTTGTAGATTTTATTTTTTTAAAAAATATCATTTTCAGTACAAAACTGTATAAAAATAAAGAATATCTCCAACTGGAATTCTAACATTAACACTATTTATATCTTTTAATGAAAAAAAAAAAAAAGAATAATTTACTGTACCAAAATGAAAATGTATATGCCATGGCTTGCATGGAAAAAAAAACAATAATTATATCAAGTAAAAAAATGAATCTATTAATAATTCTCATTAACTAAAATAACTATCCGTCTGCTTCATATTATTAATTCTTCAATGTATTGAAAAGCCTTTATGAAAAAATGTGTAACTTAGACTTCAGTCACTTTATGTTTGACCTCTTAATATTGTTCAAAAACTATCTTTAAATATGAAAAGGAAAATATTTTACTTATGTCATTTACTTACATACATAATTATATAATATTATTTGTACTTGTTTATATATATATAACTTATTAGAAAACTCATGGTCTAAACAAATGTGATTACAAAATGGGTAAATGAATGTTCTCCATTAGAAAGTAAGATAAGGGAAAATAAACTAGATAAACAATCAATACTGGACATAAGATGAATAAATAAAGTCAAAAAAAAAAAAAAAGGGAGATGAAGTTCAAATGCCCTGAATTAAATATAAAAAAAATTTTTTTAAATTATTAAAATTTATTAATTAGTTCTTATGGAAATCTGCATCATATTTTATATGTTATTAAATATACATTTTTGTCATTAAGTTTCTTATAGAAGTGTCTTAATTATAAAATTATGTTAATAACTGATAAAATAAATTATTTTTATCTACCTAATTTATTTTTCCATTAACCAAATTGATTATCATTATTATATTCATAGGTAACAATCAGTTTTTGGAATGAGCTATTTTAATTATTTCTTAGCAGTATTAAGCTTATCATTTTCTTCTGAAACAACAATGGTAACTAGAAAGTTCTGATGCTTATAATTTCTTCTAAAAACAATTTGAACTTGTCATGATCTCACTGCTTTTTTTAAAATTCATTTAAAAAGAACATTATTTAATAAACTTTACAAGACTAGATAGACAATTTAAATGAGCAATGATTCCTAGTATCCCTTTACCATCATCATTCTCTTTTTCTAATAAGTTATTGGCTGAAAATGTGAAAAACTCAAGAAAGTTAAATTAAATGAAATACTATTTTAGTATTATTATCATATTTCTTAATGTAAAAAAAAAAAAAAAAATACTAATAAACAAGATAGTGAAAATGTAATTTTATAGCATACAAAGATATGTCTTTTAATAAGTATATACATAAACAAAAACCTCTGGAATAAACTGTACAATATCCAATACACCAATAAAAAAAAACAAAAAAAACAATAAGGAATAGCCCATTTAAGGCATGCATGTATAGCATCCTGAATAACATTTAACAATTAAAATTTTAAAAACAAAACTTATTAAAGTCACACAACATTAACATTCCCATGTGAATGGCAAATTTCCATTATTTATGTATATTAACACAATTGTATTGCTTATTTAACAAGTTGTCCATCATATTGATAAAATATGATCTAAATTTTAACTGTTAAATGCTATTCAAGATGTCATATATACTGTAAGCTGGCTATAGTTACCCCCCCCCCCCCATATATTGAATATTGTACAGATTACTGCAGAGTTTTTTATTGTATTTACATAAATGTAATTTTTCCTTCAAATGTATATTTATCATTAGACATGATGCAGAATATGAATTCATTTTTTAAAAAATAAAAAGTATTACAACATATCATAAGACATGTTTGTAAAGCAATATAAGACATGCAAAAAATTAAGGCTGTGTTGACTTGACACCACACTTTCTAATTTTTTGCACTTTATACATGCCTGAAATTGTTCACATAAGTCTGGATTTACACATGTAACTAAGGCTTTATGTAGATTTAAAAGAATATATATATTTTATATAATTAAATAAAAGTAAGAAATTTCATGAGTATTGTTTTAATATAATTTACATCAATCTTATCACTTTTCTAATTCTATTAAGAATCAAACTTAAATACCTAAGAGCATTTTGCCATATTAAAAAGTCAAATTTTTAACAATACAAAAAGTATAAATTTGTACACAAAAATAATAAACACATTATAACACTAAATAAAAATAGATAATTGTGACTTTTTAATATGACATTCTGCCATCATAAACACCCTACCCCCCACACACACTGGAGAAAGATATGGCATTCTGTGGACACAGACATGGGCAGCGGTCGAATATGTAAATACCAACATTTTATACACAATTTTATTTTTAAGAAATATGTAAGTTATTATTTTTTAAGATAATTTCAACTAAAAATTTAAAATAATTTATAACTCTTGAAATTTATTTTACAATATATTTTGTAAACAGATGACTATATGTATAGACGATTATGAATCTTAATAATAATAAAAGTTCTTTAAAAGATTACTGGTAACTCTAAAATATTGAAATGCAAGAATAATTGTATTAATAAAAATTGTAAAGAAAGACACATTGTTGATGTTTGAGTATTATTGTTTGATCATGTCACAAGACTTGCATTTTTCATAATAATCCAGCAATATTTTTTGCATCATCAAAAGAAATAAGCAATCATTTTCAACTCCCTCCCCTCCCCAAATTATTTTAATTTTTTTTTTAACATAAATATTCACATCTCTATAATTTAATTATATATATACACACACAATAATGTCATCTATAATAATATAAAATTATTACTTAAAATATTGTTTAATTTTCGTCCCCCTTTATATATATATTTAATTGCAAAAAATCAGATAAGAATATATAAAAGATAATTTAGGACAAATGATAAAAGATGTTAATTTGGAAGCTCATTAGAGTTTATTAGCAGGCACTGCACTTCAGTAGACAATGGCTAATTATGGTAGCATTTTAAATGAATGTCCGCTAATAAAGTAACTTTAAAATTAAATATTTAAGAAACTATTATTCTAAAAAAAATTTATAAATAATAAAATATCTATTTTATTTACTTATATGTGTGTGTGTGTTTGATTTGCATGTAAATAGTTTATAAATTAATCTTGTGCACATCAACTTTTTTAAATTACACATATAAGTGCAAATGTGATTTGTTTTCACACTTTCTAAATTTTCTTTTTTTTAAATGCATTTATATCATTTACTTTAGAAATTAAATAATGTTCAAACATCAAAATAACGAATTGATCATATCATTTCTATTCAATTGTCAAAGTGAGACACACACACAACTCGGGTCTAGAAATCAATTCAAAAATGTTTAGCTTTTGAATTTGCTATTCTTATCACAGAACCTTCAAGACAATTAATTTGATTTCAAATTTAAAGATTTTAATGTCATGGATTCAGAGATGTTTCATCAATGACAATATATTGTTTTCTGACAGAAGACAAAGATAACAGCATAATAAGACCAACTGACAAAACTCTATCAATAATGGCTTCTTGCCACCTTTTTATTTCAATTTTACTCAATGTTTATTCAATTTTAGACTTGCTTCATATATATATTAATTTAAAGTTACTAAACTTCTAGTCCTGCTAATTACTAATTGGGCACATACATAGATATAAACATGTAAACTGATAATAGAAAAGTAATAAAAGAATAGTTTAAACAAGGAGATAAAAACAATTTAAAATATAAAAGTAAAAGAAGGGTCACTTAAAGACAAAAAGCCCACAGCAAAGGAGCTATTATAGGATAATTGAGAAAAATTGTTTAGCCTTAGGAGGATTGTCAATTAGTAATAATTTATAGTTTCCTGACAAGATCAAAAAGTAAAGATATCTCTGTTTACATGGATATAATCTCTTAATTTCCATTTTTGATTAAAACCAAACATCCATGAAAAAATATAAATTCAATCTATATTACTACATAAATGTGAAAGTTTGTTTGTTTGTGACTTTATAGCTCAACAAATACTGCACTAATCTTGAAGAATCTTGCAAGATTTTCTTTTTTTGTGTGTAAAGAATTTTACTAGCATACAAATTTGTGTTTTCTTATTGCAATTTTCAATATAAAAATGAATGAAATATCTATACCATAACTGTTTTCAAAAGAAATCATTAAAAAACAAAATAGTAGCAGCACTGATTAAACAATTAGAGTTAGAAATTTTTTTAAAATGAAAAATAGTTTTTGTTATGACAATTTATATCAGTTATAATAATGAAGTTGATAAACTTGTAGAATTTCAGTTTATATATATAAATAATCAAAATTACCCCAAATTCGCAACTCAAAACAGGCTAGTGAAGAAAATAAATTCTAAAACACTACCAATGGTTTCACTGCTACAAGCAGATTTCTTAAGTGTAAAGAACTATAAAATAACAACATATTTAAACTAAACATTACAAACAATTCTATTTAATTCCCATACACCCCTATTATTGAAAGAAGTTTTAAATAAGTTAATTGCTTCTGAATCAGAAATTTTTAATAATAAAGTTTTTTAACTCTTCTTTTTATTTCAATTCTCTTAGAGAAGACCTTAGCTTTATCAAAATTAATATTGTGGCCTGTATTTTTTTCATGGATATACAAAGCAGCACTAAGATATTTATTTCTAACTCTACTTTTATGTACCCTTATTCTTTCATTCTGTTTTATATATACCTTCTTACAAAAACAAGGGATAATATACACTATTCCAGGATTAGTCTTTCTATCAAAAATTTCCTTGTATTATTTAATAAATTATTCAAAGTAATACCCCTTTTCCAAGCAATTTTCCTATTTCCAAACAAATTATTATTTTTACATACAATTTTATAAGAAGACAATTTAAATGGCAAAGAAATAAAATTTTATTTTTCTTTATCCTTGACACCATTACAAATATTACTATTAAATAAAATATTTTTAACAAATTTATCAGAGTATCCAACACTCAAATTATCATTCTAAAATTGATCTGTTTGAAACAAAGCTCTTTATTTCTATAACAATAATTTCTTAAAGTAGCTATCAGGTTTAATTATAGACCATTACTCTTTAATCTTAATATAATGACTACATACCAAATAATTAGTCTTTACATTTTTAATCACCAATAGATCTAAAAAATTTAATTTAACAAAATCTAACCCCCCTCCTTCTACCATATGTTTTATAAAAGGATCAAAACAATTAAACTCTTTCAATTTATCACTCTAAACCAGTGGTGGTCTTCAACCTTTTCACACCTGCGGACCGGTAAAAATAAGGATAAGGTTTCATGGACCGGCAAAAATAAAGATAAGGTTTCGCAAACCAGCAGAAGTCTACAGATACATTTTCTTAAAGATGTAAACTGCTTAGCCTTAGATGAGCATAATTGTTATAACTGATCAAAACAATGTTAAATATACAAGATGAAGTTTTATATATATATGGAATTTGTATAATAAAAAACTTTTTTTAAATTTTGAATTTTTTTACAAAAGTAAAAAAAATTTAATTCTACCCCCCCCCCCCATAACTAGAAAAACAAATTAATTTATTTCTGATTGATTAGATTTTGTTTTCGTTCCGTTTTATTTTTTTTAATTGGGTAAAAATGAGATGAAAAAATAAATAAAAATTGTTTATATTAATTAAAAGTTTAAAGTCTTATTATTTTGTACTTTCCTGCCAGTCTAGCACTGACCATTCTGCTGCCCAGCGCTACCAAGGGTTGAAGACCACTGCTCTAAACTACAAGCAATCACCCATATATCTAACAAATAACTTTAAATATAAACAATTCTTTTAAATTATCTGACTTTGTCATTAATTAATTAATTAAATCATCATCTACTAATTTTATAATTAAATATAATCACATGACTTTATAATTATTATGTTATTTAAAAGGCAAACTGCTTGATACAAAATGTTGTTCATTATTTTATATACACCATCTTCATTTTCACTTGAATATTTAGTTGCTTAAAATATGAATTAAATACAATAAAATACCCTTTGCTTTTTAATCATATCAATAATAATAATTTATAATTTTAAAGATTAAAAATTTTAAGAATAGTATTTAATATACTTTAATCTTAAATAACCCTGAGATAACTTTAAATCGAATTTATCTAATATAAAAACTTAGAACAAACTTGCTAGCCTAAGAACTGTAAATCTACAGTTACATTTTAAGTTATAGTAGAACCTCGAAATATTATTGTGATTAGTTATAAATACACATCTGTATAGTGCTTCTTTCCAAAAAGTATTTATGTATTATAAAGTCTCCTAACTATCCAAATGTTTTAAAAGGTTAAGCACAAACTCATCCGATCAGTAATTGTTCGGAGCCATCCTTATCCTATTTTTGGTTGTTATAATATATAATTATACTAGTCTAAATAGGAACAGAGCCTGAATGAATGAGTAGAAAGAAACAATGATGATATGAAGGATCACCATCTCTACTGTATGGAAAGTTTTGCCTGTCTGATATGAAGGATTTTAAATACCTCAGCAGACACTTTTATTACAGATGTCTTCTTTATTCTTTATTCCTATTTCAAACTGTTATATATTAATATAGGTAGACTTACACCTGATAAAATAATTAATTTATGATATTTATCCAGTTGAATGCAAAAAGATACATAATAAACTGGGATATAGATCAATAAATTAATCATTTTTATTACTCCCATTCATAGTATACATAAACCTTATTTAGTTAAGATTATAATCTTAAAACTATGCGTTTAGATGCGACAGTAGGGACCTCTACAAGTCTTAACACAAGATTAATGACTTTAAAAGATGAACGGCCACTCTTATCTTTGATCTACATTTTAATTATATAGACAAATCTAAAGCATTTTGATTTGAGAGCGTGAAGCTATTAACTACTTCACTGATTAAGTCTGCAATTTCTATACAAGCTAGCATACGCGAAATCTTTCGATTTACAAGTCAGTTAATCTTGTGTTAAGATTTGTAAAGATCCCTATTGACGCATTTAGGCGCATAGTCTTACGGTTATAGCCTTAATATATATTACTTAGGTAATGAATATGCATTTAACAAATTATTAATTACAACTTATTTAGTTAAGTATTTTTAATAAACACTCTTTCAGTGGTGCATGTTTCATATTTTTCAGTATCCAGACAATTGTTAAAACTGAGATGTTGAATTTAAAAATATGATCAACCTTCTATGATTTATTTATTTCTAAAATACTTGAGCAATTTTAAATATTAAAAAATAATAATTTTATTACAATATTAAAGTAACAAATGAATATCAAACAGTATTACAATGTTTACAATTACTTTTCCATTCTTCCTTCCAACCTCTCTATCACACACACACACACACATCTTTTCAGTGTATTTAACTTGACTTGTATTATGTCAATGTATTTAGAAAATCTTAAATTTATTTTAGAACTGATTCTACTATTAGCTAAACCTATGGACTTGACTAATATCTAAAATGATATGTGTTTAATAATTATCCTTTTCTAGTTTCTATAAATAAAATGCTTAATAGTTCTAACTTAATTATATTGGTTAAATATTAATTATTGAACTATATTATGAATATTTAATTGTAATAAAGGTGGGTCTGAAATTATTGTATTCAATATGTGTGTTTTGTTATCATTTATAATAGTCACAGACTACAAGAAATGGAGTGGTGAAAATAGTTAGTAAAGATAGCATTTTCATAAATAAATCAAATGCCTAATAAAATACAGATTTATTTAATCAAAAGATGCAACAAAATAAACACTAATAACTAAACATATATAATTTTTTAATATCGTAATCTTTCTTTTTGCAGAAAAACTAATTAAAATATATTTACTGACTTTCATGATTAAAATACTGTCAGTATTTACATACAAAATATCTTAAAATCTTTTCAAGAATCTATAGAAAGATTCACATCTCAACCCCATCACAACAATAATGTTCCATGTAGTAAAATATTCCAAAATATAATAAAATATAAACAAGAATTGTGGCTATAATAGTGTCAGTATTTGTTGAACATTATTTTAAGCCAACTATTCTCCTTCAAAACAGCAAGTTATTCAAAGAAGAAAATCATTTTTTAGGACAGTGTTTGACAATCTTTTTGACACTGCAGTGTCCTTGATCTCGTTCTTCATATTACACAGTATTCTTGAGGAAAACTTGTTTTTAATTGGTTTGCTTTCTAATTATTAGTTAGATGAGAGACATAATAGTTTATTGCAGTTGAGTTTTTGTTTATACATTAATTAATGATATGAAAATGAAGTACTTTAAAATAATTAAATTAAAATAATAATGTAATAATAAACTTAAAGAATTTAGTTTTGATAGTGTATGTTCAGATACAAAATTTAAAAAAACTAATACTGTTTAATTTACAATATAACATGGAAAAGCAATTTTGTTACTAATACATGTTCTACTGTTTTATAAATGTTATTAGAGTTTTTGTTATGATATTCTTAATGTGATACTTAAGCTTGCTTACTTTTGCACAACTGTTTTATTCTTGGCCTAATTTTGGATAGTCACACATGAATTTCATCCTTGAAAGAAAGATGGCAATTTCTATCTTTGCTCTTCAATGTTGGTATGTAAGAAAATGCTTGTTCACATATATAAGAGATAGAGAACTGGAGTAATATATTGAGTGCCTTTTCTGAAACAGAAGGATCTTCTTTATCATAATCTAGAATTGTTTAAGAGATGTGGTGATAATTTGTTGTCAGTGTGCAGATCACATTGCACTTCTGTCAATTCTTCCTCTTCATGAAAATTCAGATTCTCTGGCTTCTGTAGCATTTCAGAAAATGGATTTCTCACTCAGTCATACATGTTAAAAAATGAAAGTTTCTGCATAATTGTACTTCTAGAGCTCCCAAATGGTTTTGAATATGTTGTTTGATTTCTTGATTTACCCTCAGTAGTTTGAGCCAGAAGATGAAGAAATATTTTAAAACTACCTTTAGAAATGTAGTTCTTCCATACACTATGTTTGATTTTGAAAGTATTTTATCAACGCAGGTTAAAATAATTTATTTATTTCCTGATATTCTTGAATTCAGCTTGATCGGTGCTAATAATTTTATGCTAATTAATGGGGTCGTATATCATCTTCAAAGCAAGAAGCAAAGTATGCTTAACCATATCCTTTGAAATATTGATATAATTCTTCATTCAATTCAAATACTCTGATCAAGACTCTACCTCTTGACAGCCACTTAATATCAGTGTGCTGCAGGTTTGCATGATCGTCTCCGCGCTATCACATAATTTGCCAAATAAATGTGATGATAATCATTAAAACATGAAGGAGTATGATTCTTTAAAGATCTGATAATAAGTTATGGAAAAAGAGTGGTAGAGGTGTAGAACAACTTTAATCATAAGATAAAAAATATATGATTTACAATGTTTTTATCTTCAGATTTTTCAGAATGAATAAACTTATTTTTATGAGAGAACAAATAACTTCTACAAAGCAAACGTTTTCTTCAACTTCCTCAATCTGTTAACTGCTAGTTGATAGTAATTTTATACTTTTCTTTTTTCTTATCTATTCTTTAAACATAGCTAGATGCTCATTTTTCCAAACAATAATTAGATAGCTAATTTGGTTGGTTATGGGTAACTATCTGAAAATATCGATTAGTCTTAATAGATTCAAATCTTACACAATTGTTATGGAAACCACTAATCACTTAATCTTCCTACATATTATACACAACAACTTTATAAATATAACTTTTTATTTATAATCGTATTTACTTAAAGAGAGTACTTTTAGCAGTGTAACAGTCAAAACACGTGTATCTCGTTAACATAGTGCAGAATTCGACCACCACACAGAACAGCAGCACCATCGAGTAGCGAAGCCACTCATGGTATCGAGTTCGAACATAGTTTATCGGTTCCACACTACAATCTACGGAACAACGCCTCTGATGCGACATAAGTAAACACTTCTTTAGGCACGGTGGTCAGGGAGATGCACGAGATTCATGGTATTGTTTCCGAGTTGGCCAACAATCAAACGAATATTAATTCACATATATAATCGAGGAAATATATATAATGGGCATCGAATAAATGAAAACTTGACTACAGACGTACAGTTAAAATTATTTATTTACGTATTTAATAAAAAAAACATTATTAATGTTATTAATCATATTTTATATTCAGAGTTTCAATAGCTAATTGGCAATTTTACTATATATAAAAGTACATTTATTTATAAAGAGCATTCATTTATATGAAGGCGTAATCTAGCTACCTAAGGTTCCCGAGTGAGTATTTCTAATGCGTACTGTAGGGGCTTTATACTTTGCATTGCAAGAGTCATCCGTGGCGGCGGACATACATTTATTTAATAAAAATATTTATTTTACGACTAAGGGTGAACATTTATTTGAGAGTGGATGACGAAGATAATGCCGAGGCGGAGTGATATAGAGAATGATAAACTAAATAAAGGAACACGTGGTACGCTTTAGAAGGGCGATATAAAATGGCAGCACTGAAACTGCAGTGCCGTGAATAAGTTTATAAGGGCTTCGGGTTGGTCTCTGCCTCGACCCGAAGAGGTAAGGTGTCACATGAGCATAACCAAGGACAAGCGGTCCGTGTCGCAATTTGCCAGCTGGCTGCGTGACGGTCGTCAAGCCCTACGGGAACATTATCATGTCCACTTGTGTAGGACGACTGGGGTTGATTCAACCCTATAGAATCCGGAGTATTCACGGCGTGGAATGAGCCATCGTGGCTTCAAAACGTAACACATGTATAAGATCTAAAAGATTATGGTAATATTTAACTAGATTTCAAACTCGGCCCCCCATTATCAACGTTGACTGAAAGAAAATTGGTGACTCTCAAAGAAATGAAATTTCCGTAATTATTCATTAAAATTTAATAATAAAAAAAAATATCTAAAAAGGGGACTTATTACAGCGAGCATGCCAGCTGTTACGAAGTAGTAGACCCTGCATTACAATAACTGATTCTTTGAATGCGTCTCGATTTATATGAAATTTAAGTTATTTATAAAGCAAATATTAATGACAATTTGGCACGCATTCAATGTTCAAGCGATTATGGATTTAGCTTTAAAACTAAGACAATTATGAGAAGGTAATATTTCAATGATACTTATAAATAAAGTGTAGATTTGAGAAATACACACCTAAGAAGGATAGAGGGAGGTAAGCTAGATTATGCGAGAAATTTACAGATTACATTAATTCTCAAATTTTAGTTTCACAAAATTACAATTTTAACATTTAGAAGTTAGACAAATAGTAGGAGATGAGCTATAGCTTATTTACTAGAGTACTCTATAATTTGGAATACACACACAGGTACCTGTTTTATAAGATGTTTTCGTCCATTTGTTTAATAGTAGATTGTTCGTGATTAGCAGTTTTCTTTCTTGTCTTTGGGTTTTTTATTGATTTTAACAGCAGCGGCTTTCTTGTTTATTTCAGGCAGCAGATCATTATGGTGTTTTTACGATGGGCAAGGTGAAGTTCGGCATATGGTGGGCCATCTCCCGATGGAGAATAATCTCGGTGCTTACTCGGTCATACCTTGGCAATATCAATTTATTTTAAGATATTTTAGACTCTCCACTCGAGAGCAAAGCTAAAATTCAAGTGAAAGTCTCCAGCAAGTCCAAGATGGCCTCCTTTTTTATCTTGATCTTTTAATTTTTTTCTGTTGAGATATTTTTAGGTTTTCTTTATCTTGCCCTCAGGATAATCAATGCTTTTGCTGGTTTTAATTAGAAAGAAATCTGCTGTGCTATTGTTTGTTTGTTTTTTTTTTTTTTTACATTCGTTAATTACATTTTTTTGGAATTTTCCTATAATTAATTTATTATCTATCACTGACCGATGCTTTTAAATTTTCAAAGACAAAAGGGAATAAAATTATTTTAACTTTAATTAATTATTGCATCAGATTTTGTCAGAATTATTATTTAACGAAATTTAAACTAAGCAATAAATACGAACTTTATAAATTCAAAATAAATGATTAATATTACACAAGATTTATTTAGCTAAAGAAATCTAAATTATATTACTTTATCCGTATTTATTGCCTTTAATTTGAGATCGAAATGTGTGCGTGTTTACGTTGAATTCTACATATATTTATACATTTTTAATATTGTTACACACACAACTCGATATCAAAAGTTTAAATTTGGGCGGGATAGACCGGTCAGTGAGAGACGACAGAAAAAGGTGAAACTTGAGATTCGAATACGAATCTCACTGTTTCAGCAGCAATCTTAAAAAGTAAATATAATTTCTAATTATATGAATCATTAATATGAAAATTTAAAAAAGATTAAACAACTCCTCGCAATATTTTGACAAGTAAATTACAGATTAATTTACTAAAACTGTGTTAATACGTGCTATATACGTTTTTTTTTTTTTTAAAAAATAAAAATAAAAACATGAAAATTGTTGACATGAATTATCTAATTATACACATTATGAAACCATAATAATTAAAAAAAAATTCTTAAAAAAAAAACTAAACTAATTCGTTCTATAATAATATTGATATATATACTTTTTTAGACTTAAATCGCATCACAATATAAAGTCTCAAATGATAACGTCTAAATAATAATGATTTAAAATATTTAAAGATTGATCTTTTTCAATAAGATATTCAAAATAAATGTACTCGTATCTCTGGTATTCATCTCAAAATTTGATATTTATTTTTTTATTTCTACATAGTGACCTGGGTTACATGGAACTCCAGCTGAGAATCGCTGCTCTAGAATATAACTGTTTGATGCCAATATGGTTAGAAAAGTTTAAATATATTAAGATAAGATCATTTATGCCTTAAAATAAAACATTCAAATAGAGAATCCAATTAGTTTTGATATTCTCAAAATAATCTGAACACTAATAATAAAAATAATATTTATTTCATTCAATTCATTAAGCATGCCAACTTTCTGGCATATGCTAGAAATGATGATAATTATTATGGTACTACTACGTTACACATATACACATATATAAAAATCTTTGTTTTAAATTTAATATTATTTTAAGAAACATTCATTTTGAACCTATTTTTTCAGTATAAAATTATTTACCCATTAAGTAAAATGCAATATTTAATATTTTAAATATCCCTTTCTTTATAGTATGAAAATAAATATCCATTAATAATTTGTTTGATTATATAATCTTTCAAGCAAGTAAGGAAATGAATTTATCTTCAAACATTTTAAAAATACAAACAGATTTTAAAGTGTTGAGCTTAATTCACATTTTATCTGCATTTAAGTTTATAAAAAATGAATCTCTCTTTCAGTAAATACAGCAGAAAAATAGTGTGCACTATGAAAGCATATGATATATTATCTCGTAAATAATTTCTGTTTCTTTAAAATGGCATTTTCAAATGGCAATAAGACATAGTTTTTTTTTATTAATTTTTTCAGAAAAGCTTTTTTTTTTTATTTTTAAAAAAAAAAAAAAAAATCACATTTCACAGTGAGCACAATATTAAAATCATATTTTTAAAAATAATTTACATGATATTGAATTGTTTCAAAAAATTATTTTTAATTCATTCTCTAAAAAGTAAAATTCAATTACATTTATTAGCAGTTTCATGGGAAAAAATTAGCCATAATTACATGTTTGTGGATGTGAATATATACATGGGCATATATAAATTGCCCAGATGCAATTAGTAATATATATTTATATTTCCAAATTATAATATATCAATATCACTAATAAATAAACATTATAAAACAAATTATTATATAATCCAATATTTATTTTGATAAGAAAGACAGAACTCACTAAAGGTATATTTTTTACATAAATCTTGGATTATTTTACAAAAAAAGCTGCGGAAATATAACTAGCAAATAGTATTATATGTTATTTTAATATTAATTTTATGCAGAATAATTCAAACTTATTAACAAAATTTCCATTTTAAAATCTACATATGACAAGTCAAAATTTATGAATGAATTTAAAATTAATAACTTTTAAAATATTTAAATTCTTTGTTTTTTACTTATATGATAATAATTATATTTTCTTAATTTTCCTGTTTTTTATGGTATATTGGTTTTATGAAATATATATTTTATTTATAGTATCACACAAATTAATTTTATTATAAAAATTGCATCTTCAAACAAATACTCAAATAATCAATAAGGTGGTTACAGTAAAGTAATAGATTAAATAATAATAACATTCTTTAAAATTTAGTTTAAGAATGATAACTAGTATCAACATAGTACTTTTCCTGTAACATAAATATGATTTTGAAACTAAATTATATAATTTATTAGATAAATATTAATATCATAGTAATAAAACGAAAATTTAAAATCATTAACTTCATAAACTTTTTTTTTTTTAAATGTCTTTGTTTTCTCTTTTATATATGTCAGCAGACAGAATTTTATTAAAAATAATTAATACTTATCATATTTTACTTATTTTGGAAACAAGCATTTAAAGACAATAAATGTTAGGAATGGTTTATTTACAAGAAACAACAATTCTGAGTATAATTTGAGATAGAAATTCTTTAAATTTAAAATCATTTCCCAATTTTCTCTATATTTATATCAGACATAAAATTGTTTTGATGAGTTTACTTTCCCAATTTTTCATACATTAATAGAATAAGAATTTTATTCACAGGAGCAATAATATTAAATATATTTTAACAAGGAATCCTTAAAATTCAATTTTGCTTTTGCACAGTATTAAATCATAAAATGTATTGAAGGCATTTATTATTATAGATTTTCCAAGTTTTATTGACTGATACATTGGTAAATGCATTTTATTTTTATTCAAATAAAGCTTTTAGAATGAGAAATATGTATATAATTATAAATTAAAATAGATTTCACTTTCAAATGAAGTTTAATTTTTTATATATAAAATTGGTTCTTAGCTTTTTTTTAAAAAAAAGAAGAAAAAAAATTTAATGAGCAAGAATAAATATAGAAATTATTTGAAGTAAATTCTTTAAATTAAAATGTTATATTCAAAAGAGTTAAAAGTATTTTCTTTTTCTTTAAAATTAATTTCATGCAGAATTACAGTTGTCTATTGGAGACAATTTACTGACAAAATATATATGTATATGAATAAAAGCTCTGTAAAATTAAACAACTACATACTTTTCCAAATTCTTTACTATATATCTTCTTTAACTATATATCTTCTTGTGGCCTTTTGTTTTCAATTTAATTAATTTTAATTGGAATTCTATGCAGTATTCAATGTTATATATTTTAAAATTTCAAATCAATTTATAAATATTTCAAAAGACAGTTTCAGTATTTCTGACATATTAATTTCAGTATATTAAGACATATCAATGACATGTAAAATTACAAGAGAAATTGAAATAAAATATAATTTTTTTTACCTACATTTTTATTCTTCCAAGTAGAAAATGTGATTTCAGGTTAGATATTGCAGCAGGAAAGAAATTTTACAGTTTGGAAAAACATTCACTTAGTTACTAAAATAATATATTTCAAAAATTTAAAAAAAAAAAATCATTTAATATTAAACTTCTGATTTTCTTCTGACCTTTCAATGAAAAATGATCCAATACAAGCAAAGTAAAAATAAAATAAATTAATGCTCATCGCCAACCAATTATAATTTTAATATCTAGTTATAAACTGAATGTCAATACTGATTTTCTCAAAATTGGCACCTGTTTAGAGCAAAGACTTCCACAATTTCATATAATAGCTAATTTTAGATTATAGCTAAATGTTTGTGCTTTAATTAAAGAAAATCATTTTATTTTTATCAAATAATACCTCTTAAATAATTTAAGGAACTTGGCCTTTTATGTGCATATGCCCTCACACACAAAATCAACAACATGTTCAATGTAATAAATGAAATACTTATTAATAACTACAATTTCATGATACTAAGTATTAAATAAATAATATCACATGATCACTATCTCTTATATTAGCACATAATTGTTATTAAACAAGGCAAAACTCTCCATACAGTAGTGCCACCCCCTGTGCAGGTGGCACTACTGTATGGAGAGTTTTGTCTTAAATAAATAATGTTAGAATATTGAATATCCACACTCATTTGCAATTAGCTGCTGATGCTAAACATGTTAAGTATATTATAAGTAAATAAAATCATATTCATAAAATCATTATCTAATTCTAATTCGATTATTTAACTGTTAAAATAGCTAGCTAGTTTTATACAAATTAATTCTGTACTTTATAAACTCATATGAGCTATTTTAAAATAATATAATACTATCTGTCTCTTGTTTTAATATTTATCTTATTATATTTGAATGAAGTCCAAAGCCAACATCTCGTACATTTAGTCTAACAATTTCAATATATATATTCTAAACACAGTTGTCAACTATAAAAAATATAATGTAGATTAAAATTCAAATACATTGAAACTCACATTCGGATAAATTTGCTAAGAATTTTATTATATATATATTTTTAAAGGATATTAAAATTATTACTTAATTTTGAAATTTATATATACACCTGGGTCTCGTTTTATGCAGATATATCAAAAATTTAAATTATTAATAACTTATTTTCACTTGAAATACTTTTTTTTTTTTTTTCAAAAATATAACCTTATATTAGCAGCTAACGTGAATATGATCTGAAGCTGTATTTAGAATTTTAGCTTCTATATAAATAACCTATTTATACTAATGAGTAAATAATAATAGATTTATACTTACATATAAAAATATGCAATAAATATTCAAAAAAATTAAACTTTTAAAACATATATTTTGTTATATATAACAGAAATAAATAATCTTTTAGATTTTTAAAATAAAAAACAAAGATTTTATAAACTGAAAATAATCTTTCTAATGATAATGTATAATCTTTTTGTTTTGATTTTGATTTTATTTTTTTTTAATATAGAAACAGAAAATCATTAACACAGCATAAGACTGAAAGTGGCGCTAGTTGTACATCACATCACAAATAAAAATAAAGTGGCTAACAGGTTTCTCTGGGCATAATTACTGAGAGATTCTTGACTTCGTTTAAGGAGAAGCTATAATACATCACATCAAATCTGATTTCTTTCCAGTTTACAAACGAACGCTAGTGGTAATGATTAAAATATGTATGAAAAATGTAAAATTAAATATTGTAGTTAATAAAAAAAAGTAAAAAAAGTTTGTCTTGTAATAACTTTTTTCAAATATTTGAAATTTTTTATTAGTCATAGTTTATTTGCTTATTTTTTTAATGCGAATTTTAAAGTAATTTTTCTTTGTTGCTTTGCTTTTATGGGAATTCTGAAAATTATAGACCCTATCCCCCATTTTTTAAGGTAATTTAAGTCTATTTTTGTGCGATTTTTTTTTAATGCGGGTTTTCTGTGGAACCTATCTACCGCATAAAATGAGACCCAGGTGTATACTGCAATACAATACTTGTTATTCTTATTAATTAGACGACTACCATCAATGTTCAATTTTTAGATGCTATACTTCCAAAAGGCATTCAGTAAACAATCTTTTTTTATATATAAATATATTAATAATTATTAAAAATAATTAATTAAGGTGGAGATTATTACATTAATCAAGATATAGATCTTAAACTTTATTAAAGACTAATATATTACTTCTTACTAAAGATAAATATATGGTCTTATTAATTCAATGCTATCTTTTTATCTGTATTCATGCATAATATTTTTATTCAGAAAAATGATGATATACATACAAAATGCATTTATTGCAAAGCTATTATTCATTAAATAGCTTAGATTACAATCTAATAACTTCATCCTTATTCATTATTTATCTATCTTATACTATCAATAGTGCTACACTTGCTATATGCACTTAATAATGATAACTGTTTTTAGATGTATTATTATTAAAGAGTCATTTATTAGACTTTTTAAAAGATTGTGGCCTGAAATGATAGAAGACTTCTGGTTCAGTTAGAAATATATCTGGGAATCATAGGTTCTTTTTTTCTCCTTTGATTTAATTCAATTATTTGAAATATAAAAATGTTAAATAATAGTTTTTAGGTCTATTTAAAAAATATGATGCATGTGTAAACAAAAGGTGACATTAAATTAATAAAACTATGTAATTATAAATAGCTATAATAAAAAATATAAATTGATCTTTGAAGTTAAAAGTCTATATACGGGCTAAACATAGTATAATAATCTCTAGTCTAATAAATGAATGTGAAATGATCAATGGTTGCAGAAAGAAGGCTAATGTTAACTGAAAGACCAGATTCTTCTTTAAGACCTTAAAGAAATCAAGCAGGGAAAATTACTAATGTTCATTCTATATGTTCTCATTGCAGCTGTTATTACTACAAAATTATTTCTATGGTAAATAAACATGAATGAGTTAATCACCAACAAGCATTGGTCAGCATGATGAATTTAATAGCCTTTTACCTCCGAGTTTAAAATCAAAAAACATAGTTATTCTCCTGGGAGTTGATGGTTAGTTGAAAAATCAATTATTTTCTTGCACAGAATAAATATATATGGAAATAATCCTTTTAAAGATATTTATATTCAATGACAGACAAAATTGGCCCTTATTCTCAGGAGAATGTAAAGTCATCAGACAAGGCAACACTTAACAACTGAAAGCAGAGGATGCTTAAATCCCCCTTATTATAGATTCAAGCTGCCATTCAATCACAGCATTTATTTAGGTACCTATAATTAAAAAGTACTTTTAAGTGAGAGAAAATTATATGAATTGGAAAAAAATCTGTATAATGTTAAATGGGGCATTGCTAGAGTTTATGAAGTAGAAAAAAAAAGGTGGATATCTATTGTAAGGGTAACTTACAATCTTGTTAACCTCACTTGTTTATGTGATATCAAAACATAAACTTAAAAAAATGCAATTGTAAGTTTATAAATAGTAAATACGTTAAAATACCCATATACACACGTATATAACTTAAATGTTATACTATAAAATTTTAATAACAAAGGTTAAGTCAAATAAATAGTTGTTTTAATGAAATTAAATACTAAAATGATTATTTTTCAATCATTCATATATATAAAATAATTATTTAAATTGACTAACATCATTAATCAAGACGTAAAACTTAGAGATAACCTTAGGTCAAATCGTATCTGAGAAACTAAATGCGAAGAAAATAAATTTAGAATTCAATTATACAATTATTAATTATAATACTTTCAACAATAATCAAATAGTAAACTCAATACATGCTAATTACTGGAAGTCGATTCTACTATAAAAGCTAAAGAAAACAATTTCCAAATTAATTCTATCTTTTACAAATGTACTAGTGACTACACATAGTTATTTTGCTGTGTTCGAATTCCAAACACATTAAAAAGATGGATCAATAGTTTGAATGAATTTTCCTTGTTTATAAAATCTTCATAAAAATAAAACTCTAATATCACTCAAGAAAAGAGTAAATAAATTACTTTTTAATATTAATAATAATCTTTTCAAAAACAATATTATCTTTAATAGAGTAATTAGAGAAACTCTTAACGAGATTGTTCTAAACTAGAACTTTAAAGAAGATAAATATTATCAAAAAACGGTAGTTGGGGAGGGAGTGTACTGCCGCCATTAGATGGCGCTGCGACATCATCAACAACCAGCCTGAAACCTGCAAGTGATAAATTTATTTACAAAAGTGGCTCAAAATTCAAAAAAAAAAAAAAAAAGTTACAAAAGTGGCTAAAAATTCACAAATAAAAAAAAAAAGTTACAAAAGTGGCTAAAAATTGAGAAGTAAAAAAAAAAGTTACAAAAGTGGCTAAAAATTCACATATAAAAAAAAAAAAGTTACGAAAGTGACTAAAAATTGACAAGTAAAAAAAAAACAACCCCAAATGCTATGAAATTGAACTAAAAAAAAAAAAGCGATGAAAGTGTCTGAAAAATAACAAATAAAAAAGAAAACAACAAAATGGTCAAAAATCACAAATAAAATAAAAAAAACCATGAAGGGGGGGAATTTATATTTGTAATTAGACATCTCATACTAAAAAAAAAAAACGGAATTGGCAACTTTGTTTAAATAAACGTAATGAAATATCCATCCTATATATATTTACTATGAACAGAATATAATACTAAAATATATTTTTAAGAACTAAATGCTGAAGAAAGATGTATTATTTAAAATTGGATTGGGGTGTTATATTTTTTTAATGTAAGAAGTAGCTCTTACGTCACATTCCAATTGGAACTATTTTTTTAATGTAAGAAATAGCTAGTACGTCACATTTCAATCTGCAACTTCTTTAAATAACTTGGCTAGTGTTTTGTCTTGTGTTAAATTATTTTTTTAATCTGCTGTTACTCACATGGAGATCGGCTGAGATTAGAGGGCTATAATTTTAATTAAAGAAGAGTTGTAAACATGGCAGAAGGATGTCCGAACTGAACTCTGAACAAAAATTTGGTAATATTTCTACAAATATATTTTTAAAACTCTCTATTTTAATATTTTTAATTATTTAAATTTTTGTTAAAATAACATATTGTAACATTCTTGCCAATAAATATAATAATTTTTCCTGAAACTGTAGTTTGTGATTATTTTAAACTTGCTAATATATTTAATTACTTATTATTTATTACTCTGTATTTAAGTGTTGTGATTTCTTATTTGCAAATAGTCTTTTTATTTTTTGAAAAGTTATTCAGTAATTCTTAGTAATACACAAAATTCTGTATTTGCATTTTAATTATTTCTGATCGTATTCTTGATGCAATTTGAGAAATAGATTTTCTCATGTAATATTCTTTTTACTTTATATAACCTTTAGCTTTTAAATCTGATCGTTTGCAAATATTGTCCGCTACTTAATTTGACTTATTTTTCATGATATGCCACCATTTCAAAACTGTAATATTCTTTTTAGCTTATATAACCATTGCTTTTATATGTGATCGTTTACAAATATTGACAGCTACTTAATTTGCCTTTCCCGCGTTTTGTCCGCCATTGTCCGCCATGTTTGTATTTGTATTAATCACGAACTTATTTATTTTTTAAATTTGAATTATTACAGGATTTGAAACAATTTTCTTGGTGTTTTTTTTTAATAATTTGTACTTTTTATGTATTTCTTGTATACATATATCTTGAGCCATTTTTATTTTTTGATTTAAGTGAAGAAATTTTGATATTAGGGGGGGGTCAACCACGTTCATCGTTTTTTTTTTATTTGTGATTTTTGAGACACTTTCATCGATTATTTTTTTGGTATTATTTGTCATTTTTTAGCCACTTTGTT
Organism: Epiperipatus broadwayi; assembly: GCA_028023455.1. NCBI lineage: Eukaryota > Metazoa > Onychophora > Udeonychophora > Euonychophora > Peripatidae > Epiperipatus > Epiperipatus broadwayi. The sequence continues at coordinate 12,668,857 of JAQFVV010006211.1, read as the reverse complement.
TAAATAAAACAATTGAATAATATGAATATAGTGGACAACCATTTATTTTTAAATTGAATTGGGATAACCTGTTCAATAATTTTTTAAGAAATTTACAAAGAAAGCTACATTTTGCAGAACGTGATGAAGGTAATTTTTCCACTTTCTCTTTTAAAGTTGCCTACTATGTATCTGCGTTATGAATTATTATTATATCTGTTACTTAAATAATGCACAGCATATTTGCAAATAGCCTTTGATTTTGTAAAAATTGATAAGATTTAGTACATTTTAGAAAAGTTAGTCAGTGGTTGCCATATTTCATTATAATTTTACACCGAGTTATTTTTGGATAAAAAGTCTTCATTGAGGGGAGTAATGTTCTTATTAGTTTATACTGTATATCCGTTGTTTTGGATTTTCCGCGCTTTGTCCACCATGTTTGTTTTTGTATTAATCACGGACTTATTTATTTTTTAAATTTGAATTATTACAGGATCTGATACCATTTTCTTGTTTTAATAATTTGACCTTTTTATCTATTTCTTGTATACATATATCTTCAGCCATTTTTATTTTTCGATTTAAGTGAAGAAATTTTGATATTAGGGGGGGGGTCAGCCACTTTCATGGTTTTTTTTATTTTATTTGTGATTTTTGACCATTTTGTTGTTTTCTTTTTTATTTGTCATTTTTCAGACACTTTCATCGCTTTTTTTTTTTTTAGTTCAATTTCATAGCATTTGGGGTTTTTTTTTTTTTACCTGTCAATTTCTAGCCACTTTCGTAACTTTTTTTTTTTATTTGTGAATTTTTAGCCACTTTCATAACTTTTTTTTTTTACTTCTCAATTTTTAGCCACTTTCGTAACTTTTTTTTTTTATTTGTGAATTTTTAGCCACTTTTGTAACTTTTTTTTTTTTAATTTTGAGCCACTTTTGTAAATAAATTTATCACTTGCAGGTTTCAGGCCGGTTGTTGATGATTTCACAGCGCCATCTAATGGCGGCAGTACACTCCCTCCCCAACTACCCAAAAACATTTATATATTCAAATAAATTATTTTAAGATTTCATTTTTTAAAAAATGCATCATGAGTAAAGACAATTTGCCATGGGATCTAATGCTTTTATCTTAATTTAAAGTAGTGTAATTACTTATTCCTACTGAAATGCCTAAAGTATATATATATTTCATCTATATAATTCAAAATGCAATTTAATTTATATTGAAATAATTTATGGAAAAAGATGACACCATCTCGCAAGAGGAATCTTTATGAAAAACAGAATTCCTCACCGATTGATAACCAGGAAATAAAGAACTTTATTCTTAATGAACATTATTTCGCAAATTATGGAAATGAATAGGACAATACCATAAACTTTTAATACATATCATCTTTGCTTATCATCATCCATAAATATATAATTTTATTTCCTTTGCTTCCAAAATCTACTTACGTTGGATAATCCAGTTTGGAAAATCCTTAGGTGAAAAGAAATTGGAAAGATCATTGAGTTAAATTTTTTTTTTTATGTAATAAAATGCAGGTCTTTCTTGTAAAGCGACTTGACCAAGGTAAATAAGTAGACTTAATATGAAGGTAAGATTTTATTGTTCTTCATATTAAATTCATTCACTTATGACAAACAGAATTTTTGTTTATTACTAAATTAATTTAGTAATATTTGTTTATTTATTCTTTGTGTAAATGATTAATATCCTTGGCTGAATGGTCTATTCTTTCAATGATAGGGACTACACATAGGAGGGGGGTCTTATAAAAATGGAATTCCCTCAAATAGATTCGTTATTACAAAAATCTTCATTTATACATATATTGTTTAAATTAAATTTAGACAGTATTATTATAATTTTTGAAATTATAAAATTTCATGTATTGTTTTATAACTTATTAAATATTGTTTGTGTTATAATACATATCTACTTGGGGATATGGGGGGGGTATCATTTCAAATTTATATATTAATATAGCAGAGATGTATGAAAAGCACTCATAATTATAAATGTTGATATATATTGTAATGGTATGGGAATTTTCCTAAGGAAATATCAAGACCATCACATCTCACTATGATCAGATTTTGGATCTTCAAATAGGATGCTGTGAATAAGATGATCTCAATTTAATCTAAAATTGAATCTACTATACCAGACATAAGATGCTAACCCAACAACAAGACCCAGCCGCAAAGGCGGATTCAAACTCAGCCAAACCAAACTGAATTTAAACCCAACTCAGAGCTTAGATCAAATCAATGGATGACATATATCGATGGTACATGACTATGCGCCAAGAAACTAGCTCAACGGATGACGATGATGTGAGACTCCTGATCTGACTCTAATAACGTATAATAAAATAACTAAGGATATTTATAAGTCAATTCATATATGTATGTTCGAGTTGCCAATACAGACAGCGAGCATTAATATTAAAATAATTATTGAATAATAAAGAGAGTTAAAAACCAAATGTGTTAATAAAATGTTTAATAATAATAAATATTTTTTCAACTTTTATATGGATTACCTCTAGTCTTTAAAACGGAATTTATAATTTACAATAAGAATGGCAGTCGTTATTATATGCCAATAACTATTACGCAATATTATAGGAGGATTATATGTGTCTATGCCCTGACAAGAAAATAAATGTAGATAAAGGTATTAAGCTGTGACAGAAATTATGATTCTAATTCTAAATGAAAGAATGTGAGATTTATTTTCACATTTGTAAATCAATTCACAAAGAGCAAGATAAGTATTTAGGGCATAACTTTAATATTTAATAGAAAACTTACTTAATTATAAATGAATATGACTTTTTTCGACTTTAATAAATATCAATTCATCATGGTTTACGAGCATGAGAGCGGGCTTTACTGGAACTAAGGAGTAAGCGATACTGACATCTTATGAGCTATAAAAATGAATATGAGAGATAATGGCTTGTCGGTGATTTAAGTAGGAGGGCGGCTTGTGTTTACAAGTCTTTTATGCCCCATGAAGAATCTGCGGAACATAGGGAAAGCCAGGCCGGGTCATAGCCACGAACCTTTGGTGTTCCAATATAAACGAGCAAGTGAGGAAGTGCTTTCTTCCTATGAAATTAAAGTAATAATAATAATATCACCGAGGACAAACCTACGAGGCAGGAGATGGCTCGCATCAGCAACGTTTGACAATGATGACTTGATAGTCATCATGTTTAAATAATAAAACTCATTTTATATAAGGAATGCTCTACGTGATGACCTGATCAAGTTAAATTAAAGTCAAACATGCTTTAACCAAAAGTACTTAAGGCAATAAGAAATTATATTAATTATACCCTAAATATCATGCCCTCCCTGAATATTAATGGAAAGTATAAAATTTGAATTAGAATATATTCATTTACTTTTCCTTATTGACCTTTAATAAAACATTTTAACATTATTAATGTGAATAAATAAATATTAGGAACTCAATAAAGTGACCAGGAGCATAGGTGAGAAAATGGCCAATAGTCATTATCAGCCGTTTGTAAAAATAGCAACATTTAATAAATCCTTCAACTCGATAATTAATAGAACTGTATTAAATTAGTTCTAGTGGGCAAGAATTACTATATCTTAATATTATATTATTTTCATGAGGGAATTTTCACGAAAGAGATTATTATCGAGTTGAAGTTTTATTGGCATATAATAAAAATAAATAACATTAATAATTATTCAATAAATATAAATAATACAGTTAATGAAATGAACCGCCATCGTAAGAAAGGAAAGTTAACAGACATTAAATTTAAAGACTAGAGATAGAAAAATGAGAATTATTTATACAGATTAATACATTAAGAAATGAGAAGAGCTTTTAATAGTACTTAATTTAAAGGTAGCGGAAACTGGCCTGAGAGTTACGGTTCATTAAAGAAATATATTACCATTCCTTCCGTGGTTGGTTCCTTAGTTTACACGGCAGAGTCCGAGTTGGTTGAAACGTAGGTGCGCATTTTCACTTATTTGAATAGCATTTTGGATTGACTCTTTTGGCAGTATGATTGGTGTGGATAGGTTTAGTTTTGCAGCTACATTAAAGATCTTCTGGGGACTTCGAGCCCAGCAGTCAGATTCCCGAAGTTAGCCCCTCACCATGATGGAGACACTATAGAAATTCATAATTTAAGATGCACATAGATTTTAGTAGCTTCTCATTCAAAACAAATATGGCTTCTCTTTCTCCAAACTTTTCCGGGCTATTTATACTGTCCTGTGGGTTCCCATCTATGCCGACTCTAGATGCCTTCAGGCTAAAGTTTCTTGCATTATCAAAGTTACAAATTTTTACTAATTGATTTTAGATACATTCCCTCGATAAGGCTTTCAAACTCATTAACTTTGAATTCATTTTCTAATTAGAAAATGAAATTTGTAAATCAAAAAAACGATTTTAATCAGGAACCGTCCTTACATTTTAAATTATTATCTTTTTGCTAATTAATAAAAAATTCCCCATTGTTTTTGGGAAAGGATGATCTGAAAGCTTATCGAAAGAATGTAGCTTTTAATCGCTAAAATTTGAACAAACTGTTTAAAAGTAAAATAAAACATTCCAACGCAATGAAACTTTATAACGAATATATATATTTAAATATTTATAAATATATACACACAATCTAATGACATTGATTAGTTTAAATATTAAACTAGTTGGTTTCAACATATTTGTGTATAATACTGTTTTTTAGCATGTATTGAATGTATAAAGCCCCATTGCATTTGGAAATTCATGGTTAGTACTAGGGTTTGGGGCTACATGTGAGATATCATGAAGCTACTTCAATAATAATTTAATATTAAATATTTAATAGAGAAACAATCTAGAATAAATCATTCAACCTACTGAAAACAAAAAAAAACACAAACAACAGTCTTTAATTTTGAAATCATATGTTTAACAAATTTATTTACAATTATTACAATTTATGTAATGAGAGATTATAACAAAAGTAATTAATTTATTTGATATCTATAACTACTCTATACTTATTAATCCAATTCCCTTTTCCCCTTAAAGAATGACCATTCACTATCAATACTAACAAAAAAAATTTTCAATTAAAACTTGTTATATTTATGCAGATGTAAAACAAAATAAAAATAATATTGAAATATTATTAGAAAATCAATCAAGGATATTGAACCAATTAGAAAATAAAAATACTAAAATAGAACAAATAATAAAAGATTTTAAAAATAAATATGATAAGGAAAAACAAATAATAGTACAAAAACAAAAGGATTAAATTATCTAATGTGGAAGAAGATACCACTTCAGATAAATTAAATCACATAATACAAGCTATTAATAGGATGGAGGAAAAACAAAATAAAAAAGGATATCAGGATAAAATAGAAAATGAGATGGGAAGCATACAGATGGAACAAAACAATAACGAAGATGTTATTGGCTCCATAGAAGGATATGTAACCCATAATAATACCCAATCACCTGTAAGTCTTCAAAAAGAAAATATTAATTATTCCAATCATACCATCTAAGCTAACACAATAAATCAATTTGTGAAATTAAAAAAATTCCAAGGTCTTACAAATTAAGCTCCCACAGAACACTTAAAAAGTTTAAACTTATATTTTTCTATTAATAATAATTTAACAGAAGGTGAAAAACTAATAGTGGCATATAGCTATTTACAAGGGGATGCTTTATCTGGGTGGGAATCACTATTCCAAGTACCTAAAACTTTTGAAGAATATGAAATGTTATTAATAAAGACTTTTTGGAATAACGATCATCAAGAAACCTTATTATACCAAATTCTTCAAGAAAAATATAGAAATACACTTGGTGAAACACTTACCAAAATCTTTATAAGGCAAGTAGCCAGATTAAACGTCTTGATACTTATCATTTTAGCCAAAATCAAATAGTAAGAATTATAAAACATAATTTGCCATTAAAAATTGAGCAAATTTACTATTTAACAATGCACAAAACATCGAATAGATTGCAGATCTATTGAGTAACATAGATTTCAATAATCAGAATATGAACCTAAAATATTCAGAAAAGAAGGAAGAAGATATACCAGTAAATACTATCATTTATAAAATAAGAAAGAACCATAAATCTTTTAATCATTCTCACAGTAAAACAAGAAAGAGTGATAATAATACAGGGTAAAATAAATACCGATACATTTCAAACTTCAAACACCAACAATATAGCATCTACTAGTGGATGATGCAAATTTGAAATGGGTATGTTAAAGATGTACCCAAAATAACATACACGGTAAATTAAAAGGGGTCTTAGGAAATAGTTCCTCCCATAATAAAAAAAGAGGAACAAAAATAAATTATTAACTAGACAAATTACTAACATAATATGTTCAGAGAAAGAGAATGAACCCAAATAATGCTGTGAAAAATTGTCCAATGATTAATATAATATTTAAAAATTAAAGCCTTATTAGACAGTGGTAGCCAAATCTCTGTAATTTCTGATGAGTTTTATAAAAATGTGATGAATAAAATTCCAAATATTAAAACCCTACCTCTAAAATCAGTACAGATTATCATGGCTAATAATAAAAAGGCAAAATTAATTCAAAAGCAAATATGGATAAACTGATCATTAATCAAACATATATTTATCATGTCTTTTTGATATTAAGTGGACTTATTCATGAAGTTATATTGGGAATAGGCTTCCTACATATTAACAAGTGTATGATTGATTTTAAAAATAAAACAGGATAAAGGGTGAGGTTATAGAAATGGCATTATGTCCAACCTATAACTTAAAACGAAGTAAATTGTATGATATCCACCATACCTGAAACACTATTAAATACCTTATTTCCTAAGATATGGAAAATAAGATCATTGGAGATACAGAATACAAATTTTACTCTTTATTAAAATTTTTGAATAGAGAGATAAATGAAATTCAATAACTATTTAAATTTCACAATATGACAATATTAAATTATGTAATAATTATCAGGATTATAGTTAAGAAAAGTAAGGAATAAAAGTATAAAGAAAAAAAATACAATATATAAGCGTGTCCAAAAATATAATAAAGAATGAACACCTATAAAAGAATTTATGGATTCATTTATAAAATAAAAACCTAGGATGAATCATATCAGTAGCATGGAAACAGAAGACTGGTTGTTCATAAGTTGCCAAATTCATAAATGAATTACAACTGATACGTTTATTGGATGCCAGAGAAAATCTAATAAGTCTCAAGAATTAAAGAGCAAGATTGGCAACTTTAAATAGGTCTATACATGAAATATGTATAGACTAATTAAATTAAAACATTTGATATACCATTTTACAAAGAATAACTATGGCCTTAAATAAATCAGACCTAATAATAGTTAATATACTGACAAAGACACATTATATGAAAATCAATTGTAAGAAAGGAATAAAAGGGAAATAATCCATATGATAATGTTGCATAATAAAATATGAATAATATAATTATATTAAATAAAGGTACATGAATCTACATAGATTCAAACTCATTAAATTACTTAACCTTAATAAGTAACTTCAAAATAAAATTACCAATTCTATAATCCATTGAAATAATTATCTACTATAAACAAACATACATAGTTAAATACATATTGGTTGGATAGTGGAATTGAAATTCATGGCACATATAATGCTTGAATATTAAAACCATATCAAGGAAAAACAATATTTTCCTCAGATAATCTATTCCGCAATAGATAGGAATTCTAATTACCCATAATAATAACAATATAATTATTATTGAATATAATAATTACAAACATTTTAAGATTAAAAATTAAAATTTTAAGTCTAGGGGAATTATGAAATATGAAATGTAAGAATACATAAAACTATTCACATACTCATTAAATAGAAGATATTAAAAATTAAAATAAAAAAAAAACCATTCAATTTATTTTAATCTTTTAAGTTGAGGGAAAATGTGAGAGTACGCAATATTATTACATAAGTATATATGATTAGTATATAATTTTTTTTAAAGTTGTTTTAATTTTATTAAAACAAGTAGAAATAACTATTTTTCATTCATTGATATAATATCATTGTTTAAACTAATAACAATTTATTAACCAAAACATTGCAATAGAGCTAACCTTTAAAGTCAAGTCGCAGATTAGCAACTAATACAAAGGAAATGAAATCAAAAATTCAATTATTCATTAAATGTAATTAACAATTATAGTATGTAAAAATCGTGAAAGTCAAATGACATATGCAGTACAAGATTCTGGAAGTTGATTCTGCTATAAATATTGAATCAAATTTGTTATTAAAAATTCTATCTTTTGCCAATGTACTAGCTACTTCATACAATGATTTTTACTGTGTTCGAATATAGAATACTTACAACAGATAGATCGATAAATTGAATGATTTGCTTATTGAAAAAAGTTTTATTAGAAAACAAACTCTTAATATTACTCAAATAGAAGAATAAATAAATTACTCTCTATTAATATTATTCATAGTTTCTAAACGAAATTTTTTTTTTTTTTTAATTAAAAAGCTTATAAAATTGTTCTAAATTGGAATTCTGAAACAGATAAACTTTTTCAGAAAACATTTATATATGCAAGCCAAAATTAATTTAAGAAGATTATATCTATAAAGAAATGCCTTGTGAATAAACTTCACTTGTCATAGGATATATAATGCTATTGTCTTAACCGAAGATAAATGTAACTGCTTATTCCTACTGAAATGCCTACAAATTATATAAATTTCATTTATATAATCTAAATAAAACTCCAATTTGTAATGAAATTGTTTGTGAAAGAAGATGTCAATATCATGCAAGAAGAATGTTTAGGAACAATCGGATGCCTGGATAGCTTTCCATGACTGACTTCCAAAATAATAAAGAACTTTATTCTTAACAAACATTACTTCTCAAACATGGAAAAGAATAGGACAGTAATATGAACTTTCTTTATATCAAATAATCTTTGTGAAGCGTTATTTAAAAACATTTAATTCTATTTCCTTTGTTACTAAAATCTTTTGCCTTAGGAATAATTCATTTATGAAAGACTAAATGAAGATGAATAGAATCATGAAGTCAATTTTTTTTTTTTATTTAATAAAATTTAGGTTTTCTATAAAAGCGACTTGACAGAGATTTAAACTGAGGTACAAAAGTAAACTTAATATGATCATTCTTCATATTGGATTTATTTATGATATTGACAGAACATTGTTATTAATTTAATTAACATGATGTTTGTTTGTTATTAGTTGTGTAAATAACTAATATCCTGTATGAAAGATTTTATATTCCTTAATGGTGACTTTACATAGGAATGGTCTCATGAAGTTAGAATTCTCTCATATGGATTGTATAAAATATTATTATTTATTTGTATATATATTAAATTAACATTAGCTAGTTTAGTATTTTTATAATTTCTTTTTCGTAAATTATAAAAATTTGTTTATTATGTAATATGTTATTAGGATCTATTTGTGTTATAATAAATATCTACTATTGAAATATAGAAAGACATTAATTATTTAATATTATAAAATAGTGGAGATGGAAGCAAATCCTTATAATTATATTTGTTACATTAAATAAATTTGAATTGTTATTCGTTAATAAATATTGTTAATGTTTATTTTAAAATTAAAGAAGTTCCAATTTATTTATCTATTCATTTTACGAAACCAAAATAGTCAACCATATATACCCACACACATTCATTATAGTTATTTAATATCCTCATAAATATTAAGTGAAATAAATTTTAAAAATATATTGAGATTATATTGAGTATGGTTATTACTGTAAAACTGATGAAAACCCCTGAAGAGAGTTAACCGCAACTTCTCCCTGAGTTTGAATTCTGAGCATAATGGAGCAATTAGTAAAGGTGAAGGTTGAATGATTTATTGTAGATTGTTACTATATTAAATATTCAATATTAAATTATTATTATTGAAGTAGATTCAATTTTGGATTAAATTAAGATCATCTTATTCACAGCATACTATTTGAAGACCCAAAATCTGATCATAGTGAGATGTGGCCACCTTGATGTTTCCTAGGGGAAATTCCTGTACCATTACAATATAAAGAAAATTGCTGTCAGTTAATAAACATTATTATTTTTATTTTATTTTAAGAAAGTCTCTGGATTTATTTAAATTATTTATTTTCATAATAAAATAAGATTAAATGGTATACGATTATATACTCATACCTATATATATCATCCTAATTTGACGTCATAATAACTTGGTTGAAAGTAATTTTGAGAATCTATTAATTGAAATTGTATTAAATAATATTATTACTACAGGATATTAATGGAACCCCTGAAGAGAGTTAATTGCAAAATCCACCCTGAGTTCGAATACTGAGCATAACGGAGTAATCAAGAGAGGTGAAGATTGGATGAATTGGTCTAAATTGTATCTATAGTTAATATTTAGATATTAAATTATCTTATTTGAAATAGATGCAATCATAGGTTTAATTTTTCTCACATCATTCATGGCATCCTATATGAAGCCCCTAAGTCCGACTATAGTTAGATGCATTCACCAACATTCCTTAAGGGGATGAGGACAGTTACACTACATTACAATAAAGACATAAATATCAGAAACAAAAGGAATGAGATTTATTATAACTAAAAAGTGAACCATCAACCAAAGTTGATGGTATATCAGATAGAGTGGAAGATTAATTATTCAATTTAATGGAAAGTACCAAATGCAAATAATCCAAGTTTATGCTCCAACAATTTCTTAACATGATGAAAAAATAGATTTTTATGTACATACAAAATGCTTTGATTACATCAAACAATATTAAATGGGCAGGGTAGACTTTAACACTACAATTGGAAAACAAAAGATGAAAATATTGTGGGTAAATTTGACTATGGAAACAAAATCAAGAAAAGCTAAAGATTTGTGAAATATGTAGGGAAAAATAAGAGTATTATGAATTCTTTCTTTAAAAAAATGCTAATTAGAATGAACGTAGTAACATCCAAATAAACATACTGCCAAATTAGATTTTATTTTCATTAACAGAAAATATGACTTTTAAGATGGTATAATTCTTAGCAGATTCAACACAAGAAGTAATTATCAATGGGTAAGATGTAAGATACATGCTCGTGCAAAACTAAAGACAAAAACTAATAAAAAGATAGTATTCACAGTTGATATTCTTAACCTTTGGAAACACTCTTAATAAATTTTTAAATAGTGAAACTGAAAAAGATTCAAACATATCAAATACATAATCACTGATACTAAAAACAGCAATCAAGATAATTACTACCAAAAAAAAGCAATTCACTAGTCAATTTCAATTAAGAGAAGACAATATATAAAGAAAAAATATTTATTTAAAAATGATCTATTATAAATAAATGAATACCTGAAGTTTTGTAAAATGGTATGAAATAAATTAATAATGATACAGGAAAATATAACTAGAAGTGACAAAGTAAACTATAAAGTATAAAAGTTTCAAAAATGTAAAACAACATCTTCATATTAAAAGAAATGTTATTTCAATAATACAAAGAAAAGATGGAACTATTACTGAAAAAAAGAATGACATCACGAAGTGTGTCGAAGAGTACTACAAAAAATTATATACTATTAAAGAATAAAAAACAAAATAACCATTGCAATTATTACATCCTTCTAAATTGCAAGCATTTTAATTGAAGAAGTAAGACTTACTACTAAATCTACGAAGAACGGAAAAACACTAGGAAATGATGGAATTATTATTGATATTTTAAAAGAAGCAGGAGAATAAATAAAAAAACTATTGGAAAAACTATATACTGAATGTCTAAGTGATAAAGAAGTATCAGATGATTGGAATAGTACAGTAGTAATATTGATACAGAGGCAAAACTTTCCATACCGTAGCGCCACTCAGTGCAAACCAGATTAATCAATGGATGCAGAAAGGTTTGTGCATAAAATCCCTATCTAGTGCCTACTTATCCAATATCCCCAGACCAGTTCCTAGCTTTGGCTTTCATCAGTGAGAAGCCTTGGATCTGAGAGCACTGCATCTGGATCTTAGGATCGAATGCAATCTTCCGGCAGCCATCTTTTACTTTTTTAGCTAACTATAAAACTTTGATCCAAAATAAAAACACAATAATGTTTCAAGCTAAACTCCTAAGATCTAGGGCAGTGCTCTCAGATTCAAGGCTCCTCACTGATGAAAGCCACAAGCTACAAACTAGTCTGGGGATATTGGATGACTAGGCACTGAATAGGAAATTTATGCACAAACCTTCCTGCATTCATTGATTACTCTGGTTTGCACTGAGTGGTGTTACTGTACGGAATTGTGCCTCTGTGAAAAACAGATTTGTGAGCCTAAAGAATGGTGATCATGTGATGTTTGATGGTTTAATACCAATCCGGCCCAATAGGATTATGTTGACTATGGTTATTAAAGAACCAAAGACACCAAAAAGTATGGATGCTGAACTGAGTTCAGATCTATACAACTATCACACTGATGTGCTTAGCTTGAAAACATTATTGTGTTCTCATTTTGGACTCACAGTTTTATAGTTACCTAAAAAAGTAAAAGGTGGCTGCTGGAGGGTTGCATTAGATCCTAAGATCTCGCTGTAGTGCTCTCAGATCCAAGGCTCCTCACTGATGAAATCCACAAGCTAGAAACTAGTCTGGGGATATTGGATGAATAGGCACTAGATAAAGATTTTATGCACAAACCTTCCTGCATCCATTGATTACTTTGGTTTGCACTGAATGGCACTACTGTATGGAGAGTTTTGCCTCTGTGAAAAATAGATTGTGTAAACCTAAAGAATGTGATCATGTGAAGTAATGTTGATATTTAAGAAAGACAATAAGGAAAATAAATAACTGATAGAAGGAAAATATTTAGAAAAATGACAAAGAAGATATAGAACTGATAGAAGCAAAAAAATTTACAACTCATCTACATCAAACGTGGGATTCAAACAACGCAAAAGTAAAAGCTGAATTTAAATAATGAATAATGTTAAGACATTTGAGAAGGGTTTGTGATCTGGGCCAACTGAAAAATACTGATTTATTTAAGAATGCACCTCAGGGATCATTGGCATTTTCCACTAATGTTTTTATTTGTTTATTTTAAATATGAGAATGTTCACTGGGCCAACTGAAAAATACTGATTTATTTAAGAATGCACCTCAGGGATCATTGGCATTTTCCACTAATGTTTTTATTTGTTGATTTTAAATATGAGAATGTTCATTAATATTTTTCAAATACACTTACATTATTTTATAACTTCTATCAATAATTTCACAAAGACACAAAATACACACTGTTTTAACTCACAATGGCTACAACCAGTATGTTATACAGGAATGAATTTTGAAATGCTTTAATTACAATAATTTTTTTTTAATTGGAACAAGTATGCATCTCAGCTTGTATAATATAAATTTTATGCTCTCTTTTTCAGCTTTACCGGTATCTCATACTATTTGTAGACTGAATAGCTGTCTGTCTCTGAACCTTCCTAATCATGTCTCCATGTTGCAAAAATCAAATTAGTTTAAAATTTAGTTTGCCTAGTATAAATTTTATGTTCTTTTCTTTCAGGTTTAGCTGCATCTCATAATATTTGTAATCTAAACAGCTGTAAATTTTCTTAGTTTTTGCAAATAATTGCTATTTTTTTCTACTTTATTGTAAATAATGCTTACAATAATAAAAATAAAACTTATTTCATTATGATAACTAACTGGATTTATGAAAACGATCAACTAAATCCATCTAAACAAAAGTAATTTTATTTTTCCATTTTTGCAATTTTATGGATACATTTTTTTAAAAAATTATACAATATTTTAATATTTATTATACATAATGCTTATAAATAAAAACAATCAAATTTGAAATATTTATATAAAACAAATACTCCTCTTAAGAGCAATATATGATACTAGTTGCAGCATTAATGTTATTATGCTATATTGTACCCATTGTGGGGTAAAATCACCGGTGGCCGAGTTGTCAGCACAGCTGCCTTACAAGCAGTTGTCCTGGGTTTGTGGGTTCGCTTCCCAGCCGATGCTTTGACACATGAAAAAAAAAATCATTTTTAAGCACTCATTTTTTATGTGGGAGTGACATTTTTTATGCCACGAATACTTATTGCCTAATTTATAATTATTCTCAACTGTACAGTTATGCTGATGGTTTGTAATTTTTACTATAGATCAATGAAAATATACTAAATTTTTTAATGAATTGAGCAGCTATTCATAAATGATTACTGCCATTCTAACTCGCACAAAAAATAATAATAATAACAATCAAAAAGTTTTTTTTTTTTTTAATTTATTCTATAAATTATATTCGTTGATAAGTTACTTTATAAATATTCAGATTGATTTGCAGAATGCAGGTCCAGCGACGACCATGTAGACTCTATGATGTATTTTGGGGCAATTAAATGATCTCTTTTCTTGATTTTGTTTATTGCTTTCATGAATATGTAGCCTTTAGGGTCTTCCGCCTGTTCCATTACCATCTTGCACCCGAGACACCAAAGTGCGTAATTGAAAAAAATGGAAAGTCTAATTTGTGCAAAGACATCATGTTCCATACAACTTCTTATGGATAAGATATTTGCATTTAGGTTCTTTGTCCAATTTGTAATTAATAGTCTGTGAATATTTAATCTGGTGCATCTCATGATGATATGGTTAACTGATTCTTCTTCCCACACATTTGACAAATTGGTTCAATTTTTTCGTGGTTTCTTTTATTGACTAGGAAGGATTTTGTGGGGAGGGAATCTAAATTGAATTTAATCACAAAGTCCAGGAATTTTGGCTCCAGGTACTAAAGCCTGGAGCCCACATGATTTTTTGATTGTTTACCCCTAACAGGGTATTGTTGATTTGATTTATCAGTTTTCTGGTAATAGTATGATTTTCAATGTTAATAAATTTCCCCACATTATCCCAGTCTTTGTCCAGTTCTGTTGCATTGGTGGAGACCTATCGGTTGGTATTATAGAGTCTTGTTCTGTCAGTTTTATATGATTTTCCTATAGTTCGCATAAATTGTTATAATTTCTTAGAAAGATGAGTGTAAGAATAGAGTGGAGTGGGAGGCCGTTTTTCTGCATTTTTGTAGCTTCCGTAAACTTATAGCTAGTTTTACCGCCTCAGAATAGTCTCGCGCATTCTGAATTTATTTTCTTTATGAATTTTTGGGAGGGGTTAAATCCATTCATGAAATAGCTGATTTTCGGGAATAGTAATATGTTGAGCAGTCTGGCTTTATCCTTCGGTGATAGGTAGACTTTTGAAAGAAATTATGAAAAAGTTGAACATGAGTTTGCAATAATTATACAACACCATCCATGAACAATAAATATAATTAAACATATCACAAACGGAAAATTTATTCTCTTTATATAACATTTTACATTGTTTTCTTTTAACTTCTGCACTCAACTTTATTTTCTGAAAAACTTCAACGTGTTGCCAACGTTAGTTTTTTATTATATATTGTAGCAATTCAGATTCTATTTAGAAATAAATAAATTCTGACCTTACAAGCTTTTCATCCACACACTAAAATAAGTATATAAAAGTGAAAGAAATAATATGAGCAAAAGTATTCAGGTCAGAATTATTATTTATATATATAAGTCACAAGCCATTTATTTATTTCATTCTTCTTTCATATCAGCAAGATACTTTTTTTTTTTAAAAAAAAAAAAAGAAAAAATAATTAGTTAAAACTAATTTGTAACAATAGATAAAGGTGCCTGAATTTGTTGCATGTAAAAAAAAAATGTGATAGACATCAGGTTTTTTTTTTTTAGTTTTTGTTTTAAAAAGTTTTCTTGTTTTAAGAAAGTTGTAACATTGTCTTAATCAAGGACTTTTGGATCATCTCAACCAGCAGACGCTTGTTTAACAGCATTCCAGAAAATTAAACAGATTAGAACAGCATTTTTGTTATTTAAGAAGCAGCTAATTTGCAACCTATTAACCACAACTAATATGGAAAACTGTGCAATAGCTGAAAATTTCATTATGCTGGTGTAACAAATTTTATTAGTACATAAGTAGATTACTGTTATTATGTAGCTTTCTTGCAGCCTATCCTTGATGAACACATAATCCAGTCATAAACAAAAGTGCAACAAATGAAGCCTTAAACTTTTGTGATAGTCTTGCTTCTATAAATCAGTATTGCTTTTCAAAAAGGTTTGAACCTATTTTTAATCAGTTAAAGAGTAAAATCAGAATTCTGATATAAGATCCATTTTGATTTAGAATAAAAGGCTTTTACGACAACAACAAAAATAATACTTGTAGCAAAATTAAAATTAATTTTCTCTGAATAATTTTAACACCCCCATCTTTTTTTCCCCTTACTGTATTTTTTTTAAAAAATTAGAGCAAATAGAATTTATAATTAATTTCTTATATGATAATTAGTAACTAATATTTATTATAACTTGCAATATGCCAGTTTATCTATTGGTTTATATTTTTGCCAATCTTTATTTGTATTATTAAAGTTATAGCTGAATAATAGTAATTATATTACTGTTTATATTGAATGAAACATAATCAGAACTAATAAGTTGAAATCTAATTAAATAAATTTTCTTCTATATAAATACATACCTGCCTATATATATATATGCATTGGATTCTTCATTAAGTATCATATAAAAAGTATAAATACTGTAAAGTCTAAATAATTTTTTTTTAATTATATTTATATTACTTTAAGTCTAGCTCTCCATTTTTCTCTCTCATTCCAAATCTAGTTAAGTACAGCTATTACACACACCTAGTAATGCATTGCCATGTTTTGTTTTGTTTTTTTCTGAGATAGTAATAGATAAACAGAAATTAATATCTAAGAATCTATGGAGGAATTTGAACTCTATCTATAGATGTTTCTCGTTTTTGAGATGGCACTCTAATCTGCAGTACAGCAGATATATTATAAATAAATAATATCTATAGTTGCAAGAGATAGACCCTTTCTGTATTTATAGCCAGGAAATATGGCCAGATACCAATCTGACTATCATTAGTTAAGATATTCATCCAAAGATGGCCAAAGTGGTTCTTCCTAACATCCATTAATCCCAAGGTTTAAGTTCTTGTACATTCTAATACAGAATTATATAAATCTTAAAAAAAGTGGGAATAAAAATTTAGACCCTTTTCATTTGGTGCCCTTAAACATGAGACTTTGATAAATTTGGCTCAATAAAAATTTGGGCACTACAATAAACATTTCAATATATTGCATTTATTTATACAATCTTTAATAATGTAGCCTTTCCAGGAAAATCATGCTCATGTTTGCCATAAAATGCTTTTTAGGAAGTCTGTTGCCATTCATCTGATTAATTTATCCAATTCAAAAAGATATGTCTTTATAATAGTAGATTCAATATCTTTACATTTAATAAGATGAAAAACATACTGGGTTGGTCTCATGATCTAACTAACTATTAGAACACTACTAAATATTCTTGAATTAAAATTTTCCATTGGATTTATGTTATACCAACAGACAATTTAATGACTTAATTCATACAAAATTTGTTACAGAATAACAACTAATTTAGTCGAATATTACCACTCACCATATTTTGTTTTAAGCTCCTTTCACACACATCATACATGGCATACAATAACTCATATTTTATTAATAAGCTTTGATTATAATAGAGTATGTATTGTTTACTGAACTGCAAGTTTACATAACTTTTCAATATGCACATATATATAACACAGCTTTTTTAGATGTACAGTAAGCATATATGATTTAAGATTGTAGTGTAAATAAAATTTAAAAAAATAATAATGTAGTTATTAATAATAACTTGAAAGAAGCATATTTACATATATATCTAAAGTGTGCGTCTGTTCACTCAACCACATTCATAAATAATTTCTGAAGTTTTTTTTTTGATGGCTTTGTTATTCCAACTATCTGTTCTGTGAATTATTAGTGTGTGTGACTGTTGTCATATAGAATTGTCCTTTAAAGGATTTGTAAGCTATCCAAGTAAAATTATTTAATAATAGAATGAATTAAATATGTATGCTAGTGAAGTCACAAACTACATTATATTTTGTTTCAAATCCCCCTCGTGTAAAATGTATATAGCATCAAATAGCTTGTATTGTTGGAAAGCCTTGATTATAATACAATAAGTATTGCTTTTGCACTGCAAGTGTTACATAACAGATGCTATATGTGTATAGTATGCATATGTAAATTAAAATTATATTATACTTAAAAATCTTTAAGAATAAATTGGGAAAAGCACATTTACATATCTATTGACAGTATATTGTGTCTATGTTCAATTGTTCACAATTCTGATTTATCACAATTAAATATCTGTTCCACACTTTTTTTTTTTAGTTCAATAATTTATTAAATTCTAATGAAAATGTAGCAGTAGTTTTGTTATTGGCAGATGCAGCATCATCAGTTATTTTAATATTTTTAAGATTGTAATGGTTTTGGAATCTATACAACCATCTCCTATTTGCAGAGAATAGATTGGAATTGTTTGATCCAAATTCTCAGCTAAATTCTCTATAGAAACATAAGGCTTTTTAATGCAATACAAAGATATTAACCAGAATATTCTCCAACTATAAATTTATGTTCTTTTCTGTTTTGACCAAAAAAATTATTTCAGGGACACAAATGACAATGGCACAAATCTGCTTCTTTTTATAATTTCTCCAATTCCTTTGAAATATGTGGCACTTTTAGAATTTGACTTCTTAGTTGTCCTTAGTAAATCAATAATTTTTTCCCCTCATTTAATGAAAGTACTTTACGACTTTTTTTAAATTTATTACTTTTTGTACTACATTTTATTAAAGATATTTTAATACTTACTTTATATAAAACTTTTTAGAAAAAAAGAATATCTACAAAGAAAAAAATTTGTATATGTGTTTACAACTACAAAAATTCTTCTACTTAAATTATCAAAAAAATGTAATTAAAAAAATTCACGTTTGAGATTGGAAAATATTATATATATATATTTCATATGATAAAGCATCGGCCAGGAAGCGAACCCGCAAACCTGGGACAGCTGACAAATATTATATTTAGCAAGAAAAAAATGGCTGTTGTCAAACTGAGATTTTTAAAGTTTAATAAGTTTACAAATTTTAATGTTTTTTTTTGTTTGTTTGTTTACATTTTTTTAAATTTTTATTTATTTCCTTTTTTTTTTGGTTAGCATATAATTGAAGTTGTATAGTTTAATACAATATAGTTTGTAGCTTCACTGAATATATTACTGTTGTGTGTAAGCATCCAGATAGTTCTCTGTAGAATTATTTAGATTGGACTTGTTAAAGTCCTTGATGGTCTATATAATTAAGGTACCAGATGGCTTTGAGCATTCTTTGAGATCAGCATTGATATCATGATCCCAGTGCTTTTTGTTTCAGATATTTTAGCACTTAAATATGTGCATATAGATAAAATTTTGATAATTGTTTTTTATAGTATAGCCCAAGTTTGGCATTGGCTTTCATGATGGTTAACCTAAAATTTTATATGTCACTTTTAAATCAAATTGCAAGGAATGACTGTTGACTCTTGACATATTTCTGGAAATGATATGTTCATCATTTAAAATTATTTACATGTCATTTACATTTATTTCCAATGTTGATTTTTATTCATTTTCTATGCTCATTAAAAACAGTGATACTTTTGATGATGATGATTTCCATCATCTTGTATAACCATTCTATACTGCTACAATATTTTATTTTCAATGCACCAAAAAAAAAGATCTAAAATAAAAACAATCAGCAAATAACACATTTGTCTTTTTGACAATTGTTAAATTGCTATCTTTAAATTTTTATATTGATGCTGAAGCTGCCCATTTATTTTATTATTCTGCCAAGCAAAGAATGCCACATTATTTTTTAGGACTAGAGAATCTTCTATTTAGTGAATCAAGAGCAGAAACTTATATTCTTTAAGAAAATTCTATGCCTCACATGACAAACTTATAAAATCTCAAATGGCAACTTACGTATCTAACAGCAATTGTTTTTAAAAAAGCATCAACAAATTTCTGAATATGTTTGGAATAAGACCTATTATTTAATGTGATTATTATTCTAATCATAGAATGAACTAATTTGCTGTATATTCTACAACATGCATCTATAACAGCTTGTATAATATTAATTTCTTTTACATTCTACATTCTGATTATAATAAAATTAATAATAAAATGCTTCTATTTTAAGAATGGATTTTACAGTAGTGCGTTTATAATGATTTTAGTGCCTAAACAAAGTGATTGAAGACAGAAAAAATAATTTAAATAATTATCAATATGATAAGCAAGAAAATAAAGATGAGTTTTAATCTTATCAAAAAAAAAAAAGAAATGCATAACTATTTCAAACAAATTTGAATTGACTGGAATTTTTAGCATTCTAAAAATGACAAAATCATAATCTAGGTCTCCCTAGATCTATCATAGGCTGTTAATACATAGTAAAAAGAATTGTGTTCTCAATTTTTTTATCATTACCAATGAATGTTATGTCTTGTCATAAAACTGTCAACATTTCATTATCTAGATTATCCCTTTTTCCCCACCATGAGTATTGACATAGCTTGAATTGTTATATCTCTGTCAAAAATGTTAAAAATTGATGTCATATTTCAAATAATTTTTAACATAACCTTAAAGACAATGGATGCAAACTATCTACTATTAACAAATAAAAATTTCATTTTTCTAATAATAATGTTCATATGATCAGTTGCCAGGAAGTTGTGTGATACTCAACAAACAAGGTTACAGGCTGAACTGAAATTGAGCTAGGAATCTTTGTTCTTTGTGTTAATTAATCTAACAACTGAAGTAAACTGCACATGATGTGATAAAAAAAAAAAAGAATTAAATAAAATAAATAAATCTAGCTAGTTCAAATAATTTAATGAGAGAAAAATAAAAACAAGGCTTTGTGAATATTATAATTCTATCAATCTAAAATAATTGTAAAATCTTGCATATATATATAGACCACAAATTCTTCAACCAAATTATTAATTTTAGAGGTAAACAAAACACTTCATGAAAGATAAAGCATTTATATAAACTTCTTATTCCTTCTTAAATACACAAATTATACTAAAAAAAAAGAAAAGAAAAATGCATTTATTTATTAAATCTAAATTTAGATAAAGAAATTTCTAATATATACAGCCTAGAACTGATAAGCAAGTATCAACATTTTCACTACTGGATAAACAACAAATTTCTTATCAGTTTCTGAAGAGAAGGTTGGTTTAATTTCTTTTCTGCAAAGCAGCCAGTGAAATATAAATAAATTAGATTATATCAATAAAAAAAACTTATAACTTCTTTTATTAGACAGAAAAATTGTTGATTTGAGGCAGGCCTTATCTATTGGAAATATGATACATACATTATTATAAAATAATGTATATTTCATTACAATATAAAATTACAATAGATTAAAATTATAATATTCTTATATATAAACATAAAGTCTACACAAATATGCAGGCAAGCTCATCTGAAACTTAAATTAATTTGAAAATAGATTATTCACATATATGTTATTAAATTTCTTCTTATCACATGTTTTACTTAACATTTTTAACTGCATCATAATGTATGTCAACACAGAAGTTTTGACTTTAAATATTGTAGGATTATTTAAATTAAGATTTTCATAAAAGCAAATCTACATTAGTCTTTGAGAGTAAAAAGCGCTGATTTATTTTTTAATGATAAACTTATCAAGAAGATTATTAATAAGGGAATTATTGAAAATGAGAGTGTATCTAAAAATTTGACACCTGAACACTGCATGCAGCTATATAGAATGTCTATATATTTTTGCTAGTTTTTTATTACACTTCATTTTATATTATTGGATTAAAATAAATAAATTCAGAAGATGAAGTTCTAAATTTTGATTTTAATTAATAACTTTACTGACTCTGATTGCCAATTTTTAAAAAAAAACAACATCTATAAATCGTTCTGAAAACTGCTGTCATGAAAATTAAAAACAAATACACATTCTTACTTAACATCAGTTTTCATTTCAACAGTTACAGTTTTTCCACCAGCAATAATAACACTTCCTCTCACCCCCTCGCCTTAGAAGAATGAACAATCAGCTAATTTCAAACATTATTACAAACTTTCTGATTAACTCAAACAAATGCCTTGACTAAATTCATAAAAGTAACATATAAATCATTCCTTCATCCAGACACATCTTGTATCTGCTTGGCAACAAAACCATGATTACAATGCTTCTCTAAAACCACATAGTCTCTTGGAACCAACCATTCATATCATCTATGGTTGAAAGCTGCATGATATAATTCTTGAAAATGTCTTTGCTGTAGTTAGTGGATAACTATAATTAGTCTGTGATAATTGCTGCAATATTTTCTATCCTTTTTATTTTTTATAAATTGGAACAATGAAGATATTAAGATCAGGCTGCACAACTTCATAGGTCCATGTATCATAAAAAAAAATTGCAACAATGTTGAAGCTAACATTATACCACTATATCAAATAATATTATAAAAAAAACTTTCAATATATGCTGAAAATCTTTGTTTGACTTTGAAGAGAAGTTAGAAACAGATATATTATTAAAGACCATCATTTAGATTCTTGAATCATCATTATTCATAAAGCACCTTTATAACATGCCATTCGTGGATTTTTTTTTATGCCCATACATTAATTTTAATGTGTGAAAAAATAAAATTTAAAGTAACCATGATCACCAAAATGATTTTATCTCCTTTGTAATTTTAATTAATCAATTATTTTTTAAGCTTTCTTGTCAATATGTCATCTTATGCCTTTAAATTTCTAATATTATTTATGAAGCTCCACATTCAATTCTGCCAATGAAAGAATGCTATATTACCTTTTAATCAGGAATCCAGTAGATATTGTTTTTTAGTGCATTTAAAAATAGACTTGCTCATCACATACTTCTTAAAAAGAACAATTCAAATCAATTTCAGCATTAAATAGAATTCAAATTAACAATTTTCATATAAAACAGCTGTTAAAATTTAGTTGGAGTTATGGTCGCTTCTAAAGAAGGAACATCAAATTTTCTTATCAATATTTTTGAAATAGACCTTTTAATGCAACTATAATATTTAAACTGTTCAACAAAGTTTATTTGTAAGTGTTCATGCAATATAATGTAATCTATAAATAGTTTTAACATGGACTCATCTAAATTCCTTTAGAGCAATTTTTTTTTTTTTTTGCCTAACTAAGTATTTGAGATAACCTTTTTCATATAAGAGATGAAAAGATGAAGTACAGCATGGTGATATTGATATAACACTTCTTAAAAAAAGAAGATATCATGGATTTTTCAGTTAACTCACATTTATGCAAATATGTTGTTTGTTTTCAAAATTTATACTTTTACTTAATAGAATCTCTTGTATTTTTAAAATGCCTCATTTACACAAGTAAAAAGATGGTGATATGAGATAAAAAGTTCCAGAAAAAAAACCATTATTGTTTTTCTGGCTAATTACAAATATAATATTTAACAACTATACTAACTTTAGATTTCAATTGTTTCCTTTACATTTTGAGAAGATGTTTAGATAATAAATAGTGTTTCACTATTATTTTTTTTTTTCTCAAAAGTAACCTTTATTAGTTAAAAGATTACAAAAATTTTCGGGTACACTTACCCGTTGAGGATTACAAAGTGTTTAATGTTACATGGTAAAACAATTATCGACAAGGTTGCTCAATAAAAATTTATGTCCATAAAAGGGTTACTATAATTTTGATTAATGTGTATCTGTATATGGATAATAAACTCATACCCACAGCCAAGCCATGTCAAGACTATTATATGTACCTCTTTCTCCCAATTAACAGTCCAAATGTGCAGGGACCACATTCGCTCTACTGCCCAAAATTGGAAAGCCAATTAAGGAAAAACTAACAAGTAACAAGCACAAATCTGCACTGCCTAAAACCAACCTATCAAGGGCACAGCAGCCGACCAGAGCAAGAATGGCACTGAGACTTTGACCAGGTACCCTCCTGGCATGTTTTCCAGGTAGCGGCAATAAATTGTCAACAGCCTGCACCAATAAACCAGGCCCCTAATGACTGCCACAACCCCCTGACGAAGAAAATAGGAGTGCAGACCCATGCCTGAAAAATGATTGCAGCAACGACTCCATCAAAGCTACAAAATATGTCAGTGGCCCAAAGCAGACCAACCATCTTACAAATGCTCTAGTTTTAAAGTTAACTAAGGAAACAAAAATAATAATGAGCTCAAATCAACACTGTCCTAATAAACAATCCATCAAGGCGGTGCAGCAGCCTCTCAGGGCAAAGTTCAATGGAGGGCAGCGACCCTCACCTGAGCTTGGCAGTGATGGCCAACCACCACCCCCCCCACAAATGAACCAAGCCCCTCATGACCACCCCCACCACACATGAGAAAAAGAAGAGGAGTGCAGACCCATGCCCACCAATGCAACAGTGGATTCATTGTAATCTGTAATCAAGCCAGATTTACTTGCACATCATGAGTACACACCATTTGTCCACTATTTTTTTTAATGGGAAAGATATAAAAATATTTATATATAACATTTTAAGCAATTTATTTATTTTAAAAATTATCAAAATTGCTATAAAATATTTATATATTTTTGTATTTTTTCACAAAAACATACTTTATTCAATCATTATATGCTGCCCATTTTTATTGCATATGTTTTTATGAAAGTGGTAAAAAAATATCAACCTAAGATCATGTGTTATGCAAAAATGCAATAAAAGCAGACCATTTAAATTCAACACAGCCAACACTATTATTTATAACAGCTTTGGGCCAAACTTTGTCAGGTGCTTTGCACATGCTACCAACTGGTTGCACTGGTAATGGAAAATAGTAAAATGATCATCAGATATAAAGATTGGCTGTGACTAATGAGTAAGCAATGGCCAACCAAAAGAACCTCCTGATGTCTTGTAAAATAGGATGTTGGAATATCAAAGGCGAGGTACTGCTTCTGATACAAAGACCTTTCCATCTTGCTCTTTTTCTTCTTCAATCAAATAAATGAACTTATGTATAATCCCTTTGCTGGAAGTTTTCCAGGCATTTTTTTTATTCTCCATTTTCAAAGGCATCAATTACATCTTGAAAATAATATGGCTGACTAAAAGCTGTCATATTTAATATTTCCTTTGAGGTTTTTTTTTTTTTTTTTGACATACAAAAATTCAACAAATTACACAAAAGTACCACAATTTATGGTAATTAAATTAAATTTAATATAATTGCAGTAAACCAGTAACAGTTGCAATAAAGCATTCGCTGGTCTCTCTGTACAAGTCACCAAACAACCATTGCTATGGAAGTACTTTCCTCTGTTGCTTAGTATCCCATAATTTTGGAAATACTCTACTGCATGTTCTTCTGTCAAAGGAAGATCCCATATTTCAGTCCTTTTGGCAAAATGTTCCAAAAAAAATAACAAAGATATTCAATGACAATCTAACGCTAAACATTAAAAAAAAAAAAATGTGTTAATATTTGTACTGCATATTGATGTAAGAAAAAATAATAATTAATTAAATCTTGTGAATGGAATGCATAAGAGCATTATTAATATTTTTGAAAATTAACAGAAATTTAGAATTGATTTTTTAACATATTTTAATTAAACTTAACACATGATCGATGTAATATTTTTGAGTAAAAAACCTAAACAAATCATTTGATACCCTTGAAAATGGGCAATTTTTTTTTTAAAAAAAAGCATGGCAAGCTTTCACCAAAGGGATTATATGCAAATATCCAAATAAATTAGTATAGAATCTGGCTGTCATAAGTCTCTTGTGCCCTTGATCATCTTCTTATACTAATTATGTCAATGGGATTGTATGTTTGTGCAACCACATTTCCATCCTTTAACTACATGCACAGTATTTCTGATTCCAATTCCTCTTTAATTTTTTTTTAGTTCAAGCCCTCAAGGATTAACAAAACAATGATGGAGACAGGTTTAATAGGATAGCAGAGCTTAACAGTGATTTTTGCTTGAGTCAATACAATTACTAATGAGTTGGTATGGAAAAGGATTTGAAACAAAAGTTTAAGCTGGCAAAGATTGTATATTTAAGCAACCCACTGCTTACAAGGCTTATAAAATTTGGCTTAAAAATAGCCTGCTCACACAGATTAGCCAGGTCATCATGCCTGGCAGATTACTCATTATAGTGATAGAAATAATATCAGTAATAGTAATAAAGCAGAAGGCAGTGATAGTATTGAAGGTAAATGTTATAAACCTATTTACTTTTCTAAATATGGGTACATAGAATGTGAGAACTTTAAACTCTCCATGACCAGAATGGAGCACAAGAGATTAAGGAGCTACCAAGACTTGTAATAGATATAACTGCTCTAAGTGAAATTCATTTTTCAGAGGAAAAAAATTTTAATAAAATAACTAATGTTATAAATTTTTTGGAGGAAGAGATTAGTTAGTTAAAAAGAGAATGAAAAGTATTGGATTTGCTATGAAGTTTAATTTAGTAACTTGGAATTCCTTAGTGTATAAATAAAAACTGATGATGATAAATTTACCCTGAATAATAGTATTAGTGTTCCTTTTATTAATGTCTATGCTCTAATCTTAAAATAAAAGGGAAAAAACCTTAATTCTTCAATAGATAGCATTATTGCAGCAATATTATAGAAATCTCAAATTTTTCTTCTTCAAGACTTTAATATATATATTGGTACAAATAGTAGGCTTTAATCAGACCTTAGTAGGCTTAAAAATTAAAGTAATAGTTGCATTAAAAAGTAGATCTTATTCCAATCATATAAGAACTGAATTTCAACAGCTATTAGTCATTATAATTCCTAATTTAAACCCTTAAGAATTGTCATATTACTGAAGTATGGAATTCTTTTTAAAAATGTGTTAAGTACAGCACAGGAATTTGAAAATAGAGTAGACACAATAGTAAAAAATATGAGAATATAGCATATATAGAAATGAAAATAGTAAGAGTCAAAAGTCAAATGATAAAATATGGAAGATCTAAATAAAAATCCAAAACATTAAAAGTCATCTTAAACAGACCTGATATGAGTTCAAATTATGACAAAACATGAAGAACTCTTCTTTTAAAAAAAAGTCTATAAAACATAAATGGTTTGCTATCATGAAGTACAAAATCAAATGGCTGCTCTTTTACAAATCTATGAATAATTTTCAATGGCAAAATCAGAAAAACCCACTTATAGATAAAGAATTAAAATGAAGATACAAAATGAAACATCGTAATAAATACATAAATACCTAAAACTGTAATAGTAAAAACTAAGATTTGCAAGGAGTTACAGTGATTTAAATATGGTGATATAGACTTGGGCAATCATCAAGCACTTCTAATTTACAATTCTATGAATAGATGTAGTGTATTTGAATCAAAGTTTATGCAACTTGGAGAAAATTGTCAATTACATATGGTGCAAGAGTTGATTAGGAATGTGTAAATGAATTATCTGATTCTGGATTAAATATAGAGATCAAATATTTAGCTTAACATAAAAGAACAAATCATAAGTTAACTTTTAAAAAATAATTCTCTGCAAATATTTATGAGTTATAGGGAAGATGCTGTGACGTAAAAATTGATTTATAAGAAGAAAATCTGTCATAATAAAGAAAATGTGCACACAAATTTTTATTCTTTTATGTCCTATAAATTTGTTTCTGTAAAAAATCAATATTTGAAAATGTAATCGATTAAAGACCAATAAGTGATTTCTATTCATATCATTTTGTAGAATGATAATAGAGCAAAGGTTGCTTGTCTGTTCTATAACAATAACAACTCCAGAAACTTTGGCTCCTATAAAAATGAGGCTACCTATGACTTTCATTATTTGCAACTTCATACTTTTACAAATAATTCATTAAGTTTTTTTAAAAAAACAGTTTACATTATACTTATAACAATATCAGCAGTATATATAATTAACATTACATGTTAAACAATGTTTTTAAAAAAGATGGCTAAAGGAAAAGATGAATCACTTTTTTGAAGGTAGCTTTAATAACTAAAATAAATAATAAAAACCATTTATATAAACATATAATTAAAATATGGTTACTATCTTTATTTTGACTTTAGAATAAAAATCCATAAAAATATTTTTCTGCTAAATTAAATATATATATAAGCAAGCAAACAGAGTGAGAAAAATAAATCATTGGAATTTTGTAAATATAAATATAACAAAAACTAATAATTCTGAAACTGACAAAAGTAATAAATCAAAATCACTAATATTGGCAATTTCATTTTCAATATGAAATATTTCCACTACCAATTAATTACTTCGGTGTTCAGTTATTGATTATTAAATGACATGAGTTAGAAAATTCAAGACAAAAATCAAAGCTATGCCCTAATGTTTCCATCTTGTATTATTATCATAAAAAGTCAAAATGCTCAATATTATATATTTAAAAAATAAACAAGATAAAAACTGCTTTTTCTTATTTTTGTCAAAAAAAGTCCCCCCTCCTCCAGCTTAAAATTAGTTTAATGAACTTCTCAACTATCTGTCACAAACATGAGACAAAAAAAAATCCTAGTTTTACATTTACATATCTTAAAAATAAATAAGTTAAAGCTTGTATGGATTTTCCTCAAACTGAAACATTACAATAAACTGTATATAAACATGCAACACTGTCCATACAGTAGTGATCATGTGATGTTCAGTGGTTTATACTGTATATAGATAATCTGGCTTCAACTAGAATAGCATATTTTGTTTATATTTAAAATTATATATGTGTGCATATATATTTTTATAAAATATAATACATCTTTTCTAGTTGGAAAAAAAACTTAAAAATACACCCTACAATTAAATTTAAATATTATTTTCTTTACTGAAGAGAAAAATATATATACATTCAGTACAAGTTTTAACATTTTTTCTATTGCACTTTATAAAATGAAGTGTATCATATGTATATTACAACATAATGGACCATACAGTTAAAAGAAAAAATTATTTTACATTCAAATATTCATCCAAGCATAAATTATATCAATCACATTTTATTTAGTTTACTTTGGAAAATATATCTTTACTTCAAATCTTAAAAAAAATTTGATAACTTTCTAATAAATTGCAATTCTTTTTGGAACTTGAATATAAAATAATAAGATTAAATAGATATAAATATAATGATTTCTCCAATTAATGGTAGTTCTAAAATATAATTTTATATATTTAATTTCACAAAAAATTATTGAATCTTTAAAATACATTTTATTGAATTATTTCATTAGAATCATAAATATAATTAAAAATAGCAATGAAAATTTGTTTTAATTATGTTCAAAAGAAATTGTGAATGTGTGGTGAAAAGTAACATAAAATTATAGATGGCAAAAAAAAAAATTGATAATTTTCTTTATTTGTACTTTTTTATTCATCACCATCAACCATTATCAATCCACTGCAGGATGAAGGTCACTCCAAGTTCAATCCATCTTCTCCAATCTTTAGCTTCTCTTCTTCATATCACCCCTGCATACTTTCTTATTTCATCCATCCATCTCACATGTGGTCTCCTTCTGTGTCTTTTACAATCTCTTGGAACCCAATTTAAGATTTGAATTGTCCATCTATTATCATCTCTTCTCGCAATGTGTCCAGCCCAACTTCACTTCAATCTTTTAATTTTTTCAATAAGGTCAGTAACACCTGTTTGTTCTCTTACCCATACATTGCATTTCTCTTCTTGTTATTCCCAACATGCATCTCTCCATACTACTTTGAGTGGTCTGAAGTCTCTGTATTGCTCTTCTATTAAGTGTCCAAGTTTCAGATCCATAAATAAAAACTGATAAAACACATTTGTTAAAAACCTTCCTTTTCAAACACATAGACATATTTTCTTTTAGTATCAAGTTATTTCTACCAAAAGCACTCCAACCAAGTTTAATTCTATGAATACTTTCATCCATCATGCTTCCATCTGTATTATTAATTTGACCAAGGTATTTGTAGCTGTTAACTTCTTCTAATTCATCAAAATCAATCTTTATTTTCATATTTTGAGCAAATCAATTAAACATTACTTTAGTCTTTTTGGCATTTATCTTTAGTCCTACTTTCATCTGATAACTCCTGCAACATTTCCTGCAATGCTGAAGCATTATTTGCAAAAACATCTACATCATCTGCAAAATTTAAATGACTTAAATAATCTCCATTTACGTTCACTCCTTTAGTTTCCTATTTTAATCCACAAAACACTTCTTGCAGCACTGCTGTAAAAAGTTTTGGAGATATGGAGTCACCTTGTCTTACACCCTTCTCAATATTGACTGTCCCAGTATCATTATGTAATCTAATTGTTGCTGTTGCTTTTTTGCAAATATTCTTTAAAATATGACAATACCTTGATGATCCAAGGCTTTAATCACTGAAAAAATGTTTATAAAATCAAATGCCTTTTCATAATCTACAAATCCAAAACATAATGGCACCTCATATTCATTTGTCCTTTCTATAACTTCTCTAAATACCTGGATATGATCTACTGTACTAAAACCACTTTTAAATCCAGCTTGTTCTCTTGGTTGGTGGAAATCCAATGTTCTCTGTAGACGAGTTGTGATTATCTTAGTAAAAATTTTGTATAAAACTGATAAAAGGCTGATAGATCTGTAATTTCTAATATCTTCTTTATCACCTTTTTTAAATATTATTATTAATGCATTTTTCCAATCATCTGGTACATCTTTATCATTTACACATTTGGTATATAACTTTGCTAAAAAAATTTCTACTTCTTCACCTGCTTCTTTTAATATATCAGTTATAATTCCATCATTACCTGGAACTTTCCTTTTTTCATACATTTAATTGCATGTCTCATTTCTTCACTTAAAATTCTGGTCAATTCAGAAGATGTAATAGATATAGGAGGTACTTGTTCTTTATTACTATATAATTCTTGATAAGTCTTCTACCCATTTCATGATGTCATCTCTCTTTTTAGTAATAATTCCATCTTTTTTTCTTATTGCAGATATAAATTTCCTACCAATACCAAAATGTTGTTTTACACTCTTGAGAATTTTATTCTCTTCTACAGCTTTCCTTGCTATTTCAGTTATACTTTCTTATATCATTTTCAACTCGTTTCCACACCATTTTACAAAATTCGAGATATTCAATCCTCTTTAATGCATCGTTTTTATATATCTTCATATTTATTCTTTTCTTCAAAAATTCTCTAGTCTCAATAGAAATTTTATTGGTCAATTGCTGCTTTTTTCTACCAGCTGTCTTTGTTGCAGTTTTCAAAAGTGTATCAGTTATTTTCATATTAATTTCATTTAAATCTGAATCATGTTCAAAATCTATTAATGCTTGAAACCAATTTGTAAGTTCTAATTTAAATTCATTAGAATGTTTCTGAAGATTAGGAATATCAACTGTAAATATTGTTTTTAGTAATAATTTTGATGATCATTTCCTGTATTAAATTTATTAAAAACATTACAATCTTGAAATATGTATTTTCTATTAGTCAAAATATAATCCAATTCTGCTGTACCTTCATTTGGATGCTTCCATGTCCATTTCCTTTTAACATTTTTCTCAAAAAAAGAATTCATAATATAAAGTTTTTCTTTTTCTGCAAACTCCACAAGTCTATGTTCTCTCTCATTTCTATTAGCATAACCAAAATTACCTACAGCACTTTCATTTGTTTACCAATTCTAGCATTAAAGTCTCCGATAATAATTTAAAAATGTTGTTTACTCTGATCAAAAGTCTTTTGTACATCCATATAAAAATCTTCTACTACTCCATCACTATGAGAACTTGTTGGTGAATAAACCTGAATTATCTGCATTTGGTATCTGCTATTAAGTTGTATAACTAATCTTGCTACTCTGTTCTAGTATTAAAGTTTCCGATAACAATTTAAAAATGTTGTTTACTCTGATCAAAAGCCTTTTGTGCATCCATATAAAAATCTTCTACTACTTCATCACTATGAGAACTTATTGTTGAATAAACCTGAATTATCTACATTTGGTATCTGCTATTAAGTTGTATAACTAATCTTGCCACTCTGTCTGATAAACCATCAATCTCCACAATGTTGTTCTTCCACTTTTTATTTATAATGAATCCTATTCCACTTGTATTTCCAATATTTGTGCCTTTATAATAGAGTATATGTCCACTTTTTCAATCAATTGCCTTTTCACCTTTTCTTCTAATTCTTACAATCTTCCTTCACTTGAAAGTGATCTGCAGTTGTAAGTACCTAAATAAAAAGTTGTCAAATGGCAGCCTGGATCTGCAATCAGGGGATTCTTAGCACCCCCTGCCTTCAGCCACCAACTGCAGCCTTGGTTGGTGACTTTACAGCGTCCTGGGAATAAGGACCATGATTTATTTTTGTCTGTCATAATTGTATACTTGTATTGGAAAAATATTTATCATTTACACAAACATTCATTCTGTCTTATCAGGCAACTGAGAAGAAAGACCATGGTGTTTCTTGATCTTAAACTCAGAGGTAAAAAGCCAATAAACTCACCATGCTGGCTAATGTGTGTTGGTGAGTAGCCCATCCATGTTCGTATACTATATGAATAATCACAAAGTAATAACAGCTGCAACGACAAGAACGTATGGAGTGGACATTAGGAATTTGCCCTGCTCGGTTCCTTTAAGGCCTCCAAGAGGAATCAAAGGGTCTCCTTTCAGTTAATAGCAAACTCCTTATCAGTTTGAACAATTTTTTTTTTAAAAAAGACATAATGTGTATCTTGCATATGTTGGCAATTATAAAAGTAATTATCAATACATGAGGATTGAGATAACCATTTTGAATAAAAATACAATTGACAAAATTTAGAATAAGATGAAAATGGCCAAAGAATTATGAAATGAATTGCAATTTAGTTTTTTTCACAATACATTAGTAAGGGCAATATTTCCACCACATACATATATTTATTGTAGAGGTTTGTGGCGCAATAGCTTATACATTCTTTTGTAAGGTTCAAGATTGTTTTTTGAGGTAGCTAAATATCTAATTATTGGGAAATAAATAGATATATAATGTTTCTTAGCTAAAAGATAAAACAAAAAATTAAAAACCTAAAATTTCCCTATCTGGCATTTAATTAGCCTGGTATGTTTTGTTTTCTCATCTGTCTCACTGGAGAGGGATATTGAATAAATATTGGTCCTCCAATGAACAAGTTAAACCCTGTTTTACTATTTCATCAAGGTGCATTCATTGTTCCCATACTTTTTCTATAACAAGATTGAAATACAAAGAGCCTTATAATTATCATTAATAGCTTAAAGTATATTTTAAAAAAATACAACACAAATTTCCTTTTCTATTAAAACAAAATATTTTAAAAAGATTTCTTAAAAATTAATTTAAACATTATTAAACTCTTTTCTTTCTCACTGAAGGGGCGGGGGGAGGGGGGATATCCACTCTTGTTATAATTAAAAATAAAATAAACAAAATTATACTCAAGGATAGCAAATTTGAAATAAAAGTGAATAAATTTCCTTAAATAAACAAAAACAGCTCATCCTCATCCAGTAACATAGAGATTTATCCTTCAATTGGTATTATAATAATTCAGAATTATTATAGCTAGAAAGATAAACCATCTCCAAGATATTTACATTAAAGTTGTTTATTCCCATCTGAATGTGTGAAAGGCATTTCCCTAAATCTTCCAGTTACTGAACTGCTGCTAGAGGCTATACACATTCAAAAGAACTAATAAAGCAGTAACAAGGAAACTCCTTCATACACACAATGCTCCAGATGAAGGAAACATCTTAGCAAGTCTAATAAAGTTTTAACTGGCTAGTGGGTGGCTCTCAGTTTCCTCTTCTTACAATGGATTCAACCAAGATTTTATTTTAAAGTTTCAAAGTTTTAATAGGTTTGAATAAAAACTAAAAATTTCATCAAAAAAATCCCGTTTTTTTTTTTTTTTTTATTGCAGATTCT
Organism: Epiperipatus broadwayi; assembly: GCA_028023455.1. NCBI lineage: Eukaryota > Metazoa > Onychophora > Udeonychophora > Euonychophora > Peripatidae > Epiperipatus > Epiperipatus broadwayi. The sequence goes on along the minus strand of JAQFVV010006211.1, from coordinate 12,634,594 downwards.
TATTAATAATATACTAAGATTGCTTAATATTCTTTTCAAAATAATGGGGGGAAAATCAACTATAATGACAAACAGATTGTAATGCTGGCAATAACTTTATTGATTTGTAATATTTGTTTTTGAATGTGTGTGTGTGAGTATATGTATATAGATACAATGTGAAAATATTTTTTAACACAAGTCTTTCACTCTAGTTAATACAAATATTTCTTTTCTAAAACAGGCTAATACTAATAGTTCATGCATTATAATGGTGTCTATTTGAAAGGAAATGAATAATTACCTTCAAAAATATAAAATTAAAACTGTATTTAAGAGTCAGAAAGCAAGCAGGTTTAGATATTAACTCTAAAGACTACAATATTAATTGAAAATGTTATAATAAATAATAAATTTATTTAAATTATCTGAGTAGATATTAACAAAAGCACTATGAATGAATAAAAGACTGAAACCACTCTTGTATATATATACAGTATAGTGAAAATTTTAATGACATTTCCTGTGTATTTTTCTAACTAAAGTTCAACTATGATGTAACTAAACAATCACCCAATTAAAAACTAGCAATGCAAACTGAAATTGTATTAGTCATGTACTCAGATTAAATAATGATATTCATCTAGTTAGTTAAAATATTTATTCACAATATATAAAAAACAATTTGTCTTTTATCACTCAAAAACTCCCTTCTAATGTGGAAAAATTAATTTTTGATTAAAGCAATCTATTTTTATTCCTATTTTTCAGATAAAATTATTGCAGCTATCAATAGCAAATAATAAGGATTGTTGAAAAAAAATTTTGATGATAATATCCTAGATTTATAGAAATACATACAACATATTATTTAGACTATTAATAATTTGCCATACATTCTATTAACAAAATCCTATTTAAATTCAAACTTAGAATTTTCTTTGGATCATAACTGTTCATTATGTTTAATACAAATACATTGAAGTGAAGGTTTTCACAAGTAAAAGATGTATTATAATTCATAGTAGCTTTCGAATCAATTATGCAAAATATTTCATAGTACCTTTCAATTAAAACATAATTACCAATATTTTGGAAAATAACATTTAGCTTCAGCTGGATAAGGATATTATTATCTGGTCATAGCAAAAATGTAGAAAGTTTTTAAAAAATTAATAAAGAATTATAGAACAAAGTAGAACACAGATAATTATAGCACAAACACAGGTTAAAAATTGCATTTTTTTTATTCCAATCAAAACAAAAGTAATAATAAATAAAGAATGAAAAACAAGGCTGGGCTGGTGAGAATCCATCAGTTCAATTTAAATTTAGTTGATGGTCTTTATTAATTTGTGTAAAAAATCTCTTTCATATAGATGATAGTTTGGCTGTTTCATTGCATTTATATTATATTTTAATATCTTACAAGTTGTTCCTGATAAGAGTTGTAATATATATACACCTGGGTCTCGTTTTACGCGATAGATAGGTTCCTCAGAAAATACGCGCAAACGAAATCGCGCAAAAATAGACGTAACTTACATTGAAAAAGGGGGAATGCGGTCGGTGATTTTTCAAAATTCACGTAAAAGCAAAGCACCAACGTAAAATTACTTTAAAATTCGCGCAAAAAAAAAAATAAGGAAATAAAATATGACTAATAAAAAATTTCAAATTTAAAAAAAAATTGATACAAGACAAACTTTTTTTAACTATAATATTTAATTTTATTCAAAATAATATATTTTTATGCATAATTTACAGTACAGTAATTTACATTTTTATACACGTTTTAATTATTATAGCTATTTGCCGACGTTCGTTTGCAAACAACTAGCGCCAACTTCACACTCATGTTGTAACAGTGGTTTTCTGGTGACAACGTAATTAGTAATTAATCTTTGAGACGATGATTTTATTAATTGTTTATGAAACTAACAACTAAAAATTAAATTCTTATTTTTGTCTTTAATTTTCAATTCGGTTTAAAAATCAAATTTCGCATTAATTTCAAGTCGCAGTAAGTAATTTTTAAATTGTTAATTACTATTAAAAATTAGATTTTAATTTTTAATTGTCAAATTTAATTATGCCCACTGCTATTACTGACCTTTTAAAAATAAACTTGTGGACACTAAATGATTAATAATTGATTACGTTCTTTTTTAAAAAGCAAAAACAGAATGTGATTTAAAATGCAAAATTAATATGTACAATGTTTGAACAAATTTACATTATAATCAGGTAAAACTTAATGTGTGTATACATAAAATGTGGAAATTATGATTTTAATTTCATTATTGCATAAAATCTTACTATTATAAAGCACTGAAAATATTGAAATTACTAAGATGAAAGTCGAATTCCAATAATGTGCTATTACTTTCAATATAACGTAAGTGCGTGAAATTTATTATTTAAAGTAATAGCGCATTATCGGAGTTCATACACATGAGTCTCTTTTTACGCAACTTATTTAACACACTTCCGGTAAAACACAAATCACGTAACTTCAAAATCGTGTTAAATAAGTCCGCGTAAAAAGAGACCCAGGTGTATAAAGTAATTAAAAAATGTTCATGAACTTATATATAAATTGAAAAATTTAGTAAGCTTTTCTAAATGTTTTTTAGCTAGAGTTCAGCTATGAAGTAACTAAGTCAGCAAATAAATAAAAACTGACAATGCAAACTAAAATCATATCATCTAATAATAATTTAACAATCATCTGCTAATAGAAAGTGGTAAAGGCTTTTCCTGCTTCATAATTGGAAACTTCGTGGTGTGAAAGTTCATGGAAATAATAGTACTTTTCACAATGATGAAGCTACAAAAAAATGCATAAATGATTTTAAAATATGATGGCTGCTTTTCATATTATCATATTATGTATTCGTATATAGCTATTTTAATATATTTTCTAAAGATACAGCATGATATTAACAGCTTCTAAGCTTTAAAAAAAATGCAATATTTATAGTTTAAATGTAAAATAAAAAAATAATAAATAACATGTAGATGTGGCCAGCCATTTAAAAAGATAATACTACACATGAGGTCACTATTAGAATTTGTGAAAAGAAATATAGAACATAGTAAAAAATAAAAATTAAATCAAAGTTTATCCAAATGAAATAAACTCCTGATTCCTTAGAACATTATATACTAAAGCAAACTTTAACATCAATCACAAAACAAAAATTAAAAGAAAAAAAAGTTTCAGATTTAAAAACCTTCATATAACCTTGCTTAGCCGAGCAAAAAAAAATTTTAAAAAAGGAGCTATTTTTAATTTATAAATGTGAAAATCTTGGGAAAATATTGCCAAAATTTTATTACCAGTTATATAGAAATCTAAAAAAAGTAAGGTTCTTTGTTGGTGTGCTTTTAAATTTAAAGATAAAACTGCTAATAAAAAAATTCTAGTGGGAAAAAAAAAAGCATTATAACATTTAATTATCTTTTTTTGCTGTAATTTGAATGTGAAGGGAAAATCAACATTAATTCATAACTTATTTTTTGTATTATTATTGTCTATTTTCTAATAAAACTTTTAATTATATTTCTTACATAATTCATATATTTATTTGTTTTTAAATATTGCATTTGTAATAAAATATTAATATTTATATATTTCACATACTGAAATTTGTATTATTGTCAATACATAAAAGTATATACTCCAATTTTATTGTGTTATGATATGAATTAAACATTTTGAACTTTATTTCAAAGGGAATTTGGTCCATATTGATCACGAATCTGATCTCAAAGCTACTTTTTTTGGAACCAAACATTATAAAGAGTAAAGATCTACTATACTAGATGGGGATTTTATGCACAAGCCTTCTGGCATCCACTGATTACTCTGGCTTGCATTGAATGGCAATATGTATAGAGAGTTAATAAAAATATTAAGATATATGGGCACCATAATTTAATATCATGTTTTATACACTGTAAAACAAACGCTAATCATATCTATCATGTAATTAAATAGTTAGCATTCATCGTGGTTACGTTTCGTTTTTCATTTAAAATTTCAACACTTTAAGATAGTTGTGAACAATTTGTAAATCACAACCTCTCAAGGAGTCATTAAAGAATTTTTGGGTCATGCACTTATCAAAAAAATTATACATAACAATAAAAAACAATATGCTTTTTTTAATTTTAAAAATAAATATATAATGATGCATCTTATTTTTATATTAAATTAATAAATAATTGCATTGCAAAATATTATCCATAATAAAACAAATGGCATGCTTTTATCCAATCATAAAACAAAAGTAATAGCACTCAGACTCTGTTTAAACTAGTGGTAATCATACTGGTGTTTTTTGTTTCTCCCATCATACTCCCAGGTAAAATAAACTAATTCAAACATACAAGATTAGGATGTGCAATGTGATTTGAAATTTGCAAAAATATTGTGCTTTCTGATTATGCTTTAAAATTCCTTATTATTCATTTAAGTGCATTTTTTAACCACACTAGTTGTAAATTGGATATTTCTGTTATCACTACTGAATATAAATAAATATATAGTTGATGTTTTTAATTCTAACATATTTTTAAATGAAAAAAAAAAAACAAGTGTATAATCTTTCATATGAAGAAAAATAGATTCCTCAATTTAAGTTACTGGCTTGTCAGAAATTTTGACTGTGAATTGGAAATTATTCTAAACTGAAAAAAAAAAAAAAAAGGCAATAAAAGTTTTAATTCAATTTATATCAACATACTTATGTGAAACTGGCTTTTCAAAATTAGTTTGCTATTAAAACTAAATACAGATCAGATAAGATCCATAAAATGATTTACAATTCTCAGTCTCTAATGCAACCCTAAACATAGAAGTAATTATAAGATCTATGAAAGCATAAGTTTCACATTAGTTATTATTTTTTTAATAAATTTGTTACAATTGTGTTTCTTTTTATATTTATACAATATATAAATTATACATACATACTATAAGAGTTTTCTTGCTTACACAACTTATAATTCAATACTACTATACTACTAACAATGATAATTGGTAACAAATACGATAAAATGAAAATATTCATTCATGAATTAAATTAGTCTAGAAAAATATAAATACCAAATGGGTGACCTCGTACATGATGAAGTGATTATATAATTTTATTTTTTTATTAATTAATTTATAATAGTGATGGCTGATAACCAGACTAGGCCCATCTAATGAACAAGCTTTTATACAAACCTAACCATGTTTCTTGTTCACTATTCTCTCCGCGTTTAAGATATTATTTTAAGACGAAGTAAAATAGTCTACTTAAAATTTGAAAGAAATAAATGAGCAACAAAATATAATAAAATAATATAACAAATTATATTTATATCAGCTTACCAGTATGGAGAATATGCATGACAGAAAATCTTTTGTTTATAATAATTCATAAAAGTTTTTTATGTTTTATTCAGTTACCTATTTATTGTGCAGTTGAGCTCAATTTTCTTTCACATTTAAAGAATTTTAAATCAAGATATATGAACAAATGGATCATCATTTCATATTTCCAATACAATTATCAGTGAGTTATTTCTATTAAATTCCTTTTAGAGTGATTATTTATGAATGAGGAATCAAATCTCCAAAACGTACTAATCCATTCATTTTAGGTATTTTCTTCTGACCAACAGTTAGTTGAATGGCAGATTTCCTTGTGCAATCAAGGATCATATATTTTTGCATCAGCAATCTGTTACTAGATCGATTGAAGAGAGTTGATTACTAAGACTTTTTTTATAACTCCATAATAAACTGCCTCAATGGAAAGTTCAGGAGGGAGCGCTCTAAAGCTCTATCCCTGTAAATGCATTATATCCACATAGATAAAAATTAAATTTTTCTTGGCTTCCATTCTATAAGCGGTGCAAAAAAAAGTGAAATCCCCCCCCCCATTTCGAAAAGCAGGCAATGTAAGTTGTTTTGCAACTAGTTTCCATAGCAACTTATTTTAAAATAATCAATTTTATTTTCACATTTAATTCTAATAAGTAAATACAAAAAATTATTATTATTATTTTTTAACTGATAAATAATTTGTTTACACACATGACTTTTTAGAACATTTTAAAAGTCATAATAAAAAAAATGCATATACCATTATAAAAGCCATGTATGTAAACTACATCACAGAGGTTACATTTGACCCTCTTCCATTTAGATATAAAATAAGAGTCAATTAAGCATAAACATCACTCAATTTTATTTCTACTCTATTTTTTTATTATTTTAAAATAATGTCATGCTTAGCCACACTTCTTTAAAAGTGGACATATAAGGCAGACAAATATAACAAACAAAATGTTATCTTTGGAATAAATACGATTTTCTGAATTTTATCATACTTGTATACATATATACTTTTTTCCCATTAAAAATTCAATTGAAGTTATTTATTGGATTTCATCACCTACTCACAATGCTGGGATGGACAAAGAAACATGACAATGAGTATACCATGTAACATGAACACCTAGAGAACACAACCCATATATAAATAAACACTCAATACATTTAACTAAAGCCTTGTTCCACTATGAGACTTAGAGGCTACTAAACATATATGATCAATATTATACCTGACTCACTTTTGAGACTTAGAAGCAAATAAACAATACGTCTGAATTGTGTCTGCTTTATATTTGAGACTTAAGAGGCTGACAAATATAAGCATAAAATGATTGAGAACAGTGCTGAAATGAAGACTATCTAGAATACCAAAAAAAACATGTACTTTCAAAACAATGAGAAACCCTCCATCCAGCATCACTCCAGAAAGCAACATGATTAAACATCAACAAACTCATGGAATGAATTTTAGTTTAAATATTATGGCAGTCATTTTTAGTGTCTTAATTTATCTTTATAATTTATACTACATATTTATTTTTCCATTTTCCTTATAACATTTTGCTTATTAACAAATCTAGTCATAAACTGAGGGAGGACATCCTTAATCATATAAAGATCAAACTTTATCTCTTTCTAAATATTTTTTTTATTAATATGCAGGTCCTCATGCAGAATGACCTTTACCATATGGTAATTCATCTCTAGAAAAAAGGAATTTTCTATTTTGTGCTATTTCTAGTTTTTGCTTTTGCTTTCACATAATAAGTTTTTTAATTTAGTAATTTATTGGACACCCTGTCTACCATAATTATTTGCCTTAACTTCGGGTTTCTCTTCTTTAATTCCTTAACTTTTAATCTGTGTGGTTTCTTGGTACTTTTCCTTTTAAACACCCTACTTAATTCTATTAAACTGATCTTCTTGATCACTTATTTCTTTATTATTTAAATAAACTAATTCATTTCCTAAACTAATCATTTCTTCACTTTTACTCTAATTTACATTATGTGTGCTTTCAGATACATAATGAATTATAACACAAACATCAAGTTATCCAAAGCTTTTGTGTCAACTCAAACTCATTTATACTATCAATATCATGATTATCTTTAACTGATGTACTCTGGCATTTATCATTGATTTTAAATGTGTCATATATCTTAAAAACTAATATCTACCTCTTGTGATTTTGAAATTATATCATAATTAGTTTTATCTATTTGTTCATTTATCACAACATTTTCTTTATTATTTTCTCTGATTCCCTTATAAGTTAGGCTCTATGATCTTTATTCAGTTGGACTTCAAGTCCTATTCCACTAATCTTATTCTTTAATCTTACAAAGTGACTTTTTACCCTACTTATTATTTCTTCACATAGTTGTTCTGTTTTTTATTCTCACTTGTCTGATGCTCAATTTAGATTTTTAAGTCTGATTTATTCTTCCATTTGGCCTTTCATTTCTTTATTTTGTGTTTTTTTAAGATCTTCCATTTGGCCCTTTATTATTATTTTATTTCTGTAAATATGTTCATGGTCATAATAATAAACTCATTCCTAAGAGTCTCAGTTTCACTTCCCTGAGCTTCCATTTTCACCTTAGCTCTTGTAATCATAGATATAATTTCTAGATATAAAAAATTATAATAAAATTAACTGTTAAACTTTCCAACACAAATTTAAAAATATATACATAAAACTTTAATTTTATTGCTTCTTCCTTACTTGAAATTAGAATGTCCACCCCTGTTTCCACCATGTAGCATCTCTCTATCACTGGACTACATTTCATTTTTAATGTCTTAATTTATTTACTGGCTTATTATTATCTCTACCAACCTCTTTCTGCTATTATCGCTGTTTAAAGACACCTAATTCATTTGCTAATTTTACTTTTTTTTAACAAAATACATATTCTCATTTTTCTCATCTGACCAAATATTACTTATTATTTTATATTTCAGTGGCTAATTTATTTTTTCCAATACTAATAAAATATATATATATTTTTTTAAAACTGAAGTGACTTCAATCTGTGTTTGTTTTGATCAAGATTATCACGGACAGGCCCCCAAATGCAATTGTTTATTTGTCCGCCCAAATTACTCTTCAATACTATTATACTACAACAATGGTGATTGGTAAAAAAATTAAGATAAAATGAAAATATTCACAAATTAATTTAGTCTAGAGCAGGGGTGGGCAAATAGGACCCGCCAAGACAATCAGAAAAATCCGTCTTGAATTGAGATATCCTTCCCATGTGCAATGAAGATTCGCCTCGTATTTTCGACTAGAATGGCCATCAATACACATGCGCAGTGTAGATACGATGTGCAGTACTTTTCTAGTTGATCTTATTAATTTCAATTTTGTCTTTGCAATCAACAAATATATACATTTCCAACTTTAGTGAAACCATGAACCCTCCGAAAAATGTAAAATCGGTGATGAATGTCATGTGTTTAATGAAGAATGGACAAATATTTCTTTGGTAATACAGGAAATAAAGCAGTGTGTTTATGGTGTCATAAAAAAAGGTACGGCTCTCCGCTAATCTTCACTTTCACAAAGTGGCCCCTGATGCGGCCCTCTGCCAACTACTGCAGCCCCCAAGCCAAAACAAATGCCCACCCCTGGTTTATGAATACCAAAAGGGCAACTGCTTATATTAAGTGGATTGACTACACAATTTTTATTCTTTAATGAGTAATTTATAATAGATATGGTGAAACGGTATTATTTAGCCATCATCCCATTTCACCTACTATGTTCCATAGTAGTATTCTTTTCTCTAATTCACAAATGCGGATAAGATTAATTTTCTTCGCTCCCGAATAAATGAAGCTCATCGTCCACTCAGGCCTTATCATGCGGTTCACACGTTATCGTTCTTATCCTTTCATATGGTTCAGATGTCTATACGCTGTAATGCGTGCGCACATCCAACAGCTACATTAATATTTGTATGCAAGTGTATACACATTTATAATTTAAAATTTAATAAAATGATCTAATTTAAATTAAGTGCTTGAACATTGTTATATGTGTGTAATTACCTACATATATATGCGAACGAAGCCGTAATGCAATAGATTTAAAAGCATTACAATCTTTTAAATTAATTTAATTTGCATTATTCTTAGTTAAAAAACTCTTTATTCAAAGGCATTCATATATAAATTCAATTTCGGTGATAGTCACACACACACATATATTAAAATGTTTACAAACTTAAACTCTTTTAAAAAAAAGTTAGCTGTTTTTATAAAACTTTGTAATTCTTAGAAAACCATCTGCAAGTAATTAATCAAACTTGGAGACAAAATTTTAATGTTTTTTAAAAATAAAAACTAAGAACAAGGAGTGACCTGTTGACCTTTATTGTTTTCGTCAAGAAAATTACCAAAGTTTTCATTTTTATGCATTTTTAATTACTGAAAAAATTTTGTAAAAAGTTGTAAACAGATTGTTCAAATTACCAATTTTTCTAGTATAAACAACTTTAAGTTTTGCTAAATGGGGTTCACTCATTAACTTTTTACCATGGAAACTTTTGAGCAAAGCAACAACTGCCTCTCCCTTTGTGGAAAATTGGTCAATTCTCAAGCCAGAGTTCAAGCCCACAGCCTGCTAAGACAGCAACAGAATCAGCCCAGCCAAGAATGATGGTGATCAACTATAGGAGCCTCAACAGTGAAGATGCGGTAACAATTTTCCTGCAGAGCTCTTTAAAATTAACTCATAAATTTACAAATGAATCTCTAAAACTCTAACCTGGCTATTATTAATCATACATAAACTTTTAAAATGTAAAATGTCTTAATAAATTAAAAGCAGATTTAAACTGTAAAATATGATTTAAATTTATATTAAAAATCAATATCTGTAAACTTGCCTATTTCTTTCTAAAAATCTAAATGCTTATTAATAATAACTTATTCGGTTATTCTATCTTTATAATCTGTGGTCATGCCTTCTTTATTCAATTTTATGTTATTTTATAATAATGCTATGCCTAGTTCAGAACAGAGATTGATTCTATGAATAAAGTTTGAGGGGGAGAGATGATTAGAGGCTCTCTCCGAATTAACGCATTTTGCTCTTTAGCATACACTCAAATCTTCACTCTGAAAATCTAAATATATTCATTAAGCTATTATGTTTAGCTTATTATTTTTGTTGTTGTTTAAACTAGGTTTGCAAGCAATAAATTAATTAGTAAATAAATGCAAGAATGAGTTATAAAGTATATTATACGTAATGCTTAAGTCCCAAATATGCTTTAACTCCTTTTTTAGTTATATTATAAACTATGCAGATTGGCTAATAAAATTAAATTACTTTTAAGTATTCCTTTTAGCATGTTTACAAATGCTAATTATGAACTGGCATATGGTAGTTTCGCAGGACAAAATTATAGAATTTTGCGTACTTTTAAGTTATTAATTAATATTATGTTTAGTGTAGTGAATGTCTCTTTAGGAAGCACATACGTGCATATATGCCTTACTGTATGTTTTATGTAAATGGGCTTGTGGTTTTAATAGCCACTCCATCTCCTTAGTTCGGACAGCTCTTCTTTAGAACTGGAACTAGAGGGTCCGGATTGTTTTATAAGCTGCTCCAATTACCGAACTATGTGTTCACTTTATTCGCAGTGAGTTTACAATCCACGGGAAATGAATATTTGTTACTGAATCCTCTGATTAACTACATATTCGAGACACACACATCTCTAGTAATATATATAACACCATAATATCTGAAGTCATACTACAAAGCTCCAGTTCATCCCTCCATAATGTTATGTAATACTTCAGTGTTGATCTGAATATGTAATCGGATTTGTATATATATAATCTGCATAGAGAGCCTATTGCCACTTGTTAAGTGTTATTAATGACTTTTATTAAATGTTACGATGGTAAATCATCATTCTTGCACCGACTTAACCATCGCAAGCCTAATAATATGACATAATAAAATTAAGACATGATTAGAACCGTAGATTATTAAAATTGTAACAAAACCTTTGAAATATAGTGCATCAGATGAGATTCTGTTACTTGCTCATCATTATTTACACTTGTGCGTGTCCTTTAATGCACTCTTGTTTATATAATTTATATTTATTCATTAAAATATATCAAATTATAATAACTGTTAATCCATCCCAAATCTTAGTTAAGTTTCATAATATAGTGTTACTTATTAATATATGCATTACCTAGCGAGCCGTAAGTGTGTGTGTATTTAAATATTAGTAATTTAGTTAATATTCCCAGAGTCTCTTGCTCCACCCTTTGCTACTGCCAGCACGTGAACTAAGAAACTCTGAGTGTAGCCTCATATATGTCATTCATAGGGAAGAAAGTCATGGAGTGTTGGTGAAGGAGCTGAGGTGCGATCAGATTTGAGGTCTCAACCCTTCATCTAGATCAGCTTTGGTATAATTTGCCAGGACTCTAGATTTTGTTGCGTGAATGTACAAATATGACCATTACAATAAATAACAAGCAAACAAGGCCCACCTAAAAAACAAGTCTTTATGCAGATTCAGCCTCGATTCCTAGTTACTATCTCTCCATATATTATTCTAAGAAAGAGTCTACTTGGAATTCAGATGAAAAATAAATAAGCAACAAAATTATTAATAATAACATTAATTTTAATTAACAAATATAATAAAATAAAATAACAATTTATATTTACACATTTACAACAACGTACTAGTATAGAGAACATAGATAACAAAATTTTTTATTTATAATAATTCATAAAGGTTTTATATGAGTTTTATTCAGTTACCTATTTATTATGTAATTGATCTCAATTTTCTTTCACATTTGAAGATTTTTAAAATGAGACATATAGTCATATGGATTGTCATTTCATATTTCCAATATAATTATCAGTGGATTATTTCTATTAAGTTCTGATTAAAGAGTGGTTCTTTATAACAGAAGAATCAAATCTTCAAAACATACTAATCCATTTATTGAATTTTCTTCTGGTAAACAGTTAGTTGAATGGCAGATTTCTTTGCGCAATCAAGTGTAATATATTTTTACATCCATAATGCTTTTTTTTAATAGCTTCTTAATAAGCTATATTAATGGAAAGTTCAGGAAGGATCACTTGGAAACTCTACATAAATAAAAATTAAACTTTTCTAAACTTCCTTTCTATATAAGTAGCACAAAGATAACGTGAAGTTTTTCCCATTTTAGTTTGAAGCAGACAATGTTAAGTTTTTTTTCCCTTTGATTTGCAACTGCTTTCCATAGCAATTTGTTATTTTAAAATAGTCAATATTATTTTCACTTATAATTTCAATAAATAAAAACAAAAAATAACATTCTCATTTAATAATAATTATGATAGTTTTTAACTGATTAATAATTTATTTTACATATGTCTTTTATAACATTTTAAAAGACATAATAAAAAAAGCATATATCTTTATAAAAGCCATGTATGTAAACTACGTTACGGAGATTTCACTATATAAATGTAAATTATACACAAAAATATTAAAATTATTTTTTCCTAAATCATGTTTCATTACATCTCTTAATTAGTCAAACAGTTTTAGGATAAAAATTCTATCTAAGAAATGCAATTATGTAGAAATTTTCTCTATGTTACAAACCGCTGCTCTAAGAAATGTAGAATTAAATTTAAAAAAATTAATACTATATATGATGTTCCTGCCCTCTCTCCTTTCCATTTTTAAATAATTATCATTAATAAATTACAAAAATGATATTCAATGTATATTTATTTGACTAAAAATCAAATGGAATAAATAACAGGATATTAAAAAATAATGCCTTTGCTATCATATCTCCAATGGAAACATGTTTTTCAATACAAGAGAACACTTTGATATATCAAATTGATTTTGGATTTATTCCAATACTTATTTTTACCTCTTTCAAATAAACTTACATAAATGTCTACACCTTTTATGCCTGAAAATTTCAAGATTATCAAGGCAAAAAAGGATACTTATTATATATCTCTCAAACTAAAAATTTAAGATATATAATAAATATTTTATGGCAAAAGCTATTTTTTTAATTGCTGCTTGTAAGAAATATTTTCCCAAAATGTGGAATGTGATCAGAATGCATAATATGGCATAGTAATCATATATATTCTGGAATATATGCAATCACTCAATCTTCATTTGGTTCCCTATTTTCATCATGGTATAATGTGATGTTTTCAATTATAATTAATATATGCTCTAGAAATTGATAAAAAAAGACAATATCGGAATCCTTTGGAATGGTCATGCATAATTCTTAATGAAAAAATAGTCAGAGATATTATTCAGACAAGGATATAACCTAAGTGTAAAATTTCAGATAAATGTGACCAACCTACATGCCAGTAATGTGGAGATCTTATAGCTATTGTTGTTTTTTTCTTTAAGCTATTGTTGTTTTTTTCTTTAATGCAAATCTAGTTTAAAGGATTATTTTTTCAAGTGGCAAATTTATTATTTTCTCAGGATAAAAATTTACACTTGATATTTATATTTAAAATAAAATAACATTAACATGTATCTATTATTTGGTTATCAGAAAAGTAGAATTCTTTTTAACCATAAAATAAAATAATAATTTACAATAAAATATTTTAGGATAAATTGAATTCACTGATTATTGGCTTTTTAAATTGTTTAATATGCAATAATTGTTTTCAATATTCACATCTTTAAAGCTTTGTACAAAAGCTTTTAAAACAAAAAAAAAAAAAAAAATGGACGAGATATGGTATTATAAAAACTGTTTTTTTGTTGTTGTTTTTTTTGGCATTTTTATTTAAAAATTCAATTTTATAACAACTTATGTCCATAAAGTGATTCTTGCTAGAAAACAGATGTTCTCAAATTTATTAAAGTAGCTATACATTGGACATTTCCCAATGCTGCATTATGTGTCATCTCTAGCATTTGTGGTTGTCAATGTTACAGCTTTTGATTTTCAGTTTTAGAAAACATAGTATACTATCCAGTATGGTATATTACACTTTTAATACAAAAAAGTTTTTACATAAAAGTTATAAATACTTAAAGTTTCAACTTCTGTTGGAAATGTATAATTCAAATGTTAGAAGGAGAAAAGTGTATTACTGATTGGTCCTTTTTGTTATTTGTAAATTACCTATTTACCTGTTTTTTATTGCATTTTCCTTAACAAGAACACCAGAGTAATATCCACTCTCTTTACCAAAATATATCAAAAGTTGGATACAGACCCATAAGACTTTAGGAATTTCTGGAAGTCACTCTTAATTAAAATTTAAGTAGCAGTTGTGAATATGCCTGGCTTAAAATCATCGGCCTATTCATGTCAACAATGCACACTATTTTATTGTCAATAAATTTAATGACATTCTGAATAATTTGCTTCTGAATGGAATCATGACCTTCGACTATTAGATATCAATTATTTGGGTGATTTAACAATTTATAGATGTGTATCCAGAGTTCTTTGCAGTAATTTCCCTACAAAATTCTTCTATGGGGAGTTAAAAAGATCCTTGTGTTGCTTGGTGACTGATAGTATTAATGTCTGTCACTAGCATAGTTCAAGAACATTCTATGCAACTGTGCCAGTATTGTAGCATTAAATTCAGCAACAATATTGTTTATTGTTGTTTGGTCCAGGCTGGAAAGTGTAATATGTCTTTCTGCAGCCTCTCTATGAAAGAAAACTGCTGCATCTTCTTCAAAAATGTTAAAAGTGTCCGGGTTGTCTTGAGAATTAGTCATGTTTTGAAAATTAGGCTTATTAATTTCTTTTTGTAGTACATTTGCATATGAGATTTTGTTGATTCTATCATTATTAGGTAGGGTGTGAGGGACCAAAGGGGCAGGTTTATTTAAGTGTTCATCACTATAAGAATTAAAATTAAAGATATACTTGGTGGGGTTACTTTTGTTATTATTACACAAAATGTTTTAGGAATTTTTATCGCTATCATAATTAATTCAGGGAATTCATCTAACTTAATGATCTTATCAGTCAATTCAAAACTACTTTTATTGTTTTGAAAGATGAAATGATTATCCGTCTGGGTATATTTTCATTGTTCGACACATTTTGATTACAAAAGTTGGTGCTACTGGCTGTTTTCTTCTTCTTAACTTGGGCCTTGGCAAGTTTCTTAGCGCTATTAGCGTTATTAACTTTAGTATTACATTTAACATTAATTTCTTGGTTTCTAACAATCTCTCTGGGATCCACATTTTTGATGGTATCATTAGGTAATTGCAGAATTGCATTTTCAGAGAGTTGATCAACATTTATTTGTAAATTTTCCTTCATAGAATTAAATAGTTTGGTTGATTCACTGCTATTAACATTAGTATTATATTTCACATTAATTTCTTGGTTTCTAACGACCCCCCTGGGATCCCCATTTTTAATGGTATCATTAGGTAATTCTCAGCTGCTTTCATCCTTTCAATATCAGGAAAAAAATGATGTTTTCAATATATTTACTATACCATATTCATAATACCACTATATGCCATAAATAGGATATAGTAAATATATTAAAAGCAAGCTAGCTAGTAATAAAGCTAAATAATAAAAAAAAACTACCTTTTCTATGAGTATATATATTCATTAATTACCAAATATTATAATGACTCAGAAAAGAAGAAAATTAGTAACAATTGAATTACAAAAGTCATTTTAATTATAAAAATTTGAATCTAAAGTTCTTAAAAATAACATTTTATTAATAGTAATACTGTGTCTGTGTACATATAAAATAAACTGATGTTTAATAAGCTTTGCTGCAGGATAAAGATTATCCAACATCCCTCTGCAGAAAATCAATGAAGAAAAAGACAATATTCATTAAACTAATCAAAATCTCAATCATAGGAGTTTATATTTTTTCTTCCTAATTTTATTCTCTAAATATCTAAATAATCATTTACTAATCAATAATTGGATGGATGAATTGATTATGGGCTAGCTACTTGAAAGAAATATCCTAAACTTATTTAAATCTGACAAAATGTTGTTTTGTCTACTTTAGGGGCATTATATGTTACTACACTAACCAGCTTTTTTTTTATATAAAATCATATATATATATACAAAATGCCTATTTCAAATGCACCAAAATCTTGGCAGGGTTGTCATATACTGCATATAAAAAAAAGTATTGCATAGCATAATTATTAACTTTTTATCTATCAAAAATCTTTGTTAATTAAATAATTTTTAATCGAATAAAAATTCAGAACATAATGACAAGAAAGCAATGTTTCGTTAATTTCCATATATGGACATAAAAATTTTATCAAAATTCAAAAAAATGTTAAATACTCAACAGTACTAAATCATTTCTTTGCATCACCACTAGATGTCACTAAAAAACAGCAAACAAACAAAAAAAGTTTTAAGATATGGATGTATTTTGTCTTTTAACTTTTATATGATTTTTTTTAACTCTCAAAAAAAATTTAAATAACATAGTGAACGAAATCGAAAAGTGTCACTAAAGAAATTAAATGTTTCTAATGGTGCTTCTACTATTTTCGAGAATGCTTTTCTTAAAAAAATATACGAAATGGGATTTAAGATATATGAAAAAGATGAAACATTTATTGATTGATGAGCAAGATTTATATATATATCAACGGAAAAGAAAAATATTCGTTCATTTGGTGGCGGGGGTGGGAACTCTGCACTTTAAATTTTCGTTTAAAATTACACAAAATTGCATGAAAACTGAATTTTATAAAGCAAGTGTATGGTGTAATGTCAAACTTAAATAAATGAATGCAATACTTTTAATTGTGACTTTCTTTTTAAAAAAAGATTATAGTTGTACATGACAAAATTATAATGTAAACTGAATGTTGATTAGTAATATACAACAAATAATTATATTATTTATAGTTAAAGAGATTTAGTTTGAATCAAAAAATATTAATCTTAGATCGCTAATCTTTGAGATATAAATTCTTAATGTATTTTACCTAAAAACTAATTACATAAATAAATTAGATTCTTTATTTCTATATTGTTGAATCTATCAATTTCTTTTAATACCTTATCATCTAAGATAATTATGCTAAATGTTAATCAGTGAAGTTTATTTTTGATAAGAAGTCTTTGTATATTACATATTATGATTTTTATAGAACCATACTTTCATTGATTGGACACTTGTAAAACGAATGAATATTTCAAGATTTCTTAAAAGAATATTTTATAATGCATTTGAGCATAGTTTTCATGGGAAAGTTAAATTCCACTTACATTATAAGGATTATTTCAGTAATAGTATGAATACTGAACCCTACCATTCGATGGCGTTGTTTCACAAAATGCACATCAATATACCGTTTTAACGGCTTTTTTGAACTGTAACAGGTTGCCTGAGGCGATGTATTCTATGATTATGTAATGAAATACTACACCCATTGCATTGTGATAGTATTCATCAAGTGAATGCTCTTGAACTCTCACTACAGTCTGATTTGATGGTGGCCGTATTTGAAAAAAACAAAACTCTGCAAAAATTCATTGTCAGAAATTTTTTAGAAAGAGTAGTGGAATTAGTATTCCATATTAAGAATTGTCATGTCGTCACACATGCTTCCCTACACTTTCGAACTGAACACAACTTGAAAAGGTTCTTCTTTCAGCAGAGTTTTTTCCAATTTCGCGCAAAAATGTCCGTTTACGTGTGAATCCATGCGAGAACTGAAAGGGAAGTTGGTTCGAGGGTTCCAAAATCCAGTTATTTACAGCTTTGAGGCTTATTTGTGGATTACTTTTCTTACAGTTTTGAGGCTTTCCTGTTATTTTATTTGCGTGTTACTTTTGGGGTTTTTTTTTATGCCCCCGAAAATGGTGTGGTTTTTTTTTTGTTATTTGCTTTGGTTCACAACTTGTCCAAAGTTTCATTTATTTTTGATTCACTAAATTATTTTTGTTGTTATTGTTGTTGTTCACATGATTAGAAAGTAGGTAGGTAATATTTGATAAGTTTCATTAACAATTAATTAAACTAGGTAATATTTTATTATACCAAAAAAAAAAAAAGTGTTTAAGAGTTTATTCAAAAGGTCCCACTCAAAAAAAAATATATAAAATAATAATAAAGAACTGTGCGGTAACATAATAAAATGTTCAAAAAGAAGAACTAAAAAGAAATCGATAATTAAAAATCAAAACAAACCTTCCCTATCACCCCAATCACCTCTCCCAGCTTAAAAAAAAAAGTGTTCTTTAAAAACAAATTGTTTATGTCTTTTTAAAAATTAAAGGCCCAAAAATTAAGAAAAAACTTTTCGCTATCATATAATATAGCTTTCTATAGCATAAAGAATTGAAAAAAAAAAAAGCCTTGTAATAAATTAACCAAAAAAAAAAGGACAACAATTCAAAATCAAAACAACCCCTCTCCCCTCCACCCTCTAAAAAACCAAGTGTTGGTTTATTCAAAAGTACCCAATTGTTGAAGTCTTTCAGAAAATCAAAACATCAACAAAAAAAAACGATAAGTTAAAAGCAAACATCCAACACCCCTCCACAATCTAAAAACAGCAAAGTGTTTGTTACCGTATTAAAAGCAAACCAACACCCCTAACACCACCTAAAAACAAAGTGTTTGTTTCTTAAAAAAAAGAAAGCAAAAAAAAAAAAAAACGGATCAAAAATAAACTTTGGTTTACTGTAAGTAATATTATATAAAGAAACCGACCGACAGTTAGTCAATAATTTAAAAACAAACCAACACCCCTAAACCATCTAAAAACAAAGTATTAGTTTATTAAAAAACGAAAGAAAAAAAAACTTTGGTGGTTTACGTATTATGTAAACCAAACAGATGGGCCGACAACGAAAAAAAATTAAAAAGCAGTTGAAAAAAAAAAACTTTTTACCATAATATTATGTAAGCAAACATATGGCCCGTGAATCAGTATATTGATGTGCATTGGGCGAAAAAGAGCACCATCAAACGGTATGGTTCAGTATTCATATTATTACCATTATTTCATATCTACCATATTCTAAAGAAATGTAATGTCATCTGTTTCCAAACGGAAGATATGGCAGAGAAAAGAATACACTGGGGAGCTACAATTAGACATGATGTTGAAGTATTTCACAAATAAAAGTTTTCTTTTAAAGTAATTAAAAAACAATCATAAAACAGGAAGCAAACAAAAAAAATGGACCAGCATATTATATATGTGGGTGTATTTGTGGTTCAAAAATTGGTTTGTATAATCATTGCAAAATTCAGTTCTAGAACAGTTTTTTTCTCTCTTTCTGATTTCTTTCTCTCTGTCTTCTTTTTTGAAGTTAAAATGGCTATAATTATTTATAAATGGCTGTTTATTATTTGTTATGATTTTTGTCTGATATGACTACATAATTTACTTTTATTAAAACTTCTATTTTTTCATACAGCCCTTGTGTTCAGCATTTTGTGTATTGGCCCATATTAATTTCTTTGATCCACATTTTTTCATTATTAAATTTTGCCTTATTGTTCAAGTTTTGCTTAATTTATAATCATAAAAAATGTTCCTTTAGCTCCCATTGAAAATCTATGGCATCTACATAAAATGCCTAAAATGTTTAAAAAGTTGTGTGTGGGTTCTGACAAGATTATAAAGTACTCAAATAAGAATCATAAATTCATTAACAATGTTCTAATAAGTGTCTGACTACTATTATTAATTTTATATAAATAATAAAAAGTTTATTGTAGTTTTTATATTCTAAGAGATTTAATTAAATAAGTAATATAGAAATATTCACTTTTAAATTTTCAAAAAAATATTAAATCAATATTAT